>JAKTTN010000009.1:0-468986 GCA_030581475.1 Yamadazyma akitaensis
GGGCGGGCGGGAGTGTGGGTTACTCCAGTGGGTTACCCTTACCCAAGATTTGCAGGTCAGGGTGCCTTGTGCGCAGTAAATTCCCACACCCTTTAACATGAAATCCAGTTCTTCAGAAGTTTCAACAACTTGGCCAATTGATCCAGAACTTGAGATCGTATTGAAGAAAGCGCACGCTGCTATCCTCCATGCTCTAGGGTTTGAAACCAAACTAGATCACGCTGGTTGGAGCACACACTCGTTTGTTTCGTCACAGGTTCCTCGACATAATCAACAGTTCAGTCCGGCACCTGAGCCGGAAGTCAGTGAACAAAATGTCGCCGTGTGCTTGAACATTTGTCGGAAAACGATCTTTGGCCTAAGGTCCCAAACTTTCGAGCCAGGAATGACAGATTCTGACATACAGAAATACCTTCCTCGTGTTAAAACCATGCACCCGGCTTTTCGTAATTTCAGTATATGGGACTTGCAGTACGCACTCTTGTCGTCCGGGCGGAACGACCATTTTGACACCCCGATCTTGCGGTATATCATCGCACGGGACTTGGATGTGGACCGGGCGTTGGCCATGGCGGTGAACTGTCTCAACTGGCGGACCAACGTACACCCGGTCGATGACTACTTGGTCAAGGGGGACGCGGAAATTTTTTGGCTGCAAAAACAGCCCAACTTTATAAATGCGTTCAAAATCAACCAAGTGTACCTCAGGGGCATTGATCTACAGAAGAGACCGATTGTGATCGTGAACGTGGCCCGCCATGTACGCCATGACTGCTCGGATCAGGAATTCGAACAGCTAATCTGCCTTGTGATTGAATGGGCCCGGCTCCGACTCTCGATACTGCAAGGGGTCGACAAGGGGACCATATTGTTCGACATGTCGGGGTTCTCCTTGAAGAACGCCGACTTGCATGCCGTCAGGTTCTTGGCCCAGACTTTCGAGGCAAACTACCCGGAGTATTTGGGGGCCGTGTGGATCCATAAGGCGCCGTGGATTTTTGAGACCGTGTGGAAAATCATCAAGAACTGGCTCGACCCAATTGTGGCCTCCAAGATCCATTTCACGACGTCGTTGGAGGATTTGCAGGAGTTCATTCCTGATGAGTTCATTCCCAAGAGATTGGGGGGCGACGATGAGTATGAGCCAGAATACATTGAACCAACTCGCGAAAATTCGGCCCCAAAACCAGTTGATGCAAAATACGAAGAGTTGTTAGAGGACTATTTCACGGCCATATTGCAATACATTCAGAGCACAATTGATTGGATTCATACCAAAACCAGCGAGGAGCTGTACAGGCGGTTGGTGCAGCGGTTGGATTACCAGATCACTGCTGCCAATCTATATAAAGAGTTGGATCCGTATATCAGGACCAGAGGAGTGTATGAGCGATGCGGAGAGGTGAAGGGGATAGGCATCTGAGTGGCGACTTTCGGTTGCTAGCTGGTGCCTCTGCCAGTTGGCTGTAACCTCAACAGTCCCGGCTTGTAGACCACAGCACCCAGTATGCTACACTACTAGCTGGCTGCAAGCTAACAACTAACAACTAACAACTGACATCTAAGATCTAACTAACTGCTAACTTACAACTAACTTACTACTAACTTACAACGTGCAACCAACTTGCAACTATCTACCATGTTCAATTGCGGTCTTTGGCCAATCTACAGTGAACTCCAAATGGGCTCTTTGCAAAGACCGCTCGCTAGTGAACCATCTATCTGTGTCCTTATAATGTATAATCATATTCGTGTATTGAACTCGCTAATTATCACTAAATGTTCCGTGTACCCTGTGTACTCTGTGTACTCTGTTTACTCTTGCTGTGTACTCTTTGCTGGATCCTGTTTATCCTGTTTGTTACCCTTGTGGTTTCCCCCTTTGTGTTTCCACCCTTTGTGTTTCCACCCTTTGTGCTCCTTAACGTTATTCTTTCCCGGTCCTTCTGACCCTGGTGGCCCTCCATGGTGCTTCTCGTGGTGGAATCCGTGAAGGAAATGAGGCCCGTGATGGGGGTGACCCTCGTGCATCCGCATGGCATGAGACGCACCTTGACATCTACCAAGCGAGTAACCCATGAAAAACACTACACACAACGTTAAGAGTACCAAGATGGAACATCTCTTGGGCTTCTTTGGCTGAAATGATTGGTTTTCTGAGTCGAAATCTGGTACTTCACTGAACGAATAACTGGCCTTCTCATCGATTGATGGGGTCTCTGCTTCGTCACTGGACATGTTTATACTATCAAATTTTTGGAAACCCCCCTCCTGCTTTATATTAATTAGTCAAACAAGGCTTAGGCGAATCCGGCCCGGGAACGAGTGAGAAAACAGGGCTTAAGAGGGTTTCAGCCAATTGAACAGCGAGGGGGTGCAAAGAGCAAACGACAGCGACAGCGGTATCGAGAACGAAACCAGTATGCAAGGGGACATGTTCGGAGCCGTCTCAGTGTAGACCCTAACTCGAAATATTGTCAAGGATGTCTAGTGTCAAACTAGCGATTTTTACACTTGGCTGCAAAATAGAATTTATGCGAAAAATAGTGGTGGTGAACGCAGATAGGAGCAGATAAGTGGGAGGAAAAACAGACAAAACGTAGACTTAAAATGACCGAAAAATAGGCATCAAGTAAGAAACTAGTAGGTAAATAGCAGGTGCAAAGTAGACCGTAATTGGGATGATGCACCTTGAAGTAACGTGAAGTAAACACTCAAGCGAACTACAGTAAATCTGGAACTAGTACGGAGTTAACACAAGCATCTACGTCTGGCTTCACGTCAGGCTATACACCCACTCCTGTATCTGAGGCTGCCGTAAACAATTCCCTGGTACCTGGAATACCGTGTCAATACCACACACCAGTGCAGTGTCAGCACATCGGCTCATTCCAATCTCTAACTCCGAGAGATTGGACGATCGGGGCGAAATCGCACCGCCGCATCGATACCTTTGCAAGATCTCATCTCCCCACAAAGTCATCGCATGCGTCCGAAGCTATCCAGTCCCACCCTAATAAACTCTCGTCAGGGCTCCGTGAGCGATGAAACAACAACAACCCCCAACACGCCAACTCCAAACGCCATCAATGCTGCGCAGATAAGACCCCGGTCTTCCTCAATGAACTCAACGTCTTCTCATCGAAGTCTCTCGATTGCCAGTTTGAGTCCCAGAAACTCCATTGTTTCCATTGACGATCCGTTGAAAACCAGGCACAATTCCACAACCTCCATGGCCAGCTTCATAGAAAGTCTGACCCCAAACCACCACCACCAAATTCTTTCAGATGACGATAAAAAATTTGAAAAATTTGAAAAAGTCGACAAACCAAGTATCAGTCCCAATACAAGATCCGATAGATTCCGGTTACTCAAGAAGGACTACCGATTCAAGTTCCAGAAAAAGGGAGAGAAGGACAAGGATAAAGGAAAGGAAAAAGCTAAAAAGGAAAAACTAAAGGACAGATTTGAAAAAGAGGAGGCAAAAATTGATAAAACCGAAAGAGGTAAATTTGAAAAGGACAAACCTGACTCAGACACCCCTTCATCTCCTTCGCCACTTTCAAATGAACACGAACATGATAAATTTCAGCCCAAAAAAATCAACGTAAAGGGAAGTAATAAAAAAAATTTTCATTTATCAAAAGATATACGATTCGAATTAGCGTCGAGCCTTGAATTTGGTTCGAAATTCCCCAACAAGGATGAAAAGCCAATCCTGCTACGGCAGCAAAACCAACTTCTAACTCAATTGAACAGGAAATGGAACAAGACTAATGATAGTAATGAAATTAATGAAGGCAAACGTAGATATCTGTCGGATACTGATACTGATGCATAGCACAATGGTAGCTTGTGCCAAAAACTTGACAGGGAAATATGTAAATACTTGACAATAAACGTGTAATTTATTTGTATATTTATGCTACTAATGCTAAATCATCAACTCATCATCGTTGTTATCTCTTAATTCGTCAAAAAATCCTAGACGTAACAATTCTTTAGCCGACATCCTCTTGGTTGGATCCATATGGAAACACCCCATTAATAGGTCATGGAGTTGCTGGTGATCCTTGTATTTTTCGTAGAGCTCTACATCCTCGGGTAATTTACTCAGGTTCAACTTTGCTAATGAATCGTTCAACCCGTCACCCCGTTCGTTCAACACTTTGACAGTGTCATAAATAACACTATCGTGAGGTAAAGACTCTTGCTCTATTTCGTGCATTATGGAATCCGCTGTGAGCTTCAAAATATTCCCATTGCATGAGTACATTTGGTTTAAATTGATCTCAAGCCCACAGCCATGCAATTCACTGCACTTGACCAATTTATCCAAACCAAAGACAATGGACAACTCCACAAGTGCGTCTGTATCATCAGGAGAATTGAATAATGGGAACTTTCTGGTAAAAAGTGATAACCCAATAATTCCAGCAGACCAAATATCAATCTTGGTGTTTTGATTTGTGCACTTGAACAAAACTTCAGGAGCTCTGAAACCTCTCGTGCCTGCTCTGTTGGCTCTTCTTGGCGGTCTCTGATCTTGTTTGGGGTATGCAGCTTTGATGTTCAATCGCTTGTTGTTATGACGTTTAGTTTTGTCTTTGACATGGCAAGGACACAGATTTGGAGCGGTGTTCACTGGTAATGCCTTTTCTGCTAACCCAAAGTCCACCAATACACCCTTACCTTTGAAGGGATCGTAGAGGAAGTTGGTGGGTTTCAAATCTCGATGAATGACGCCCTTATTGTGAACAAATTCTAGACCTTGGAATAATTCAAACAAGTACTTCTTGATTCCTTTCACGGGTAAGTCACGATAAAAATCCCGGAAATCAGCATGTGGATAGTACGGCAAGATTGCCACCACCTGGTCCTGATATCGTAACACATCTAAAAGAGGGGCTATGTGGTTGTTCCCGGTCAAGATATACAACAAGTTAAGCTCATTATAGATTCTATTGGGCGAAGATGTGACGTAGATCTGTTTCAAGGCCACAATTGGATTCTTGGATTTCTTGGACTTTTCCGATTTCTCCGATTTCCGTTTTAGCGGAGGAGATTTCCAAATATCAGATGATAGTCTGATGGTTCCGTTAAGTGCTTCAGCTTTGTATACAGTGGAGAAAGTTCCTTCACCGATTTTATCAATTAAACGATAGTTCGAAGATAGGACCGGGAAGCATTCTTCTAGTTTGTTCATCTCTTCAAGAACCGTGAGTGGTATGTCGTCGTCTGCCAAATCACCAACCTTACCTTTGATGGGCTCAGAGGTCTCTGAAACTTCACCGATGGTCTCGCCAGCAGGCTCGCTTTTATCGGCTTCAGCCCGACCAGCTGACCCATTCTCAGCTTGAGCAGCCGGTTCAATGTTAACCAGGCTCTTTTCAGCTTCTTTTTCGTCTTTGTTTTCGACTTGTTCGCCATGTTTACCATTTTCAACGGGATCATTTGCAGGCTCAATAACTTCGTTACTTTCTCTCTTTCCACGTTTCCGTTTCATCTTCTCGATGTTATCCCGTCTTATCAACACGCTCTCCCCTCCTTCATCCCTGAAAGGATCATCTTCGCTATAGATACGCTTCATTATTCTAAAACCCATACGCGTAGATCAAAATTACTAGTACACGAATCTCACCAAAAGTTTGGTAGCTGCAAAAAAAAAAAAATTGCGAACTGGTTGAAAAAAAATTTTCATCATGTTCAAGAGTACCCAGGTAGAAGCATCAGGACTACTTCGTCCATTGCAACAGCTTCGGTACAAGCGTAAGCTTGCATACCCGGAGGCATACACTCCGAAGGTGAGTGCACCAAATGGTAAAAAAGATCACAGTAGCTACTTCCAGAGAGCCATCAAGGCCTGGCTAGGTCCAAAGAACTTTAGAGGTGAATACTTTAGGAACAAATATTACTACCCTCCACAAAACCACAAACCCAATTATATAGTGCCTGACGGTCAGTCCGTGGTGACAAGCGAAGAGCAGGTCATGAGAAGAAGAAACATTAGCGGTAAGAGAGATCCAAGTTTGCATCCATTCCCTAGTAATTTGAATTGTAAAACTTCCGTGGTGGTGTCTCATGAAATGAAGACCAGAATATACGAGGATGCCGTCAACAAGGGCTTACCGCACCAGGAGGTGGCTCAGAAATATGGTATCAAATTGACCAGGGTCGAAGCCATCATCAAGCTACACGAAATCGAACTGGCGTGGGCCCAATCCGTATGTATTCATTAGTTTGTCCTTAGGGTCCGGTATTTATGATGAGATTAATGTTGATTAGTCTTTAAGACATCTATATGGTTTCACGTTTCCCACTGATAATGTCGGACCCGTACATTTCGTTGTACTTTTACTAACTTTTTAGGATAAAATCTCCAAAGACTTGCAAAACTTTTCCGAGGTAATGTACAAGATGTTCCCATTGCATAATCCTCCAGTCCTGGCAGAGAACTTGACGGAAATCCCAACCCCATCCAGAACCTTGCACCAGCGTTTCTTGACCATCAGCGAGTCCGAACCTTTCGGCCCTGTGGACGCTGCCAATCTTTTCGAGCTCGAACCCGCCAGCGACACATTAAATAAATTGACGGAAATCCAGGACGAAAGCCACAAGAGCGAGGCCAGTGGCCATACGGTTGTGGTTGGCCAACAAAAGGAAGGGGACAGAAACTTGTTCAAATTCACTCATGGCAAGGCCGGGAACGTTGGTTTCAGATATGGTGCTAGTAGAAGAGACAGAAAGAAAGATAGAGCCATTGGATTCGACCGGGTGGGTAAGCTTGTGAATATGGTTTGATGACTTGTAAATAAATGAAATACACAGAAGCGTACTACGCTACCAATAATGCGTTTCTGACCAAGAGTGCTATATTAAACTGATTTATTAGTACTATATTATATTAAACTAATCTACTGGGAATTATTTAAACTAATTTGTTATCTCTTCTCATCTCATCTCTCAACTGGACTAGTTGCTTGACAACAGTCTCAAATGGAACAGTGGCGTTCTTACCTTGTTCTTCAGTGATGTCTCTGTTTCTGACATTAACACTATGCTCTTCTTGTTCTTGTTCACCAACAATAAATATAAAGTTATACTTCAATAATTGGCCACTTCTGACCTTCTTTTGTAACGTGTTACCGGTAACGTCAACGTCAGCGTAGAATCCGTGCTTCTTGACCAACTCTTCCTTCAATGATTCGGCGTATTCGTTGTACTTAACACCAACTGGTACAACCAAAATTTGTCTTGGTGATAACCAGAAGGGCCACTTACCCTTGAAATGCTCGATCAAAATAGCGGTCATTCTTTCAACAGATCCGAGAACAGCTCTGTGAATCATGACCGGTCTGGATACCGAACTTTCCTTATCGTTAGTTTCTGACTTGAACAGCAAATCGAATCTTTGAGGCAATTGGAAATCCAACTGGATGGTGGCACATTGGAACCATCTTCCCAAGGCATCACTGATACCAACATCGATCTTTGGACCATAGAAGGCACCATCACCTGGATTCAACTCCCATTTTCCTTTACCCAAGAACTCATTCAAGGAGTTTTCCAACTTGATTTCAGCAGCGTTCCAAGTCTCTAACTCACCCACGTAATTGTCTGGTCTGGTACTTAATTCCATCTTGAATTCGAAACCAAAAATTCCGTAGATTTTTTGTAAGAAATCAAAACATCCCTTGATTTCTTGCTCAATTTGGTCTTCAGTACAGAAAATATGGGCGTCGTCCTGTTGGAAACGACGAACTCTGGTTAACCCAGATAATGCACCACTAAATTCGTTTCTGTGAATAACACCAAAATCAGCAACACGCCACGGTAATTCTCTATAGGATCTTTCCCTAGCTTTGAAAATCATACAGTGGCCGGGGCAATTCATCGGCTTCAACCCGAACTGTTCTTTTTCAACATCGAATGTGAACATGTTTTCTTTATAATTAGCCCAATGACCAGAAGTTTCCCACAATTTGGAGTTGTACATGTTTGGAGTGATGACTTCCTCGAAACCTCTTTGTCTGTATTCAGACCTCATCAATTCACACAAGGTGTTGTAGATTCTGGTACCGTGGGGCAACCAGAAGGCAGAACCTGGTGACATTTCATTGAACAAGAAGAGTTCTTGTTCCTTACCGATCTTTCTGTGGTCTCTTTCGGCAGCTTCTTTCAAGAACTTCAAGTGCTCGTCCATCAATTTTTTGTCTGGGAAAGAAACACCGTAGATTCTTTGCAAACTGTCATTAGTAGCGTCACCAAGGAAATAAGAAGAAGAGTTCTTCAACAATTTGAATGCCTTGATTTTACCGGTGTGGGGAATGTGAGGACCCAAGCATAAATCAATCAACGGACCGCATCTGTAAACGGTGGTGGAAGTACCGTCTGGGACTTTTTCTTGGATAAATTGAACCTTATACTTGTTGTAAGCAAACATGTCCAATAACTGCTGTTTTGTCATTTCCAATCTTTCGAATTTTTGTTTTTCTTTGATACCCTTGGTGGCGACTTTTTCCAAGTTGGAGAAGTCAGTCTGAGAGGCGACGCCTTCACCATCGTTAATGGACATATCGTAGAAGAATCCATCACTTGTTGGAGGACCGTAGGAAAGGTGACAGCCGTAATGACATTCACAGGCCTCACCCAAGACGTGCGCAGAGGAGTGCCAGAACACTTGTTTACCTTCTGGGTGGTCGAAGTCTAAGAATTCCAATTCCACGTCTTGTTCCAAAGGTCTGGTTAAGTCCCATAATTCGCCGTTAACCTTGGAGATAACTTGTCTTTCGCTAAAAGACTTACCGATCTCACTGGCGATATCCATTGGGCTTGTCTCGTAGGATTTACCGATCTTGATGTTTCCGTCTTTCAAGGTAATTTTGATTTCGTCACGGGATTTTGCAGCTATTTTTTCGTCGTACTGAGCCTTTAATTCATCAAAGATCTTGATTCTGCTATCGATAAAAGCCGGTTGTGGGTCGAGCAAAAGGGGGTTTTTAGGGATGTCCTTTTTTTCCTTTTTAGGCTTAGCCTTTTCCTGGGACTTGCCCTCAGGTTTCTGGTTAACGTTCAATTCTTTAACCTTCTGTTCGAGCTCAGACATGGTGAAAATTTTGAGAATTTTTGAAGAAAAAAAATCTGCGATTGAAAATCGGTATCAAAAGGCGTGGACGGGTCAGAACCTCACAAGACGCGAGAGATGATGGAGGTATTGAACCTTGGAGATAGCCAAAGATTCGATGCAGGGGAGGTGTTGGGCAAGTGCCGATCGGTGTTGGAGGACAACGAAAAGATTTTGGAAGAAAAAACCGGTAACTTGCGGACTTTGGATGGATTATACCAGGAAATTGAGGACTTGCGACACGATATTGATGGTATATTTGGGTTGATGGAGGATCTAGGGAAAACAGTTGAACAACGAGAAGAGGGCGAACCCCGGGAACGGGCGGAACTCGAAGAGGTGGCTCCAGAAACCGGCCACCCAATTGAAGCTGGAAAAGCAGATCACGAAGCTCAGGACCTTGAGAACAAGGGAAACATCTCTGATTCCTGGTCAATGGAGCTGCTGTCAGTGCAGGTCTCCCAGCTCAAGGGGTTCTTGAACTCAGGCTGTTTCCAGCACCAGCAGGAGTTGAACGATATCCTTGACTCCACGCTGGTTCTAATGGAGGTAATACCCAAGGACGAACGGACAATTAAGCTGTCAGCCGAGTTTCTAGCTAGTCTTGAACCGTGTATAGCTCTGTTTAATGAATAAGAGATGAAGAGACGCAAACCACAGCACCCAGGCCGTCGTTACTTAGATTTCTTTTATTAAAACTTTCGATTCTATTCACAGGATTTCTATTTAGCATCGTCTCACTTCTACGTTAATATATCTTTTGGCGCTCAAAGGCTCTGCACGGTGGGGGGGGGGGGGGGGGTCTTGTTTCGAAAATTTTTGGGTCACAAAGTTGAATTTTTACTGTATTGGTTTTTTCTGAGCTCTTGGGCAACCACAGAAGAAACTCTAGTACCTAGAGGGTCGCCGTTTTTATTGATCAAGACACAAGCATTGTCGTCGAACCTTACCGTGCTACCGTCGGCTCTTCTGAAGGGGGCCTTTGTTCTTACCACGACAGCTCTACAAATATCTCTTCTCTTTACACGATTATTGGCGGACTGTCCAGTTATTTCTGCTGAGAGTGGCTTGGCTTGTTTCACGACAACCGTGATTTCGTCGCCCACCTTGGCGAAGTTGTGTGGGCCGTGACGCAACACCTTGATGCACTCTGCCACCTGGGCTCCGGAGTTATCTATAACGTTAAGCAAAGACTTCAAGTAAATCATGGTTGAAAATTTTTTTAAAAGTGAGAAGAAATTCAAAGGTGGGATAATAAGGGTGCAGGCCTACAAAAACGATGATAAGTATTAGTAAGGTCAGAATTGGAACCAGGTATTACAGCAAGGGTGGCGAGCTGGTGACCCAAAGTTTCACCGTGGGGTCTTGGAACTCTTCGGAGCTTGTGGTGCATAGGAAATCGGAATTTCAAGGCCACCACGTACGGGTCTACACATCACAGGACATTTCTGTAGCACTACAACAGTTTAAACTGGACCACAAACGTATATACAAGTCCAGCACACACCCGTGTATCTACGCGTGGCGTTTGGGCAGTTTCACAGAGCCGACTAGTACTCCTACTGCTCAGCCAAGAAGGCTGCAAAAAAACATGAACGGCCGGTTGCTGCAAATGACCCACGTACAACAGGGCCACAGCGACGACGGGGAAACTGGCGGGGGCGGCGAGTTGTTCAGACGAGTGATAGAGAGGAATCAGTTGTACAATGTTTTGGTGATTGTGAGCCGGTGGATGAAAGGTGGTAGCATAGGGCCCAGCAGGTTTAAGTGTATAGGGGAAGCGGGGCTCGCCAGCGTACGCAAAGGAGGCTTGCTAGAGGACAGGTAGCGGAGGCGTCACTGTGGTGGTGGTATTAGTAAGGGTAGTAGTAGTAGTAGAAGTAGTAGTAGCAGTGTTGTGGTGGTGGGGGGTTCCGGCGGTGTTTCATACAGCTGGTGGTGCTTGGTGGATCTGGTGGTGCACACACTTATGACTCGAGCACGCAAAATTTTTCACTCGTTATCAGCTCTGGTTAGGTTACTACAATATGCTAAGCCTAAGAAGACTTGCTATTGGCGTCAAGTGCTCCGCCAAGGTCTCTGGAGTGGTGGGGCGGTACACCCCTTTGACCAGAACCGCTCTATCTGCGTCGTTCTACTCGACGAAAGCAGTGCAGTTCACCGCCGAGACTTATAAAGATAAAGTCTCCAGATCCGATTTTAAGAAATTGGAGGCATCGGATATCGACTACTTCAAGAGCATCTTATCGGACTCCAGTATCATCACGGACGAGGACGATTTGCTTTTTTTCAACGAGGACTGGATGAGAAAGTATAGAGGACAGAGCAAGCTCGTTTTGAAACCCAGAAACGCCAAAGAGGTCAGCGAGATTTTGAAATACTGTAATGCCAATCGCTTGGCCGTGGTCCCGCAAGGGGGGAACACCGGTCTTGTTGGAGGAAGCAACCCAATTTTCGACGAAATCATCATTTCTGTTGCCAACTTGAACAAGGTCAGATCTTTCGACAACGTTAGTGGAATCTTGAAATGTGATGCCGGTGTGATTTTGGAAAACGCCGACGCTTACTTGGCCGAACAGGGTTACATTTTCCCTCTCGACTTGGGAGCAAAAGGTTCTTGTCATGTTGGAGGTGTTGTTGCCACCAATGCAGGAGGCTTGAGACTATTGAGGTACGGTTCATTGCACGGCAGTGTTTTGGGCTTGGAAGCGGTTTTACCAGACGGCACCATTTACAACTCTATGGACTCGTTAAGAAAGGACAACACTGGCTATGACTTGAAACAGCTTTTTATCGGTTCTGAAGGCTCAATTGGTATAATTACAGGGGTTTCGATTTTATGTCCGTCCAGGCCCAATGCCTTTAACGTGGCCTTGCTCGGTGTATCCAGCTACGAAGCAGTTCAAAAAGTGTTTGTAGAATCCAGAAAAGAGTTGGGGGAAATCTTGTCTGCTTTTGAATTCATGGACGGTAAGTCTCAAATCTTAACCGGGAGACACTTGGGATTGGAACATCCCATCGAGAGTCAAGAGTTCCCGTTCTACATTCTCATTGAAACAAGCGGGTCCAACAAGGAACACGACGATGAGAAGTTGGAGAACTTCTTGGGTGAACAAATGGAATCTGGCTTGGTAGAAGATGGAATCATTGCCCAGGACGAAACTCAAGTCAAGAGTTTGTGGGCCTGGAGAGAATCCATTCCAGAGGCCAGTACTGCTGCCGGTGGTGTTTACAAATACGACGTCTCTTTACCTTTGAAGGACTTGTATGGTTTAGTTGATGCTGTAAGCGAAAAGTTCACCGAAGCCGATATGATTGGTAGAGACGATGAATCCAAACCGGTTGTAGAAGCCATTGGGTATGGTCATGTTGGTGATGGTAACTTGCATTTGAATGTTTGCATCAGAGAGTACCACAAGGACATTGAAAGAGTTTTGGAACCGTTTGTTTACGAATGGATTCAACAACACAAGGGTTCGATATCTGCAGAGCACGGATTGGGATTTCAAAAGAAGAACTATATTGGATACACCAAGAATGAGGGAGAAATTGCCTTGATGAAGAGCTTGAAAAAACACTTTGACCCTAACGGAATCATGAATCCTTACAAGTACATATAAGTACACCAGTTAGCGGTGCAAGAAGGCGAGTCCATACAGGTATATGCCTGTTTCAAATATATATAAATCTAAATATAAATAGTTCTACATCTTGGAGTCTTTCTTCAAGAGACTTCCTTCTTGGTATAATTCTCCCAAAGTGTCCTTGAAAAACTTCTTAGCGAGTGGTCTCTTGATCTTGAAAGTTGGAGTGACGATGTCGTCTTCGAGTTTCAAAGGTTCGATAGCAACCCTAACGTTGTGAACTTTTTCAAACCCTTGCAACAAATTCTTGGTGGACGAATTCATTTGGTTCAAGAAGGCCTTTCTTATTGGGAGTTCGTTGAACTTCTTGATCAATTCGTCGTCAGAAGAAACGGAAACTTGGAAATTTTTTTGCAACCAAGGCTTAGCAGTCTCTGATTCGATACCAAGAATACCTACCAAATAATTTTCAGTCGATTCACCGTGCACAAATACCTGGGACACCAATGGGAAACAAGACAAATAGGTATTTTCAATCTTTTCTGGGGTAATATATTCACCCTGAGATAACTTGAAGAAATTCTTGACTCTATCAATAATATAAATTCTACCAGTAGACTTCTGGATATGAGCGATATCACCAGTGGAGAACCAGCCGTCTTCTGAGAGCGACTTGCTAGTTTCTTCTGGGTTCTTGTAGTATTCCTTAAAGATTTGAGGTCCTCTTAACTGTAACTCACCTTTTGGACCGTCAGGGTCGGAAGCGAAGTAGTTCATTTCTGGAACTTCTCTGACTCTCATTTCACAAGTAATGGATGGAGGGCCACAAGAGCCGGGGTTGGCCTCGTACAGTGGACCACTACAAACACCAGCAAATGATTCAGTTAATCCATAACCTTGAGCCACCCCAATATTTAAGATGGCCTTTAAGAATTTGATGGTGTCGGGAGAGATAGGAGCAGAACCAGAAGAGAAGGCTTTGATGTTTTCAAATCCAATCTTTTTTCTAACCAAGGACAATAATCTATCGTAAATGATGTGACGACCTTCATTGCCGTCAGCATGGGATTGCTGTTCGATCTTATAGTCCACTGCTCTTCTGAATAAGCTCTGAAGCAAAGGCTTTTCTGAGTTGTTAACAGTTTGGGCTTTTAATGCAGCTTCCAATTTGGTCAAAACTCTTGGAACCAATAGGAGGGCATGAGGCTTCAAGAACTTCACATCATCTAATAAGCTGGTGGGTAAAGGAGTGGAAGGGAAACCAATTTCAAAACCTCTGAAAAGACCAAAGTTGATATTCATTCTCTCGTAGATATGGGCCAATGGCAAGAAATTGTAGTATCTGACTTTTAGGGACTTATCGGACACGGCTTTGAACAAACAGAATGTCGAAGAGGCTACACCGTTCCTGTGGGTCAAAACCACACCTTTAGGATTGGCTCCGGTGGTACCAGATGTGAACGAGATGGTATAAATGGTGTCAGGCTTTGGTGGGATGTCTGGTTTCCAATTGAGCTCACCTAATTTGATAACTTGGTTTACATCGTAAACCATGATCTGGGCGTCTCTTCCGAGTTGCACAAGTTGCTTATCGGTAGAGGAAGGGTTTTGAGAGTCCAATGGGTCCATGGACACGAGGGTGGTCAAGTTTCCCAATTCGTTTGGATGCTGGGTTTTCAAATCAATTAAAAACTTCAACTTGTCTTTGGAACACACAATGACAGGACTCTTGGTCAATTCCAAGATGTACTTGGTGGTGTTTGCACCCAAGGTGTCGTAGAGAGCGGTGTTGGGGATGGAGTAGTTCACACAGGCCATATCGGTCAAGGCCCACTCTCTTCTGTTCGAAGAGAAGATAGACACGTAGAAGGAGTCCTGGAAATTCTTCACGTAGGACTCGTGGTTCAAGATCTTCTCAAACACTTCTTCGCTTGGCTGGAACGGGTTGTTCAACAAGACGTAGAATAAACCAGCACCCAACTGGCGCTTCAACGCGGCGATTTGGTCGTAGGTTTCCCACTCAAAGTCGCCTCTGGAGCCGTCCTCTAAGGTGCTTCTGACACCAAACGCCTTGTCGGGCCCGTTCAAAGCGACGGAGTGCTCGAGCAAGTGGTAGAATGTGTTCAAACTAGGGTGGGGGTTCTCCACGAGCCCACCGTTTAACTTGTCGTGATTGTAGGCATTGACATAGATGGAAGAATGGCCCGATTCAGCGGAATTGGGCAAGGCCTTACCGTAGGAGGCCGCCAACTGACCTTCGGTTTCCGGGACCTGAGAAAGGATCAAGTCCTCCACGTATTTGGCTTCGTCGTAAGCAAGAGACATGGTTGAAAGAAAAGTCTGGGGAAGCTGGGAATCGGACCTTTTAAATACGCGGAGAAACGGACCGAGGGTTTGTGAGGAGACTGGTACCGAGGCAGCCGAATTAGGAAACGTTGGAATGGATCTCTGGGGGCCGTTGGGGGGACACTCGGGTGCGGGAACTCGCCGATAAGCTTGATTAGAGAAGCGTACCACTGGGGGCCTCTCCCAAGTTTCGTGTATGGTGCGGTCGGCCGGTGTTCTATTTTGGCAGTGTGGAACCGTTTGATCTATAGTGCACTTTTTGTGCCGACCGTACGGCGATTACTCGGGGCAGTTCAGTGCACTCTATTGGTGCTATAGCCGGGGCACTGCAGGCCCCAAACATATCAGAGGCCTACACAGAGTTAGTGGCAGCTACAGGGGGGTTATTGAGTCTCAGATTTGTGGAGTTGCTGCAAAATGCGGAGACAGCATGAGAAAACCGTAAAAGCGAGCAGAAAACTGTAAGCGAGCGAAGAGGGAAGCCCCAAACAGAAAACTGGGGGCAGGAAATTGGCAGGGCCCTGAATTAGGGAGCCCGAACAGCGGAACCAAGAACCCCAGATGCATGGAAGCGAAGACGAGACGCCTGCACCGGACGTACCTCATTTGTCTTGGGCTTTGCAGCATTGTTTCCTCCCGGCGTCTATTTGGTCTGCGCTTGTCTCACGCAGCTCTCAAGGCTAACTTCAATTGGCGGCTGCTCCGTGGGTGTTTTTATTTTTTTTCTCGAAAAGTTGGCCAAGCAGCAACGCCTGGCCAGGGTGCCCCCAGGGACCTTGTCCTATTGGTGCTGCTCTATTGGTCAGCACGTCCTACTTCAGATATTTTACTAATTGCAAAGCCTCGCCTGGTAGTGCTGGGGGGCTAAAGCCGCGATTTCTTACTAATGTTAAGTCCGGCACGTCAAACTATATAAATACTGCCAGCCGGTACACCAGGCACACAACACACACTCCAATTGATCATGACCACTGAAATCGTTGTCATCGGAGGCAGCTACGGGGCCCTAGGACTCGTGGCCACCTTGGACAAAATCCACGCCAAGCACCCGGGCACTGCCATCAACGTCACCGTTATCGCCCCGAGCGACACTTGGTACCCCAACCCGCTCTCTCCAACGTTCATCGCCAGTCCGGCCAGCGTGAAGAAGTACACGTTCCTGCAGTTGCTCAAGGGAGTCAAGTTCACCCACGTGAAGGGACTCGCCACGAAGCTCGATCCGAAGGCGAAAGTGGTCGAGGTGGGCGACGAGAAGTCAGTGAAGTTCGACTACTTGTACATCGCTTCCGGGACCCGCACCTTGACCAAGGCGTTCAAGGTGTACGACAGCTACCAGGACACCATCGCCGACTTGGACGACTTGCACTCGAAGATTCTGGCTGCAAAAACCGTCGCTGTCATCGGGGCCGGTGCGACTGGGGTCGAGACGGCTGCCGAGATCAAGGACCATTTCCCCTCGGTGGAGGTCGACCTCTACGGCGAGGTGGTGACCCCTGGCTTGGGTGCCGGCAGGGTCGCTGGTGTCGAGAAGAAATTGCGGGGGCTAAACGTCAACTTGATCAAGAAAAGAGTGGAGTTCACCGAGTCGAGCGTTGGGGACAAGCCGTACGATCTCGTGATCAATGCGGCCGGCCTCGTTCCGAACTCCGAGTTCATCCCCCAGGACCTCTTGGACAAGTCCGGCTACTTGGAAACCGACGAGTTCTTGGCCACCAAGTACGACTATATCTTTGGGTTTGGCGACATCCTCCAAAAGAGCACCAAGAACATCGCCGACATGAAACTCTACCAGTTGCCGGTGTTGAAGCTGAACTTTGAACGAGTGCTCTTTGGCAAGCAGCAGAAACCCAAGGCACTCCCACCAAAGCGGAAACTCGTCACCATCATCACCATCACCAGTAGAATGAGTGTGGGCGAGATGTTTGGCTGGGGGGTTCCTTCCTGTTTGGGTACCTTCATCAAGGGCCGGTTGGACCCTGCCACCACTTTCGAGAGTTTCTAGACGGGTGAGTCATACGTGACGTACGCCGTGAGTAATAGTAAACTCTCTGTGACTAACACTTTCCCCGGCTTTGATCTGGTCCCTTCTAATTGCCTGTACTCTAGTCCCTAGACAAAGCTATATACTTAGACCTATGTAATAACTATGTTTCAATGTACAACTGTGAATGCAGCCGTGAATGCAGCCGTGAATGTAGCCGTGCTTGTACGTAGGGACGGTGTGCTCTGGGCCCTGTGGGGGATTTATTGTTTTGGATAACTTGTCCTATATGCACACCACAAACCTTATCAGTTTAGTCATTCGCGATACAACGTGGAGTTTATACGCTAAATGTTTATAAATACCTGGCACCGGTACCATGTTCGTTAAAATGATTTCCCTAGCGTCATCCCGAGGTTTGGCTCCTAAGTCACTCAGTTCGACAATTGCGGGATCCCAGAGGGGGTCCCCGATGGGGTCTCTGGTGGGGTCCGTGGTAGGGCCTCAAGTAGGGACCCTGATTTCAGAAATCAGATCGTTCTCGGTTATCCCTAGCGAATCGTACATGTCCCGGTCTTGGTTGCGCCAGCACTTGTACTACTTGGGCTTGGATCTCATCAGATTGCAGGCCTACCAGAAGTTATCGAAGTACATCGGCACCAACGCGGGCGGATTGATCAAGCTGTTGGTGTCGGACATCTCTACGTTTATCAACCGTGAATTGACCCAGTCTTCCACTCCGGCAGGCCTGGAATTGAAGTTGTTGCTTGACGAGTTCAAGGGCGACTACGTGCTGTTTTCGCAGCAGGCCTCCAGCAACATCTCGGAGTGCCGGTTGTTCTTTATCGCTGTGGGGTACATGCTCTTGAACCACCCCACCCAGGAATTGGACGACTTCACCGACCGTTTGGTTCTTTTGTACTTGGAGCACAACAGGCACAACGTCAGCGGGGTCAGGCTGCTTGACGACTCGTTCACCACGAGGGTGCTTGAACTAGCCAACCACTACTACGACACTTGCCGTGTCCGCAAGGATATAATTTACGATAACAAACCCAAGAAATTGAACTTGTTTATCACCACGCACATCTCCATTGATTTGCCACCTTTGCCCAAGATCTACAGCCGTAGACTATTGTCCAAGGCCTTGGTCCACAAGGAGTTGTACAGAGGATTCATCGACGAGAATCACGGATTTCGCAGCCGCTTGGTTAGCGAAGGCATCGACCCCCGAGACGCGGCTCAGATCATCAGAAACGACTTGTCGTTCTTCGATGGGTTGGGGGACTACTACCTTTCTCAGGAACTGTCAAACCTATTGTACCAGTTCAAGCACTCACCTCCGTATATGAGTGAGACTTCTTTTGGCAAGAAGTCGTACACTTTGTTGAAGACGATTCTCGCAACCAACACCCTCTTGTCCCGCTTGGCTTTGGCATACAACTTGCACGAAGGGTTGGATGATCCGATCGTCAATGGGTTGTTCAGAGACAGCTACGTGCCTTATTTGAATGATTGGAAAGATTTGGACTTTGAAACCTGCCAGGAGTCCAAGAGCTACCGGTACGAACAGGAGTTCATCGCCGACTACTTCGAGCAGTATGTCGGAACATTATTCTTAGAGCAGCCAAACGTGGCACAGATTTGGATCAACCAGATATACGAGAACATCTTGTTCCTGATCAGCGATGAGCACCGAATACCATCCAAGTCTTTGGTCCAGTATGACTACCACTCTTGGGGCGTGGATGTCATCGGCAGACGGTTGAAGTGAGAAAGGGTTTTGGTTGAGTCCCAGGTTAATTTATAGGTAAGGTAAGGTAATTTTATAAAAGGGGGACTAATAAAACATGTTCTACAAGTACGTGTGAGTTTCTCTAATTAGGTCTGTCGTATTCTAAACTTTTCTATTGGTACATTAAAATTTCTTTCTGGCGTCTTTCATCAAAGCAGCAAACCCACTATTTTTCTTGGTCTTCTTTTTCCTACTAATGAACTTGGAATTTTCTCCGTCGCCGTCAGTGTCGCTGTCGCTACCAGTGTCGCTGTCACTATCACTGTCACTGTCACTACTGCTATCATTATCGCTTTCGCTTTCTGGTTCTTTTTGAACAGGAATCTGCTTGGCAGGGGCTAGCCTTCCATCTCTGACATCTGGGATGCCCGACTTGACCAAGTCGCTCAATGAGCTCAACGAAGCCAAGGCTGGCTTACGGGGTTCTGGTAGAAGCGTATGAGCCGGGCGAGACTTCGACGGGTTCGATGGTTCAAGTTTGGCGACAGGGGGTTTGACTTCCTTGAGGTTCTGGGCGGTCTCTTTTGGAGCATTCTTAGACTTTACGGGACTGGAACTTGCGGGTATCAGTTGATTTTTTTCGTCTTCAGAATCCGATTCAAACTCACTGCCAGATGACTTTTTCCCACTGTCGGAATCGGAATCAGAGTCACTTGATTCAGGATCAGAAGAGTCTGAACTTGAAGATCCAGAAGACTTCGAAGCAGATGAGGCAGCAGGAGCAGGAGCAGGAGCAGGAGCAGGCTTGACAGCAAGAGGGGTCTTAGCTGTAGAAGCAGGAGCAGAAGCAGCAGGCTTGGAATCGGCTGCAGGTGGCTGTTTAGGAGGAACGTTTGCGGAAATTGGAGATAAGTCAACATCGTCTTTTTTATCCTTGACTGATTTTGTCCAATCCCTGGTGGGAGGCAGACTGGAAACAGGCTGGTAACTCTGCTGTCTTGGCTTGGGATACGGGACCGTAGACAAGTCCGGGAGACTGAATTTGAATGAACCATTGTCATTGGTATCAGTGGCGAGTTTAGAAGATTCTTTGGTGGTAGAGTCTTTTGTGTCGGATGAAGTGGGTGCTGACTTTGTTGCAACAGCAGCAACTTGGCTCGACTCGGCTGTGTGGGTCGGAGAAGACTTTGAACTGGAGCCTGGCTTAACGGCCCCGTTACTTTCAGACACTTTCTTTGAACCGGAGGTTGGCTTTGTTTCCTTTTGGTCCGAGTTCGTTTGCTCTGGTTCCTTTTTCTTTTGGGGTTTTCTTTGGGCTTCCTTTTTCGACTCTTCTTTTTCTCGTTGTTTTCTTTCCTTCTCTGCTTGTTTTTCCCGCTGTATTCTCTCCTTTTCAGCCTGCTTCTGCTTCTGCACTCTCTCTTTTTCGGCCTGTTTTTCCTTTTGTATTCTTTCTCTTTCGGCCTGCTTCTCCCTCTGTATCCGTTCCCTCTCTGCCTGTTTCTCTTTTTGCACTCTCTCCTTTTCCTTTTGCTTTCTTTCACTTTCTGCCTGTTTCTCCTTCTCCTTCTCCTCATCGACTTTTTCATCTCCCTTTTCGGTGGGCTTGCGAGCTCTCAACTTCCTACTAGGATACACCACCAGCTCGTCCATGTTGATTTCCAACCCACTGACGAGCCTGGGGGAGATCTTTCTCGCGTCTTCGTCCTGTAACAACTGTTTCAAACGAGCGTCTCCGGCTTGTCTCCCCCTGCCGTTGAGCCTTTTAACGATTTCATCCTGGGAAATGGTCTCGACAGGCTCGGGGTCGGGGTCGGTCTCTTTCGACTTCCCTCTTTGGAAAGTAGGACTGCTCTGTGGCTGCGACGACGAAGAAGGGGGCTGGAAGGTCTTGTTGGCGATATGGTCGTCGTCTTCCTCGACTTTGTGAGAGCCGGCCTGAGGGTGCGGCTTGCTTTCCAAGTCCTCTTCGCTCAAATCATCTATGGACTCGTCGTCGCTGTGTTTGGGAACTTGGGATGCACGAGAAACTGCTTCCTTGGTCTCTAATTGCGTGTGCACCGGCACGCTCAACATCCCCGAAGTGATTCTCTGGCCACTGGCCGACCTGTTGGCCCTCTTTTGGGGAATCAACTTTAAGTCAGAAGTGTCCTCTGGCGGGGGCAAGATGGCGGTGGCAGAGGTATCCAAAATATCTCTGGAAGTGTTGTTGTTGTTGTTGGGGGACTTGATTTGTTGGCCCCAGATGGACTTTCTGGACTTGCTGGGGATGTTGGTGTCGACGGTTTCGAAGTACTCGGCGGTTCTCTTACGTGAGCTCTCGGGCATCGGGGCCCCTGCGGTGAGCACCGGGGCTGGAGGCATCAACGGGGTGCTTTGATGGGTGAAATCTTGGGCCGACTTCCCGTGGGGTGTGAGCCCGACATGGGAGAAGTCGTGGTGGCCAGCCTGCGGGGCCGTGGTGTCGGGATAAACGCTTTTGTTGTAACTGGTCGCGTACCCATTTTCCAGTCGGAAGCTCAGGTTGATTGTGGATATCGGGAGGGGGATGAACTCGTTATTCACCAAAACCCTCAAGGTGTCCCCGGAACTGAACACGTCGGCCACGCAATAGTCCGGGTCAAGGTCGCATTCGTTCAAGTCCTGGACCCGTTCGATCATAAGATCCTGGTCAAGAGGGTATAGCTTTTTGAACCTGATTCTTAGTTCTTCACAGACCTGCTCGAGGGTGGAGGAGGGCGACACGAGGTGCAAGAACCGCCGAATCCGGGAGAGGACAAGGGACGGGTCGAGGCGTGTGCCGTTGGGAGAGTCCCCGATCAGCAATGGGATTACGTGAACCTGAAGCTTGATCTTCATTAGGTGAGAAATTTTCCAGTCGCAGAAACCAGAAAATCAGTACCAGAAACACAGCACAGGGAATGGGGAGGAGCACCGAAAAAGAGCCAAAAGACAGAAAAGACAGGAGGTCCAGCGGGGGAGCAGAGGAGCAGAGAAGAAGCAGAGAGAACACTAGATAGCACACGCGGCGGGGAGGGTGGGGGGACTTTTATACATTCACTAGTTCCGTATTTCGTCAAGTTTGATGCGATTAAAATTGGGTGCAAATTTCAAGATCTCTCCGTCGATTGTCCCACAGTAGAATTCACTCAGGTAAGGGGCCCCCATGGCCATGGAGCAGGTCCTGCCGACTCGCTGTTTGCGGCCCAAGCGCTGGATGAGCTTGCCGTCGATCGTTCGAAACACGAAGATGTCGCTGCTGTCGCTGGGGAATATGAGGTGCTGGAGCGAGCTTTCGTACCGGTAGTTGAGCAACAACGGGATTGTCTGGGGATACTTGTTGCGGGTTAACGGGCCGAAGCTGGTCAATTTGTTGACCGGGGGGTAGTTCACCGTCATGTCCCAGGTTCTGATCTTGTCGTCGTTCCCGGCAGAGAAGAGGGTTGTGCCGAGCTGGTCCCACAAGAGCCCGTTGACCGGGGCCAGGTGGGCCTTGACGGAGTCCCGCGAGAGGTTGCCCTTGCTCTGAGCCTGGGTGTTGGTACGGAGCATGTCTAGCCGGCACAAGCACAGCGAGCTCCGTCGTATGTCCCACAACTTGACCTCGCCGTCAAACCCCCCGGACGCGAGAATGTGGGGGGTTTTGGGGTGCCAGCTCACGGCCAACGTCTTCTCCTTGTGGCCCGCTAGCGTGTGGGCACTGGACATCAGCCGTAGGTCGAGGAGTCTGACGAACGGCTGGTCACTGGCGACGGCGATAAGCGTGCTGACCCGGTTGATGTCGAACGAGTAGACCCGGTTGTTGAGGTTGAACTCGTATACGCTTTTGAGCTCGTTGGTGTCCCAGATCTTGACGGTGTGGTCGAAGGATCCCAGGACGAACATCCCGGTGTCTATGGGCCACCACTGTATGCACGAGACGCCGTAGTCGTGGAACAGTCTGCGGGGCACGGTGGCGATACTTCGGTACTCGCCCGCCACCGACCGGTGAGTGCTAGTGTCTGGCGTCTGTTGCAGATCTGGGTGCAAGTCCCATAGCTTGATGGAGGAGTCGCCGCACCCACTTAGCATGAATCGGTAGTCGTGAGACTCGAGTGCTAGCGAGTTGACGGCAGCGTTTTTGTGGCAGTTCTCCGGGAACACGCCCGAGCCGGCGGTCTGCTGGAGCTGGTAGTAGCTGGAGTCCACCACGGTTTTGGCAAACTCCAAGCTACTGATCTTGCCAACTTTCCTATCGTGGTATAGTGCTTGCATCCAACAACGCGAAATTGATGCTTGAGCGCGAGAGGAAGGAAAAAAAAAAATTTCAGTGAAAAATTTAACTACTTGCACAAGCTAATATGTTAGACATCAACCAGTTTATCGTTGAGAAAGGCGGGAACCCCGAGGTCATCAAGGAGTCGCAGAAGAAGAGGGGCGACTCGGTGGAGCTCGTGGACGAGATCGTGGCCGACTACAAGCACTGGACCACCATCAGATTCGACTTGGATGAGGTTAACAAGCAGGCCAACAAGTTGCAAAAAGAAATCGGGCAGAAGTACAAGAAGAAGGAGGACGCCAGCGAGTTGTTGAAGCAGAAGGAGGCGCTTGCCAACAAGAAGAAGGAATTGATCGAGTTGGAGCAAGAAACCGACAGGAAATTGAGATCCAAGGTCAACACCGTGGGTAATCTTGTCCACGAGTCGGTGGTGGTGTCTGACAACGAGGACAACAACGAGATCGTCCGGACCTGGAAGCCGGAGGGCTTGGAGATCATCGGCGAGATCGCTGCTGCCACCGGCAAGAAGGCTGCTTTGTCCCACCACGAAGTGTTGCTCAGATTGGACGGGTACGACCCAGAGAGAGGAGTCAGGGTCGTGGGACACAGGGGTTACTTCTTGCGGAACTACGGGGTGTTCTTGAACCAGGCATTGATCAACTACGGGTTGAGCTTCTTGGCCAAGAACGACTACACCCCATTGCAAGCCCCGGTCATGATGAACAAGGAGGTCATGGCCAAGACGGCGCAATTGTCCGACTTTGACGAAGAATTGTACAAGGTGTTGGACGGGGACGACGAGAAGTACTTGATTGCCACTTCCGAGCAGCCAATCAGTGCCTACCACGCCAACGAGTGGTTCGAATCGCCACAAGAACAGTTGCCAGTCAGATACGCCGGCTACTCGTCCTGTTTCAGAAGAGAGGCTGGGTCTCACGGTAAGGACGCCTGGGGGATTTTCCGGGTCCACCAGTTCGAGAAAATAGAGCAGTTTGTTTTGACCGAGCCGGAAAAGAGTTGGCAGGAGTTCGACAGAATGATTGGGTTGAGCGAGGAGTTCTACCAATCGTTGAAGTTGCCATACCAAGTGGTCGGCATTGTCTCTGGTGAGTTGAACAACGCAGCCTCCAAGAAGTTCGACTTGGAAGCGTGGTTCCCGTTCCAAAAGGAGTACAAGGAGTTGGTCTCCTGCAGTAACTGTACTGACTACCAGTCCCGAAACTTGGAGATCAGATGCGGTATCAAACAGCAGAACCAGACCGACAAGAAGTACGTCCATTGCTTGAACTCCACCTTGTCTGCCACCGAAAGAGCCTTGTGCTGTATTTTGGAGAACTACCAGACCGAAGATGGGTTGGTGGTTCCAGAGGTTTTGAGAAAGTACATCCCTGGAGAACCCGAGTTCTTACCGTTTGTCAAAGAGTTACCGAAGAACTCCACCAGCAACAAGAAGAAGTGAGCAGCTATCTAATCGTATTTAATAATGTATCAATCTTAATCTATCAATATAAGACTGACGTTTGGTGTTGGTTTTCAGCTCAACCTTTGGCTCTATTGGGTCCGAATGGAGGGGCACCAGCCTTTCGGGCACCAGCCTTTCGGGCACCAGCCTTTCGGGCACCAGCCTTTCGGGCACCCGGCCAGCTCCACTGGGAGCCCATTTTGATCGTGGGATCTTTGGGTCTTCCGACCGGTTCTCTCTTTTTTGGTTCTGTGCTTGTTCCATTTGTGTGGTGCCGACCTCGTCCTCTGGCCGTACGTACTGAATCAGTCTGTTCGATGTTTGGCTCATTCTACTCAACCTTCGACTTGTTCTACTCCGTCTTTGAGTCTGCTCTGTTTAATGTTTGGGTTTTTTTTTCTCTATGGAGCCCGGTTTATTCTCTTTACGTGTCCAACGGGCCCGACTTGGTTGTCGATTCTCTCTGCAAACAGGTTGGGCCTGGACGTCTCTTTATTAAGGACACAAGTGGGACACAAGTGGGACACAAATGGGCCCACCTGCTGTAAAGTCTTGTACGGCTGTGTCCAGACCGGACCAGGCTCAAATTTCCACCAAGAGAATCAGAGTCCACTTGCACAAGTCCGTGCAGTACTCTTCGCTTCTGTCTGCAGTCTTCACTGCTGAATGTACTCCTCACCCAGACACTGGTCTTGCTGCTCGTGACTGCAAGTATCTACACATCGTACGCTTTAATATACATTTTATTTCGTGATCTTGTCTATTCGCTATACAAACGCTTAAGCACCGAGTAATTCACAGCACAAGATACCGGCCATGATACCACAGCATGAAGCACAGCATCCTCCACAGCATCCTCCACAGCATCCGTCGTCTTTACGTTGTTGTTGGACGTACATTGGTTGTTGTTGCTGGTAGTAGCCACCCTGTGGTGGGCCTTGTTGGTAGTAACCTTGCTGAGGGGGGCCTTGTTGGTAGTAGCCACCTTGTGGTGGACCTTGTTGATAAGACTAGACAGTTAGTATTTTGCAACCAGTGAGAAGAGCGGCTGGATCGAGCGGACAAAAGCCAGTGAGCGGAGGAAGGCCAGTGAGCGGAGGAAGGCCAGTGAGCGGAGGAAGGCCAGTGAGCGGAGGTAATTGTATAAAGGGAAAGTAGTTTGACTCCTCGAATAGAGACTGATGTACACGGGTGTTTCCCCATCGGTGATGGGGGAAACCATTAGCGATCGGTGCGTCGAAAGAGCCCTGGAGGATCTAAAGGACGGCCAAGGGTCCTTGGTACACGTCTATGCTTCTTTGCAGCTTGCCATTACCTGATTAGTCGTTTTGCCAGTTGCCCAATGATACATACCATTTGTGGACGTTTTTTTTTTCAAGGAATCAACAGATATTTATGTGCGGTACGCATTTTGTGTCGTCATGGTGAAATCTTCCCCAATTGGGTAGGTACCTCGTCACCGAGAAAAAACTATTTTAGGTAACTATCATTTAAACAGATCAACTCCGCCATGATTTACGTACCGAAGCCGGCACAGCGTTGCTGTCAGCCACGAAGCCGGCACGTGACTGCCACCCTCGAGGTGGCACCTAATGGCACCTAATGGCACCTAATGGCACCTAATGGCTCCTACTGCTGTCTGGCTCTCTTGGCTTGACGTGCTGGGTGCTCCGCCAACACGTATCAGCCGATGAAACGGTTTGGCCACGACCCATTTTTTTTATATATTTTTGTCCCGTTGAAGAAACTAGACCCAGAGTGCCAATTTAAAAGTCTAAACGTGCGGGTGACACATTTACAGGTTAGCGCCGTTGACACTCAAAGCTGTCGCTGGGGTCCGCCAGCGATTCGGTCGTGCACGACCACAATCGATCTATATACACCTCTATGAGCGGGACAGATTAGACCTTCTTGAGCGGGACAAATTAAGTCTTTTTGATCAGGAATGATCCAGGTCTTCATGAACCGGAATGATCCAATCCCTCTGAGCGGGATCTGTGCGCTCGAGTTAATCCATTCTTCAAGAGTCAATACGCGCTAATTCTTAAATCACTGATTATTCTTCTTGACTATTCTTTCTAACTATTTTTAATTATTCTTTTTTGATTCTTCCCTCGGGCCCGTGCTGCCCAGATGCTGGCCAACACGCCACTTGTTTATTCGTGCCACTTGTTTATTCGTGCCACCTGTGCCCTTGAAACTTGGTCCTTTTACCTTCTCCCTATACCTACGCAGACAACGCTTCACAGTGGATACCCCTAGTCGCCTCGCCCCTGCAACCGGCGTAGACCCAGGCAGCTTTAACTTCCTTGGGCACGTTCGCCACATCCCGTCTCTAGCTCTGTTCCTGCTGCACCACAACACCAACGCCTGGCCCTTTGCAGATTTCACGGGCCGACCTCTGTTTCCCTTTCAGCCGTCCCTTTCAGCCGTCCCTTTCAGTCGTTCCTTCGTCGTGTATCATCATTCCTATTTCATTCCCATGTTTTCATTCCAATATTCCCATTTCTATATCTAAGTGCCATCTTTTCAGTCCCATCTTTTCAGACCCTTCTTTTCAACCCCTCGTTTCCATTCTCTCCTTCCGGTACAATCTCTTCAGCACACCCACACCCTCTTCCATTCCCCGCTTACTACCAGAGTGCCAAATTGGTGTGCTGTGCACCGTGATAATTGATGATGACCAAATACACGCGTATCAAAAGCCCTTTCTTACACCCAGTGTCGCTTTGTTTCACTCACATTGCTGCCAGTTGTCGTACGCCACCACACTCCGGCTGCTCTTGCTTCTTCTCTGACCAGTCCTCCCGTCTGCTGAGACCGGTCAAATAATATTCTGGTTTTTTTCGCAGCCAAAAATTTCCGCAACCTCTTCTCAATGGACTTGTTTGACTTGCCCACTCATCTACCCAACGAAGAAGACCGCAACGACAATGACGCCCGTCCCAGTACCGACCCGCCTTCTAATGTGCCGGGGCCCGACCCAAACGTAGAGATTCCTCCAAAACCAGTGGATCCCGCAACGAAACCTCCCCCGATTCAAGGCACCTCCATCACCCTAGAGACCGAAGAAGACATTGCTAAATGGATCGAAGAACGTAGGAAAAATTGGCCAAGCAAGAAGAACGTCGAACAGAAGCTCGACAAAAAACGCAAGCTCGACATCACGGAAGCCCCAAGTAAAAAATCCAAAAACATTTGCAAATTCTTCGCTGCCCACAAGAGCTGCAAGTTTGGCGACAAGTGCAAGAATCTGCACGAAACCGACGACTACAAGATCATCAACAACATCAAAGTCAAAGTGCCTAAGCCGTACGAGGCTACAAAGTCCGGCTCGCTATATAAAATGTTGATCAAAAAAGACCAGTATGAGTTAGAGAATGAACAATTCATAAAGTTTTTATTTTATATGGAAGACAAAGGATTGATAAACCACGAAAGGAACTGATGGCCAGTCCTCCGTTATGAATACACGACGCACACATACACGCCTGCTACCCCAGCCCTTCACGTTCCCATCCCCTCTGGAGTCCCATCCCCTCTGGATTCTCTGCTCCTTCGGATTCCCTGCTCTTTTAGACTTCCTGTTCCTTTAGACTTCCTGCTCCTTTAGACTCCCTGCTCCCTTAGACTTTCTACATATGCTCTATCTCACTAAACTCCAACTGCTTGCCTGCCTCTACCAATATACTGCACTGCTTAGCGATTTCCTCCAACTTGTTGATCACCACGGTGTTACCCTCTCCGAACCCGTAGATCGAGTACTTCAACCCCACCTGCTTGCAAAAATCAATCACAAACGGCTGCACTTTACGCAAGTTGTGCCTGGGGAGCCGTGGGAACAAGTGGTGGATCACCTGGAACTGCAAACCCCCGTGGAAAAAGTCAAGCCATTCGGGACAGTCCACATCCATCGTGGTACGGAGCTGCCTCATCACAAACAGCTCGCTGACTCCCAAGTCCGACGTGGACATGGCGAAATGTGACAACGTGATTTGCACATGGACGATGAAACTGGCAATGTTGCTCATCATCACGTACCCAAACTTCTTCCAATGCGACTCCAACCCAAACACCATCAAGTAGAAATACCAGTACGTGAAGAACGCAAGCCCCACAAACTCCAAGTACCGCAACCACGCCGCCTGGCCCTTCCGAGGACCTTGTCCGAGAAGAATGTACGCCCACGACAACCGGTACAAATTGAACCGGGCAAACGTGAGAATCGGGTAGTAGAGGTAGTTCTGGTACGGAATCAACACTCGAGCAGCCGCATCGAACTCCAAGATCTTCTCGTAGTAGGTGGAATACACGTTGCCGAAAAGCCGGGTGCTGACAGCGAAGAACGGCAAGTGCTGAATATCTGGATCGTGCACCGGATCGTTAGTGATCAAGTGGTGCACGTTGTGGTTCATTTTCCACCACCCCAAACTCAAGCCACCAAAGAAATCGGCAATCAAAGTCCCGAACACGTTATCGATCTGGAAGTCGTGGGTAATTGAAAGATGGCCAGCATCGTGAACAATAAACGTACCTTGCTGCCACGCCATCCCCATGAGCACAGCCGAGAGCATCGGGTAGTTTATCTTGTAGAGCGTTATGCTGTACAAGAAAAGCGAGAAGACCTTACACAATTCCCGGGCGTAGTTCCAGTAGTTACACTGGTAAAACCCGTTCTTCTTGATCAACTCATGGAGCTCCGTGTACTTGACCCTGAGCGAGTTCTGAGTTTCAAAGTCGAGATCCGGAAGCGACAAGATCTCCTCCTGGGTCGTCTGGTGGTCGTAGTGATCTTTCAGCTGCGGGTCCACCACCGGGAAGATCTCATTCCGGTTCTCTTTGGAAACAATGACGTTCTGGGGGACCTTAGGTCTGACAAGCGGAACAGAAGCGGGCGCCGACTTTGCACGGTCGCTCGAGCTAGAGCGGGAGGAGTTGCTGGAGCTGCTGCTGGAGTCAGAGCTGGTGCTCGACACCGAATACGTATCGGTGTTAACACCGTCTTTTTCCTTGTCCAGTGGGGCTCCACTTTGTCTTTCTTTGTATTTGGCCCCTTGGATTGGCGGCAACATGTTCTCCCAGTTCTCGACTTGGCCAACCCTCCACTTCAAGAAAGTCTTGATCGTGTCGTCCCCGTGGTACGCAAGCATTTCATCGGTTGCGTCTCTACCCACCATATGTAGAATCCCCTTGATCCCCCCCGGGTGTCTGTCGAGCCACGGAGTCAAGTCGAGCACGTTGTTCTTGTAGATGACCACGGCCCGCTCACGAGCCATCAAATTGATCACGTCTTGACGACTTAGTTGTCTCACCATACTAACAAGAAGATGGTACGAATGTGTTTGGGATTTTATTAGCGCGCGAAGGCTTGTACGGTTGCAAAAGACTAGATCTACACTCGGACACGACGGCCGTCTACTGGGGCTGTAAAAAGGAGCTGAACGGGCGACCAGAGAGCCAGAGGCGGGACAGGACCAGGCGGGACGGGACCAGGCGGGATTCTGACAACAGCAACAACGACAACAGCACCACTGCGAGAAGAACGACGGCACGGTGCCGCTTCTGGTGCAACCAGTTTTTTGTATTATATTTAAGGTTTCAGATTGGCTGATTTGTGTGTCTGGTATATTACAGTTTGTGGCATTACAACTATGAAACTACAGGATTTGGGGTCTTCGTCTTCTACACTCTTCTTTCTCCCTCTACAAAACTCGTAGCGTTCTCACGACTGATCTCATCGACACTACTGACCTTGTTGTCGAACAGAACTCCGTAGAACTTGTCGGCCACTTGCAACATCTCGGGTCTGAAAGTGGTGCAGATGAACTGGGCTCTGCTGCTCAAAGTCAGTATCAACAGTGACACGGCAGTTCTGTACTGCGTATCCAAGTTGGCGTCGATCTCGTCAAAGAGATAGAATGGGGCGGGATCACAGCTTTGAACCGCAAGAATCAACGCAATGGCACAGAGGGACTTCTGTCCTCCGGAAAGCTGCTCGATTCGCTGCTGTTCGTCGTGTTTGGAGTTGAACGAAACGGCTATGGACACCCCGATGTAGTCGGATATCGAGGAGCTATCCTCGATCACATCGACGTCCAACTCGTCGTCTTCACCGAACTCGTCGTCTTCGGCGGTCTTCTTCTTCATGATCAATCTCCCCTTACCACTGGGCACAAGCTTCTCAAAGATCTCTCCGAAACACTTGGCCACGGACTTGAAACTGGTCTTGATCGCTTGGTCTTTTTGGAGCTTCAAGTTCTCAATCAAGTCCTCGATCGACTGTTTGGATTCTTCTAGCTCCTGGCGTCTCTGGGAAAGTTCCGATTGCTTGCTGGTGAACGTGTCAAACTGCTCGATGGCCTTCTTGTTGATGTGCTGGTACTTGGAGAGGTTCACGTTGCACTGATTTAACTGCTCGAGCAACTCGTCGGACTTGTAAGTCTCAAACCTTGTTTGGTCAAATGCTTCTTCCGGTAGAACCCCAATGTCACTGATCTTCTTGGTGATCTCGTCACGTCGGGTGCTCAAAATCGCCCGCTTGTTGAGACTCTGTTCAACTTGTTTGGTGGTTTTCTCGAGTTTCTCGCTTAACTTGAGTTGCTCTTTATTAACCCGCTTGAGCTGGTCCTGCTTGCCCTGAAGTTCGTCAGCGAGCTTGGAGCTCTGCAGATTCAAGGACCGGCTCTTGGCTTTCACGTCGGCGAGTTGCGTTTTCAACCTCTCAACCTCTTGGCTAAGCTCGTCCACCTCAAACTCATTCAGACCGACCTTGCTTTCCGCCACGAGTTTCTCGAGATGTGGCCTATAATTCAACGACAAGTCGGAGCTGAGCTTGTCGAGCTTGGCCTGAACACTAACCGACTTGGATACAACCTTGTTCATTTCCTCTTCCCTGTCAGAAATCTCTACACTGAGGCTGTCAAGAGTTTCACGCTCTTCCTCCGTCAAACGAGTTTGGAACTCAGACTTCAATTCCTTTTGGTACTGTGCCAAATTCGTTAACAAGTTCTCCCGGATGCTGATCACCGACTGAAGGCTCGAATCAACACTATCCAACTCTTGGTTTAAACTGGTACGCTTATTGTCCAACTGGGAAACTTCAGATTTGATAGGACTTACCAGTAAATGGACCTCATCCAACTGCTTCATAAGAACTTGAAGCTGGTTATTAAGCACCGTAAGCTGTTGGTTAACCGAGCTTATTTCCTCCTCAACCTGGCCGAGTTTTGCTCTGTTCTCCTCCAATTCTTGACGCTTCTTACTCTGGATTTTTATAGCATCGATTCTGCTCGACTTATAATCTCTATACCCACCACTCAACACCCCACCAGTGTCAACTCTGTCTCCATCCAAAGTAATGGCTGCCAACTTGTACAGTCTCGCAAGCTCTGATCCCTTCACGAGATCACTACACACAATGGTCCTGCCAAAGACGTGCTGGATAGCTTTGGTGATTGAAGCATCAGTGAACTTGATCTTCTTGATCAACGGAATACACTGATTGGCAGAAGAGTCAGGGTACTCTGGAATTTCAGAGTGGAGTCTATTGAGAGGCATAAACGTGACTCTACCGGCTTTGTTACGAACCAACTCCTCCATGATTATCAGCGCCGTTTCGTCCGTGTCGACCACTACGTGAAACAATGAACCACCGGCAATGACTTCCACCGCCGTTTTGTACTTGTCACTTACACCAAATAGAGAGACAAGAGGACCATACACGCCGGATAACCCTAGTCTTTCGGTGATTTCCTCCACCGCAGCCAATCCTTGGCTTTGAAGCCTATCCATCAACGAAGACACGAGCTGGTTGGCAGAGGTCACGTCGGCATCAAGGGAGTCTCCGATACTCCGAAGTCTGATTTCGTCTCTCCACAATGCTTTCCTCTTGTCGCTGGCAGCGTTAATTTCGGACTTTACCGAGTTGATTTGTTTCTGGATGGAAGAAATTTGGTTTGATAAATTTTTGTCGCTGATTTGGTCTTCAAGTTGCTGGATGCTAGTGTCGATTTCGGAAATCAGACGTTTGTGGTCCACCAGTACCTGCTCCAACCGCTTGAACTCGGTCTCCTTGGTACGCAAGTCCTTCGACAAACGAGAGATCTCCGCTTGCAACCAGTCGTCACGTTCTTGCTTGGACCCGAACCGCTCAAACCGACTCTGCTTCGAATAAATGGACCTTTGTTCCGTGGTGAGTTTTATAAGCTGCTGCTTGAGAGACAGCTCTGACAGTTTGAGTTCGCTGAGTTGCGGCTTGAGATTGGCGATTTCTGTTTTGTTTTTCGAAACAAGCTGCTGGTAGTGCTGGATATTGTTGATCAAGGACTGTTTTTTACGCTTATTCAGATCAATTTCCTCGTTGATCTCATCAAGCTCGACTTCCTTGGCGGAAATACCCGTTAAAAGTTGATTGAAATAGAGAGAGTTTTCATCCTTCTCGAGATTAACCAATTTCAATTCATTTTTCAACGTCTTAATCTCGGTGGCTACTTCACTGACCTGTTTCTCGCCGTCCTCTAACTTTTTCAAATCAGCCGTGCTTTTATCTAGGTTGGCCTGGTACTGGTCTTCCAATTTCTCGATTTCCGAGTGAACCCCGGTTAGCTCCCGATCGAACAAGTTGAATTCGAGTATCTTACGGTTCTTTTCCAACTCCAAGTACTCCTTTAGTTCGCCGGATTCCACGCTCAAGTCCACCAAGCGATCCTGAATCCCTGACATGGCCTCGTCGATCCGTTCACTCTTCATCTTCGACGTCTGCATTTCCTTCTCCAGCTCTTTTAATTTCACCTCAAACACTTTAGCACCACTCACGTCCTTCAAAAGATTATACCGTTCGGCGTCTTTGCAGTTCGTAAGCCCGGTGATCTTCCCCTGGGGCACGATGTAGTACGGGTTGCTTCTAGAGAACCCACAGCTTTCCAAAAGATTCATGATATCCTGTCTTGTTGCCGACTTGTGGTCCAAAGAGTAGTCGTCTTTTTTCAAGCCAATGGTTCTTCTCACGGAGATCTCGGGCTTTTGTATGGGGATCTTACCGTCTGAGTTGTCGAACGTTATCTCTACGTAGGCAGACATGACACCATTGCCCTCGTGAATAAGACTTTGCCGTTCTTCTCTAGACATATGGGTGTACGCGTCTGACAAGACGAATCGAATGGCGGAAAAAAAGTTGGACTTCCCTGATCCGTTCCTGCCAACGACCACATTGAGGGAGGGGGAGAAGTTCTCCACGACCGTTTGGTTCTTATACGTCTTGAACCCCTGGATGGTTATTTGTTTAATGTGCATGGGTAAGGAGTTTTTGGATTTAGACGCGATTCTGATGAGTCGCGGGGGTCCATCGCGTGGGTCCATGTCGTGGATCCGCTTTAGTTCGTTCGCTGCCTGCTGAGTTGACGGGCTCTGGCTTCGCTGGGGTCCTAGCAGCGGTTGCTGGCCGTTGCAGTGTCCAATTGTTTTCTGCACAGTGCAGCCTGTTCTGTGCATCAGGTAAATTACTACTCACTAGCCAAAGACTAGCCAAAGACTAGCCAAAGACTACGCAAACGACTACACTTGTACTGGATTCTGGCCATCGTCGTCTTCTTCATGTCTCTATCGCTCTACTCTATAAACCCTACCTAGACTGTCCTTTTTGTCGTGGTTGATTCTCCCTGTCCACGGCTCATCGCCCAGCCCGTACCTCACTGGGGGGAGGTCGAACGGTAGCCTTACTCCGTCGGCCCTAGTGCCTTGTTCCGGCGTGATCAAAACCCCCAACTCGTAACTGCTAACTTCGTACTCGCCTAGGTCCCCCCAGTGTCCGAACCCTGGCCCCCCGCCCCAGGCCTGCTTGGAGAGATTATGGCTCCCCATGTACACCCACTTGAGCAGCTCAAAGTCGTCGCCGTTGTCACATAGGTACACCTTGGCGTGAGACGGGTTTGCGTCACGGCCGGCCCCACCAGCAGCCCATTTACAAAGATACGGCTTGACGTTCTCCCGGTAGTTTCTGGCGTTTCGTGGATTCGTGTAGTCGAAATGGATCAGTGATCCAATGTCATACCCCACGACACTACCGGCAATGTTGTCGACCGTGGGATACATGATCCAGGGACAGTAGTTGTACTTCTTTTGGTGAAGGTCGCAGGACTCTTTGCCCGGCGGTAGCAACTGCTTGCTCGTGACCAACGGACACAAAAGATGAGTGAAGAGAGAATGATTCCTGGCAGATGAAATAGGCCCCGCTATGGAAGACACTAGTGCCAAGATGTTGTGTCGTTTCAGAGTGTCGTGTATCAAGTGGCCGTTGGCTTTCAATGCCTGGTAGAGCCTTCCGTACCCGTAGGCCTCCGGCAGGTCGAGGGAATAATTCCCTGGTGCTGATGCGATTAGGTCCACGTTGACATCAAACGAGTACAGCAAGATCCGGCCTGCCAACTCGTTCAAGGCCCGGCTCTTGTACGTTTTCAAGTAGCTGCTCAAGTCGGCCCGGAACTGGGACCCTTTCCCGGTGCTTTCGCCCTTCTTCAATCTGCCGGACCTCCAGACCATTTGGGTCATGATCAAATCAGCCCGCGTGATGTTGGCCGACATGATGACCACCTCCATTTCCTCCCCCACGAAGAAATTGATGATCATTTTAGTGTGGTGGGTGCCGTACCGTTTGGGGAGTGGAGCAAGCACTTGCTGGATGTTGTAGCGTCCAGTATCAACATGCGCTAAATGGTCCGAGCCCGTTACAATGGTGATCGGACAGTACTGGCTGACGAACCCCGCCGATAGGCTCCCTAGAAGTATCTCCATATCGATTGTGAAATTGAAATGAAACGTTTCACAGATGTCTGGGTGCCCTATAAGTGATTGGAGGTACACCACTCCAGCATTGCCCTCAGCTCCCTGGGCGTATAGGAGATTGATCGACGGCGGGGGAGCTTTCATGGCCCCGGTACCGTCCACTGCGATCGGATCATTTCTGGACCCTTTCCTGTCTCTTTTGGCCCAATGATTTGCAGCAGCTACTGCAGCACTGGATCTCTTCATAAAAAGTGCGGCTGGAGCAGGCCATCGAGATGCACACCTGCCTACGTACGTAGGTTACGGGGGAGGCTACGGGGGAGGCTACGGAACAGCTGTACTATTGTGAACTATAAATACTATCAGCAAGAGTCTCTATAGATGCTGTGGGGCTGGTGGTGGAGCCTTCGCTATCTGGGTCTAATATCTCTATGTGGTTTTCCAAATTTTTGAAGAGTAATGCTTAACGAATGCCAACGGGTCGGTGATTTTGCCATCTTTTGGAATTTCAATCTCGGAGGTGAACGACTTCTTCGGAAGCACCAAGACGTCCGACACCAATTTCGGGATCGTCAAGCCGGTGAAATCTTTCCAGGTGATTTGACTGTAAATAGATGATTTAATGTAGTCGTTAAAGTAGTTCATGATCACATCGGTCCAAAGCCCTGAACCAGTCCACTTCAATATCGCCAACTGCTTCTCGTTGGAGCTGCCCCTTAGCTGCAAGCTTTCGAGCTTCTGCTTGTGCAAGGTTTCCTCCACGATTTTGCCGATGATCTCTCTCAAGATTGGGTGACCCGGCTTAGCTTGAATCACAAACTGGCCGAACTGCAAGCGTCTGTGGTACGTCTTAGCCCAGTTCTTGTTGTTGGTGTCGACCTCAACCGCAACTATAATCCCTAGCTCCTTGGGGCTGACGTTTTCGGGGATCCAGTTTGGTATGGGCTGCAACGGGAAGGTATCAATATCTGCGTAGATACCACCTTTGGCGAAAAGCATCAAGTACCGGAAAAAGTCCATTCTTAAGATCACCTCGGGCATCAACTCGTACGCTTCAACAACTTCCGGTATACTGCTGTACAAGTGTTTGATGATTGAGTAGGAAGTATCATCATTAAATAGCTCGTGGATAAAGCCCGGGTTTTTAACGGCCCACTGGGTTTCGCCGTCCCGGTACAACTGGTTGAACCTCTCGTCGTTGAGGCCGTGTTTCCAGGTTTGCCAGATATAGGCCGGGAATCTGACGCTGGAATCATAGGGAACCAAATTGATCAACTTTTCACGTATCGACGCCCGGGAATTAACCATTTGTTTTTGGCTGATCTGTTGGAGCTTCTCCAAGATGAGCTGGTTCTGTTCCTCCAACGAGCTGAGGCGCTCTTCCTGTTTGGCTAAAAGTTGTTTGTTCATCTTTGACATTTTTTTCAAGAGTTCATCCTGTTTGATGTTGTTAGCGTTGGAGATAAGCGTGGTCAACCCGGAGAGGTTGTCGTTGGAAAGGTTCGAGATCACGTCGTTGGACGAGAAGAAGACTCTGGCCGCCACCACGAGTATCGCCGCAACCGTTACAAATAGAACGAGCCCCCGCCTTCTAGTAGCGTTCATGAGAATTTGAAAATTAAAATTAAAACTAAAATTAAATTATATCAATAAACACATATATAGAATACAGAATAGAAAACCTCATGAAATGTTAAATTTTTCACGAGTGGCGCCTGGAGTCCGGACCCTTCGCTGCTGACTGGCCGTGCGGTATGGCAAATGTCACCATGTAAACGAATATTAGAAAAGATACTAAAACAATGGATTTCCCCATAGTATTCTGGCCTCTTTGTTTCTGGCTGATTTGTTCGAGATTCTTCAAGATGAGCTGATTTTGTATTTCCAAAGCCCGAAGCCGCTCGTCCTGTGTGGCCCAAAGCCGTGTGTCCGCCTCTGACACTTCTTTAAAGAGCTCCTCTTGTTTGTCATCATCAGAGTGAGAAACCAGCGTGGTTACCCCTGAAGATTTGTCACGGGGGAAGTCATCCTGGGGAAGACCGTCGTTCGCAGGAGTGTCCACGAAAGGGTCAGGGGCCAGGCCCTTCGACGGGAGGAAGACTCTTGCAGTCACCGCAAGAAACACGGAAACTGCTAGAAATATGACTAGTCGTCTTGTCCTTCGATCAGTGTTCATGAGAATTTGCAAGCCAAAATTAATTCAAATCCTGTAAACGCTAATTAATAAACAAATATTGATAAACACAAATTGGTCCAGCAGCAAGATACAAAATACAAATTATAAATCGTAAAAATACAAATCTTGACCAGCGGTGCCCCCGATATCCTTACAGCACTCACGAATTTTTATAAAGTGTCAATTTTACATCTTCTCAAATTTTCATGACAGAATTGTACGGGGGAGCCATCACGGTCTCGTTGCCCCCAGACGTCATTGACGTTTCTGACTTCAGACAAGTGCCAGACAACCAGGAGGTGTTCTTAATTGAAAAAGGAGCGACTCCAAAAGACGACAAGTCAATAATTATCGAGCTCCTTGAGCTGCCCCAAGGTGGCATCACCGAAGTGATTCAAATGCATTTGTCTGATTTGCTAGACATCGACCTTGAGGATATAGGTCCGGTAGAGTACCAGACCAGAAAGAATGCGCTAGGCGACTCAAACTACCTAAGCATTTATAAACATACCAGTATGAACTTGTTGGTGCTTTTTGCAATCGTCAGGCTTGAAAAAGTGCAGACCGATATATTGATCAGTTTGTTTTTGAACATCGACACTGGTCTCAAAGAACTAGACTCCAAAGAAATATTTGCAAGAGCCGAGGAGTTGCACATTGTGTCCGATATTGAAATAATCGAGAAAGCGGTTGGCTCCATCGACGTTAAAGATTGGGACCTATTTGGCTAAGATAGTTAATAAATGAACCCCTTTGTTGATACCGATGGCAATTATGGCAAGCAAGAGGAAGCAGGTGACGGTGTAGGCAAGCGTTTCTGGCGTGGTTAGGATGGGGGCTACTGAGTTGTAGTAGTAAAAATTGTACGCTCTTTTGATCGACAACATGGAGAGAAAGGATGTGGAACTAAGCTTGGGCAACTGGACAACAAGCAAGCTGGGATGTGGGACTGGTCCAGGCGGTTTTCCTGGTCTGAGCGAGGTTTTTATAGTTCTGTGTGTGGAATTGCGTCGGGTATGCTGCAACATCTGATTGTCGGTTCTTTTTGGCTTGTGAAAACGTTGCACAGGCGTGCCAGCAATGGCCCAGATCCACACCGGTACTGGTCCTGAGCCATACAAGCACCGAACTGTGCAGTTACTGAGCTTTAGAGCTGTCGAGGGAATCGTGAAAGCCGTGCATTTTGGTCACCGAGTGCTTTGCGTACGACAGAACGGGCCTGATAAACAACTCACAGTTTCTAGTATACACCAATTTTTCTAGGTTCGCCCTGGCTCTTGCACATCCATAGACCCTGGGCCAATGTACCTTGCAGTTAGTAGCTGCAAAAACGAAAACTCACGATACGAAAGCGAACAAACTGTACACCGTACAGGGCACTATACAGTACACACAACACACACCACTACAGAGTACACACCACTACAGAGTACACGCCACTACATAGTACACGCCGCATAGCCTCCTACACACACCAAACAGCACTTGAACTCACCCAGCCGTTTAGTCCTAGAAGTGCATTGGTAAGAATATAGCATTTGCCGGTATATATAATAACCAGAAACGCACTTCTACTTATATACGACTATAATCTAATCCAAACATAGCTGGACCTCAGCAATAGCAATCCCCTGTTAAACCAACTAGAGGCTCCCATTCTTTTCTCACTCACTTCGATTTTCACTCTTAGTCTCAATAAATTCAAGCCTCAAATCTTCAATCGCGATCGACCATGTCGCTAGAGAAGAAGATACGTAAGTTCCTTCAGGGACCCCGCAAAGGTGAGGCGTTCGAACTCAAGAACGGACTAGTCAGTCAGTATAAACATGAAAGAAAAGACGCGATTCAAAGAGTCATCCAAGCCATGACTCTAGGCAAAGACGTATCGTCTTTGTTCCCAGACGTTTTGAAAAACATTGCAACGTATGACTTGGAACAAAAGAAATTGGTGTACCTTTACCTCATGAACTACGCCAAGACGCACCCCGAGTTGTGTATCTTGGCGGTAAACACGTTCGTGCAAGACACTGAGGATCCAAATCCACTTATTAGGGCATTGGCCATCAGAACCATGGGCTGTATCAGAGTTCAAAAGATGATCGATTACATGGAGATTCCGTTGCTGAGAACCTTGGTCGATGAGAACCCCTACGTGCGTAAGACGGCTGCCATTGGCGTCGCTAAGCTTTTCAACTTGAATCCCCAGATGTGTATTGAATTTGGGTTTTTGGATTCATTGAAGAAATTGGTCCACGATCTGAACCCTCTGGTGATTTCCAATGCCTTGAATGCCTTGTACGAGATTAACGACATGTACGAAGCGTCGGATATAAAGGGGGACTTGGACTTGGACATCTTGGTCTTGGACTATGCCTTGATCAAGAATCTACTCATTTGTCTTAATGAGTGCACCGAATGGGGAAGAATTACCATTTTGAAATGCCTTAACGACTACGAATCGGAGAGTGCCGAACAAGCGGGCCATATCATCGAACGGGTGATCCCCCAGTTGCAACACATCAATCCAGCAATCGTGTTATCGTCCATTAAAACCATTCTTAAACATTCAACAAAGTTACAAAAAGCCTCACAGGCCAGTTTCTTGAAGAAACTTTCAAGCCCCCTTGTTTCGCTTATCTCAAATCCAATCCCAGAAGCTCAATACGTAGGTTTGAAAAACATCCGTATTATCTTGGAAAAATACCCCACGATCTTGTCCAAAGAGTTGCGGGTTTTCTTCATCAAATACAGTGATCCGTTATACTTAAAGTTGGAAAAATTGGACATCATGATTCGGTTATGCAATGAATCTAATTTCAATTTGTTGCTCAACGAATTGAAAGAGTACTCTATGGAATTCGAACCGTCGTTGATATCCAAGTCTATTAAGTCGATTGGGGCAATTGCCATAAAGCTCCCCAGCAGTATCATCAAATGTATCAATTTGATCATCGAGTTGATCGATTTAAAAGGCGACGAATTAATTCTTGACGAATCCGTGAACGTCTTAACAATGATTCTAAGAAAATACCCTGGCAGAAATGATTTAAACACCCTTGTTTTGCCGATGATATCAAACAATTTCCAGAACCTCAACCCAGCCAACCAGTCGTACGGTAATTTCATTTGGTTGATTGGCCAATACCCTAACTACTTTACCAGTTTACCCAAGCTTTTGAATGAGATTTACGAAGAATTTGGGGAATTCTCCAGCCAGTTGAAATTGAATTGGCTCAACACGATTGTCAAGATCAATTTGAATCCAAGTGTCAAGCAAGATTTCTCAAAACTATTACAGGATACTTTGACAGAAATTACCGAGAATGAAGACGATGTCGACTTGAGAGATAGAGCTTATATATATTGGAGATTATTATCCTCAACTGACCACGAAAAGCCCAAAGAAGTTTTGCTTTCACAATTGCCTCCGATCGACTCGTCCATCGAGTCTTATAATCCGATCGTATTGAATGAGCTCCTCAAGGAATTGGCAACGTTGTCCTCAGTGTACGGTAAGCCAAGCTGGACGTTCATCTCTCACCAACAGTCCGGTGCATTCAAGTCCATGAATATTGATGAACTTAAGGCTCAAGCAAAGCAGGATATCATCGAAAATGTCAAGGACGAGAACCTACTCGACTTTGGCGATGACGAAGAAGGAGTAGAAAACCCAAATTCTAACAACTTGCTAGACGAATTGAATGATCTATTCACCACTCCGGCACCGAAAACTGATGCATCAAGTAATTCTGACGATATATTGAGTTTATTCAACCAGTTGAATGTGGGGCAAAACAGTGGGCAAACGGGACAAGCCGCCGGTACACAGACCGCAGCCCCAACTAGTCAGAAAGTTAACAATGATTTATTGGACTTGTTTTGATTACTAAACTATATATGTCTCGTAAGCCATTTATTGTCCATGAATATACCTAAGCTACTCACTACTATTCAACAATTTTTCCACGATTTCCCTCTTGATTTCCAACTTGTTCTGTTCGCTATCTTCGTCTCCTACGCCTGGCGTCTCCTCTTCACTGTTGTCTACCAATTTCGTTAACTGGCCCTTTATTCTGTCACACGTTTCATCAATATTTTTGATTTCGTGCCTTTTGTCGTTTATTCTCTGTTTCAACAACATGATCAACAGCTCTCTGCTCTGGTGCGGTCTGTAACTGTTTAGAATGTGGTTCATGTTGATCAAGATAACTTTTAGGTTTTCGATCTTCTCTGGGAACTCGCTAGGGTTTATGCTCATCACCCCCAACAACTCGATGAAGTTCACGAGGAGGGACTCTAGCAACTTGTGGAGCTCGGGGATCTTGGGGGTGTCCTCGTCGTACAACTGGGTGTACCCCATCTCACCAAGCTTAGGGAGCTTGTCTACGAACGACCAAATGTTACCATAACCTCGATAGTGAGTGCCCTTTGGCTGGGACGGAGGGACGAGGAGTTTTAGCTCCCCCTCGACAGGGGCGTCTGGCGGGAGGGACTGGAGCTTCGACACGTTTTCATCCGTGAAGTATTTGTAGAATGGTGGAGGGGGAGGGTAGAGCGAAGATATGAGGTCCATTGTGAGAAAAATGAGACCCCGAAGCAGTACGAGTATAAGTAGAAGAGTCGCTATTCACCAGAGCATGAATTTGTGAGGGTAGAGAACCACATAGAGACGCGTGTATGGGTTTCAGGTTCAGCTACAAAGCACGGCACATGTTCCGTACCGACAGAACAGCTCTGTGGGGCCACATTTTCCCGAAGCAAGATTAGCGGTGATTTTTGCTTTTACTTTGAGTACTAGCGAGGTAATTTAATCTCAATTCTCACCATGTCAGATCAAATGGATATTGACACTTGTATGTATATTTTTTAACCGATCATCAGTTGTTTACTAACAAGCCAGTACCTGAGGTGGAGCAGCCAGAACCAAAGTCTAAACAACGGTTCGAAGTCAAGAAGTGGACGGCCGTGGCCTTTTGGTCTTGGGGTATGTATTAAATTATTTCAAATATTGCAGTGATAATTACTAATCTTAGACATTGTTGTTGATAACTGTGCAATTTGCCGTAACCACTTGATGGAGCCTTGTATCGATTGCCAGGGCAATCTTCAGGACAAAAGCGAAGAGTGTAAAGCGGCTTGGGGCCAGTGTAACCACGCATTTCACACTCACTGTATAACCAGGTGGTTAAAGACCAGACAGGTCTGTCCTTTGGATAATACTGAGTGGGTGTTTCAGAAGTTCGGAGCTTAGTGTGAGCTCAGCGTGAGCTTACTACGGTGGAATTTAGAATACGATGCAGCCTAATACACGATTACGATAGAGACGAGTAGTCAAAGGAGAGAAGCGAAACAAGGGACTGGAAAGCAGGACGCTGCCGGTAGAAGAGAGAAGACGTGTACGGCAGAGACTGAAGAGGCCGGTACCCAGAGGCGAAAAGGACAGTCTCGAGGCGTTCTAAAGAACTCGGACAGCATACTACTGAAACCAGCGTGTTGCTGGGTCTTGCTTTTAGTGTTTACTGTCCGTAGTCGACTCGCGTGTCTGCCGTCGACTCTGTAGTGTACCTTGCACCATCGCCTGTTGCCCCCCTACATTCTACAATTCCTCTCTCGTACATTAACATCTCATATAGTTCTCTATCTAACAATCACAGCTCTATCTCACCTCCTGCTAGGTCAATTCCCTAGTGTTTTGATGTCCCGTTCACTCGTTCACTCGTTCAAATACCCCCAAAGTTACAATCTCTGAGCAGCTCTTGTCCAACATTTGCAAGCTCTTCTTGATATTCTCGTCCAATAAATAGTTCCCTACAACTTCCACAAAAAATGCATAGTGCCAGTTCTTCTCGGCACTGGGCCTCGACGTTATGGATATCATGTTTGCGTTGTTCTCCTGGAACGCCATCAATGCAGAGCACAAAGACCCCGGCTGTTGATCTTCGTTGACGGTGAAAATAATGGATGTGATATGCTTGGAGCTCTTTTTGCCTTTCAAAGGTTCTTCACCCAAGATAAGAAACCTGGTGGTGTTACCCCGGTTGTCCTCGATGTTCGGCTTGATCACTGGGAGATTGTATAGCTTGGAGCACATTGAAGATGACACACAGGCTACTCCCTTTTCAGGACTGAGTTTCACCACTTCTGCGGCCTTTGACGTTGATGAGCAGTCGACTTTGACCACGTCGTTCCCCAATTGTTGTAGAAACCCGCTGATTTGCCCCCACACCTGTGGATGTGAATATATCTTGGTAATGTTCTTGACGTCCAACTCCTTAGAAAGGAGATTGTGATGAATTGAAACAAACTGTTCCCCCACGATTTTGAATTTCGGCGGAGTCTTGGTATGCATGTACCAGTCCCTGATCAAGTCGTACGTGAACACCACTTGCCCATTGGTACTGTTTTCGAAGGGCACCACCGAGTAATTAACCGACTTGGAATCAATCGCTTTAAAACAGTCGCCAATTGATGCTTGAGGTAAAATGTCTATGTCCTCGCCGAACTCTTGTAGAACTGCCTAGAGAAGACCGTGTTAGTATGCAATAAGTAGGTGGCTTGCGCACGTAGTACATACTTGATGGGTGTACGTTCCCTTCGGACCTAAGAAAGCTACTTTAACCATTAATGTTCAACTATATCAGATTTTGATAATTCGCATTTTACAGTCCCCACTTAGAATAATTTCTGGCGGAAAATGCTCACACTTTCAGACAGAAATTGTCCTAACGAGGACCCCCACCAGGACCCGAGCCCTGGTATCAAACAACAGAGAATAGATTCAGAAACGAATCCGGGAAAACGACATCATAAAACTTCAACACACGAAAACACTTCCCAGTCCCCCCGTGCACTAAAATTCTACCCAGTCTCGCGCATCTACAATTGCAGACCGTTGATGGCTCTTTATTATAGGGAGCACTAATAACGATCCACCCAATTTGAGACAGGATATTGAACCAATTTTTTTAAACCATTATGAAAAAACTATAAACACCCTGATAATTATACAAAATTATGGAAAAAGATGGGGAATTATAAAATATTAACCATCAAAAAACTCCATGTTTTATTAGCACGCTTACAAGTCTTCGACAACGACACCTCTTTCGGAGACGTAGATACCATCCAAGAACTTACGGATATCCTTGTTTCTGACCAAACATCTTTGTTGGATAGCAGCAGCATTTTGGGAAACATCTTCCAAGGAGTTACCGGTCAAGACCAATTCATCCTTTTGGGTTGGAGATGGAGCAATTTCAACACCGTCAAAGACTGGAACCTTTCTGACCTTCTTTTCACCCAAAAAGTTTCTGATTTCGACAAATTTTTGGCCGTCTTCTTCAATGATGTTAACGTTAATTGGGAAATGCGCATAAACGTATCTCATCTTGTACTTGTAACCCTTGGTAACACCGGTGATCAAGTTGGAGATCAAAGACTTGACGGTTCTCAAAGCAGCGACGTGCTTTCTGTCACCATTGTGGACAACAATCTTGACTTGCTTGTTGTTGATCTTCTTGAAAGTAACATCAATGTGCTTCAAGTCCTTGGACAAGGTACCTCTTGGACCAGTGACCTTGATGGATCTGGCGTTGATTTCCAAGTGGACACCTTCTGGGATTTCTAAAACTTGTTCGGTTTGGATGTACTTCATTTTGTTTGATGGGGGGAAAAAAAAATTTTCACCGGGATTTTATTGCACCTTTATATCAACTGAAAAATTTTTCAGTCGGGACACGCTCGAGTTTTTTTTTCAAACAGAAAAATTTATTGAGTGCTGAGTTGTCCGCGGGAGGAGAGTTACGCATGAGGGAACAGTGCGAATTTTGGCTGCAATTTCCAGACAAGAGAACAGTGCTGTCCGTGTCAGGTATACCGTTTGTTGCTGTAAGCGGTTCAGTACAAAAAAGGGGGTGTTTCAACCGGTACGCCACGCTTGGAAGTTCTGTTTCGGTGCTGTTTCGGTGCTGTTCCAGAGCCGAAATGTGGGTCTAGCGATGGACTGGGACTCTCTCGTGCAGCGTATTTGGAATACCCCAGTAAATAGTGGCCAAGATGGACTGTGCTGTGTCCAAGAACCAACAGCGGGCTGGGATACCCGTTCTGGTGGTCCCCGTGGCCCGTCTAGCGCGAGTCACTAGGGTAGAACTTGCTTCAACACTGGTTTCACGTTATTAGTTTTACTTCTTGTGAGCTTCAACACGTTTCTGCAGAAGCCATGGCCACGGCATGATCTAGCTGGGTATGTGTTCGACAGTTCTCTCGGGCCTTGAGCCGTTTCGCTGAAGCTGTCTCCAGTACCAGCCTTCCTCTATTTGCATATTTACCGATAGACAGCAGGGTGAGATTTTTGACTCTTTATACCGTTTCGCTGCCTGGAAGAGGACCGGTGCCTACACCCAGCCCTTCCTCCCTGTGCAGCTGAAATTGAGTGCCACCCCGTTCTTCTAAGTCCCCGGCGGGACTTTGTTCCATGCCCCCTTTATTTACGCTTTATCTGCATTTCCAGGCCCCTGGCTACGGAAAGGAGCACCCAGAATGAGCATCACACAACTGAGCTGTGCCCTCCAATGTGTCTCGGCCTCCTCAGAACCCGAACAGAGTTGCAATTACCCCCAATGTCTACAGGGAGTACTGCCAAAGTTTGTCCTCACAGACACTACCGAATTTGCAGCCATCGCACCAAAGAAAAATGTCCTTTACTATCTAAACTAGATCTCTAATCTTCCTGTTCGTCTAATGTCTGGAACAACATGTGTTTACTGCTCTTGGGGAAGTCGATACCGTTCTCAAGTAGCTTGGTGAAGGCAGCCGAAAAGTCTTTAAAAAAGACGTCCTGGTCTTGAGCATAAAGCTTGACGTACTTTACGAAATAGCTCTCTTCCTTCAACGCCATATCGGTTGGCAACATCATGAAAGAGTTGGTCTCGTCATCCTCGTACTGCTTCTTACCGTCCCACTTCTTGACGTGCCATCCTTGTAACAATCTCACGAAGAAATCGTTGGTGAACATGTTGAAAGATGGGCCCCAAGGACCGTCGTAGCCACTGTTGTGCGTGTGGCAGCGTCCCAAGCAGTGGGCTCCAATCAACGCAACAGTTTCTCTATCGTCAAACCCCATTCTAGCAAATAAGTTCTTGACGTATTTACCGTCCTTTGAGGCATCCGGTAAGTTACCGTTGTCTGGAACCAAGCTCTTGTCAGAAGCGTCTTTTCTGCCGGGTCTCCACTTGATCTTGGGGCCACCGGACTCTTGAACCGCTACGACCCCACCCAAAGTCCATAAATCACCACGGGAAAGCCAGGAGTACTGCTTAGCAATCTCTTGGTAGAAATCTCTGGCCACCTCTAAACCAGCATTCTCTGGATCGTTGGACTCGGGAGCATAGATCATAGTACCACCGTACGAGCCCCCAGACTGCTTGTTCTGGTCAAAGGTACCAGAGCTGTGCCAGGCCAAACGAGTTAGCAATCCGTAACGTCCTGCTCCATCATCAGCATCGTCTTCCTCTCTGACTTTTTCAGCAATCGTGTTGTAGACCTCTTGGTAGTCCTTGTACGACTTCCCCGACACCGCAGCTGCTAGAGGGAATGCTGATATCAAGGGCCTTAAATTTCTCGGGTTATTATTGGAATAATTGTTGTTGTACAAGTACAATGAGCCGCCAGCCACCGCTGCTGCTGCTGCCATACCGTATCTAGGAATCGATCTAATTGAAGCAGTCGACATCGTGTGAAGTTTGAAGAACTGAGCGAGAGCGAACTTGCTGGTATTTATAAAGATAGTGGGGGTCTGGAATTCCTGGGGAATTTCTAAGGAATTTCGAAGGAATTTCCCTATTAGTAAGGGCTTGCAGCGGTGGTGGGGTTTTTGGCCAGAGGAGTACGGGGGGATCCGCTGAAAAGAAGAGTGGCAAGAACGAGTTACAAGAGAGCAGCTGCAACAGACAAGGTGTGGGCGGCATCAGGCACTCGGCCAGCTTGAACTGGGGCCAAGTTGAGCGCACACCCTGTCCAAGCTGTCAGACGCTCTATGCGTTTACCTAACCATTTTCTGTCTTATCTCCGCGAAATAAGCCCATTTGTGCGCCCACTGATTGGCCCAGCGGGAAAATAGTCCGCCGGTATTTCTAGACACTTTTGTCTGACAAACTCAATTATTACAAATATAATACTTTACATACATTAGATTACAAACTCTCTAGAACACGCTCAATATTGACAGCGTCTTCGTAAATCCACGACCCTTCTTCGTTATACGTCTTAGCATTGGCGCACATGGTCGAAAGCTCTTCCTTCATCTCATTAATATCGTAATACTTGTTGCCCTTTAGTTTTTTGGTAACTTGATTAATCGAGACCGGTTTCTTGATCACCTTGTAGTAGTCGGGGTAGAGTTTACGGGATGGGAGTTTCTCGAAGACCTCAACCACTTTATGGCCATCTTCGGCCACTAGTTCGTTCAACGCATCGAGGACCTTTGCTCCGGCAACTTGAATAACGTTTGCCGGCACTTCATCCTGGCCATCCTCCTCTTCGTCTTCTTCATCAAGATCCATGTCGGCGGGCTCTTGGTACCCGTTTGGAGTGGCCAGCTTTCTGGTTCTTCTAGCCCCCACTTGGTATTCATCCTCTTCTTCTTCTTCTTCTTCCAAGACATCGTCGTCTTCGTCATCGTCTTCATCTCCGCTTAGACCGTCTCCCAATCTTCTTCTCCTCTTGGCAGCCCGTTCCTCCTTTCTCCTGATGGCATCTTCAACGGTATCGTTGTCGTCGTCCATGGCCATAAGCCATTGCTCTTCTGTCAACCCATCGTCGTACTTCACTCTCTTCTTGGCTCTCTTCCGACTCAATTCCTTGGTATCTTTTTCGAAATGGTGACTCACATCTTCGGTGAAAACTGGAGGCAACTCATCTTGTTGAATCAACCGAGATTTGATTCCGTGGGTCTTTTCTTGGACAACTCTATCGATATCCATCTTGGCGAAAATTTCCTTTTCTTCTTCAGATCTTGCAAGAATTTCATTAAGTTCCTCATCGTCCAACATGTTTTTTTCTTCAGTTTCATCAGTGGAGGCTTCTGCTTCCAACAATTTCTTCAAAAACTCTTCTTGTTCTTCAGCAGTAGACTTATTATCGAACTTACCGGCTTGTATAACTTTACCATCAATATCTAATTTCTGATGGGCTCTTTCCAAAATAACCTCTTCCACCGAATCATTGGTGATTAATCTCAAAATTCTCACCTCATTCTTTTGACCAATTCTATGGGCTCTATCTTGGGCTTGTAAATCTTGATGAGGATTCCAATCGGTGTCGAAAATGATAACAGTATCTGCAGTTTGTAAATTCAAACCCAAACCACCAGCTCTGGTGGAAAGTAAGAAACAGAAGTACTCAGAGTTTGGAGCGTTGAATTCCTTCAACATGTCTTGTCTATCTTCGGCTTTTGTACTACCATCCAATCTTAAATAAAGCATTTCTCTCCATCTTAAGAAATCCTCCATAATATCCATAACTTGGGTCATTTGGAAAAACATCAAAACTCTATGACCGCTAGCCTTGAATTTGGGTAAAATTCGATCCAATAATTCAAATTTACCAGAAACTCTCCAAATTAAATCGTTTGTAAGTTTGGAACTATCCAATACAGCTTCAACTTCTTCGAACACAAAAGGATGGTTACAAATCTTTCTCAACTGCATGATCTTGTTGTTTAACCCTTTGATACCAGATTTGGTGTTACCTACATCGGATCCCACAAAAAGTGCATTATGCTTCAACATTTGTTCGTATAAAATGTATTGTAATCCGGATAAATTACACTTCAACACTTTTTCAACCTTGTCAGGTAAATCTTTTTCGACATCCTTTTTCAATCTTCTCAAAAGGAACGGTCTCAAGACTTTATGCAATCTTCTAATGACCAACAAACTTTCTTCTTCAGTCAAGTCGATTCTTTCTTGTGATCCGGTGTTGGCAAAAGGAGTATTAAACCATTCGTCAAAAGATTTTGCCGAGTTGAAAATCTTGGGTAACACGAAATTCAACAAAGCCCATAATTCCGGTAAATTATTTTGTAATGGGGTACCGGTTAAAATCAATCTGTTCTTGGTTTTGTAGTAAGTTCTTAATGTGATGGATAATTTCGAATCAGAGTTCTTCATTCTATGACCTTCATCGATAATCATATGACTGTAGTCGAATTTACTCAAGATTGGTCTTTCACGGATAATGTACTCGTAGGTGGTCAAAAGGACTTGGAAATTACCCGATCTGACGTCCGGTTGTAATTCTCTTCTTTGGTTCTGTGACCCTTTATACACGATTGTCTTGACAGAAGGAGCCCATTTTTCAAATTCTAACGTCCAGTTAGTAATTGTCGATAATGGTACGATAACCAAAAACTTGTCCTCGTGTTTTTTCTCAATCAAGTAGGTAATTAAAGAAATAGATTGAATAGTCTTACCCAAACCCATTTCATCCGCCAATATACCGTTTAATTTGTTATTATATAAAGACACCATCCATTGCAAACCTTTTATTTGATATTCTTTCAAATTACCCCCGACCAAAATGTTTGGCTGGGTCTTAACTTCTTCTTTAATTCTATGAGCAACTTGGTAATAATCTATCTTTTCTCTCAAGTCATCAGCGTCAGTAGAAGCTGGTTTTTCAGCCCCGGCTTCCAATGGAATCTCAACCCCCAGTTCCACTTGTTGGACCTTGACGGCCTGGGCCAAAGTATCCAAGAATTGATTGGTTTGCTTCAAAAGATGGGTAATTCTATGATCTTTCGTTTCATCCAATAATTTCATATATGCTTCTTCGTCATTAGCTTTCAAAGCTTGTAAACGTTGTTTGGCATTCTTTTCGAGTTTCTTGGATTCATCTTTTTCAATGAAGTTATGGAAGGCATTGATGTTCTTTATAAAGTGTTGTCTCTTGTTGTATCTGATGTTTCTATCGTTATTAATTTCTGATACTAATTCCACCGTGTTCATGATTTTGCCGAGTTGTAGTTTCCTGGTCTCTCTATCGAGTTCAGCCTTACGCCTTTCTTCAAGTTTGATGGCCAATTTTTCTGGGTTCGAGACTTCAATTTTTTGTCTTATGTAGAAAGAACGGATGGCCTGATGGATAAGAGGGTTCTTTACGAGAGATTCGACCTTCTCGTGGGCTTCGTTGGCCTGGTAATTTACAATCAACTGCTTCAACTGCTTTTGTTTGGCCAATACTTTGAGGGCCCTGAGTTCAATGAGCGAGCGGATTTTCAAATTATCGTAGTCAGGAGTGGAACCGAATTTGAACGTTCCCAAGTTTAACGGCAAGTTTTCCAAGTCTTGGATCCTGTTAGAAATCTTGGTGGAAACCAACTCCTCCGTATAGTAATTGCCCAATTTTTCCTTCATGGGATTTGGAGAAATAGGTTTAGGGAGTTCAATTCCCAAGAGGCCAATTTTATCGGTGAAATCGACGTAGTCTTGATGAGACTGGAAAATTTCCGTAAAGAGAGTTTTGGATTCCACCAATTCTTCGTCACTTTCACTTTCTACGCTTTCTTGTAACGATTCTTGAAGCGACTCTGAAAGGTCCAAATCTTTAGAAAGAAGCTGTAAACCCGAGATCTGCTTTTGGAAAAGAGCCAAGTCGAGCTTATCGTCGGCCGCTGTGTTTTGCCCCTCCAACTCTTCGAAGAATTCCTGGCTCTCTTTTACAAAAGTTTCATAATCATAACTGATCTGAAACAATATCTTTTCGATATTGAACCTACTTTGCTTATAAGGGTCATGTTTCGGGTTTTCCTCTCTGATATCGTTGGTCTGTTTCAAGATAAGCTGGTACTCGGCGAGGAGATAGTTCAATTCCTCCCGGGACCGAGGGTACAGGTACTTGGTATCAACGTTCATGGAGGATACTAGTATTAACGCGTATAAACAAGGATAAAAATTTTCAACAAGTTCGCGGGAAATTGGTATCACACAACCTTGAAAAATTATAGTGCTAGTAACTTTACAATTATGTTTTTACACAGACTAGGAGTTAATGTCAGGTCCGGTATGTTTAGGAGCGGTGGAGCTGTTCGTTTCAACAGTACCAGGTCTACTGGGCTTAGCTGGATTGAGTACTTCAATTTGAAGAAACAGAATAATAGAATCAATGTGGCCAGTTCAGTTGTTACTGCGATTGCCGGAGGCTTCATTACCCTTAATTACCTTGGAAATGTTGAAATTGATCTTGAAAAGCCGATCATGGGGTTCGATCCGTTCATGGTTATGGGGGGTGCTGTCTGCTTAGGTGGTCTATTGGGATATTTAATCGGACCGTTTTTTGGAACTGCTGTGTTTAATGTGATGAACAAGAGCACGTTAAGTCAATTCAAGATCAAGGACCAAGCATTCATGCAGAGAATCAAGGCCAAAAGAGTCGATCCTTCGTCTCAAAGTTTCTCAAACCCCGTACCAGATTACTATGGCGAAAGAATCTATTCGTTAGAGAATTATAAGCAATGGTTAAGGGATTGTAATGGGTATAGAAGAAAGAGTAAAGAATTTCTTTAGTTAGTTTCTGGTGTACATAGGATAAGAGACAAGCTGGAAATGATGTAGACTGTAGAATGTAGAGAGATTGGGGATTGACTGGGTGGCTAGTGGGCTGGATGGCTAATGGGCTGTAGACTATAACCAGCGAGGCCAATGACCAGCTGTTGACTGATTTTTGACCAGTCATTGACTAACGGTTCACTAGCCGTTCACTAGCGACTCACTAGCCGTTTACTAGCTCTTGAGCAGCCTATTAGAAGTTCTGCTAGGCCATGAGCTGCTGCCTACAGAGGGCAATGGGCAGTTGTGATAACAGTTGTGTAGACGGCTATGGCACTGGCTCCTGGCGGGGTACAAACACACCCGTTCACTAGTACCTGAACGCCATTGTGTTTTCTAAGTCTGCTGACTAGTGGGGTGCTCTGGCACTTGCCTGAGTCAAGCAGTAAACTACAATTAATCCGATCAAAGTCCTGTTCCCGCTCATTTCCAACCGAGGCACCCAACACAAGACCGTCAAAAGAGATACCTAAAGCAGCTGTTCGACGCAGAAGCCAAATATACAAGCTGGCTCCATTAGCCGTATACCTGAATAGCCGTTTACCCACAAAGGTGTTGCAGTCACTAAGTCATCTTCATCACCCTCTGTATACACACCATCTCTCGCAGACAGTTTCCAACCGATCCCGGGCTTCGCTCGGAGCCAAAATATACTCCGAGCGTCCCAGGGACTCAGGTTTAAACCCAGAATAGAAAACAAGGTTCACCAGAGCGTCTCTCCTTACTGGAGCTGACCACTATAGGACCTCTACGCCTTGTCCAAACCGGGGTTTTCCCAGGTGCCTGTATCGTTCTCCCACCTCTCATTTTCTTTTACTGCCGTTGCTTCCCAGGTCTTCCACTCCGGGTCGCAGAGTCGTGTCGCCGTCAGCCCCCCACCAATCAAAGCGAACAAATAATAAATACTCTTAAATTGCCATAAATCTCTAATTCACTAATCATGCTTAGAGCTTTAAAATACTCGGTGCCCCGTAGTACCGCAGTAAAGTCTTTAAAGTACCAACCACTCAAAAGGACTGTTCTCCCATTGTCCTCCTCGTTGTCTGCTCATCGGTCTCTTGCCTCCTCCTCCGATGGCTTCTTGACCACCACCTCCGGCAACTACATCGACGAAATGTACGATGCCTGGAAACAAGATCCTTCCTCCGTCCACGCCTCGTGGAACGCTTACTTCAAGAACATCGAAAACAATAACGTGCCTCCTTCAAAAGCTTTCCAAGCTCCTCCAACCATTATCCCAACCGTCTCTGGTGGTGCCGCTGGGTTCGTTCCAGGTAATGAAAGTATGTCTGAAGACGTGGTGACCCACTTGAAAGTCCAATTGTTGGTCCGTGCCTACCAGGTCCGTGGTCACCAAAAGGCCAAGATCGATCCGTTGGGAATCTCCTATGGTGACAGCAAAACTGACATCCCGCAAGAATTAACCTTGGACTACTACGGATTCACCGATGCCGACTTGAACAAATCAATCACTTTGGGTCCAGGTATCTTGCCAAGATTCGCCGAAAACGGCAACAAGACCATGACTTTGAAAGAAATCATTGCTGCCTGTGAAAAGTTGTACTGTTCCGGCTATGGTGTGGAATACATTCACATTCCTTCGAAAGAACACTGTGACTGGTTAAGAGAAAGAATTGAAATCCCTCAGCCATTCAAGTTCACCCAAGATCAAAAGAGACAAATCTTGGATAGATTGATCTGGTCCTGCTCTTTTGAGTCTTTCTTGGCCACCAAGTTCCCCTCCGACAAGAGATTTGGTTTGGAAGGTGCTGAATCTGTGGTTCCAGGTTTGAAAGCCATGATCGATACCGCAGTCGACTTCGGTGTCGAAGATATCGTTATAGGTATGCCTCACAGAGGTAGATTAAATATGTTGTCTAACGTGGTTAGAAAGCCAAATGAGTCTATCTTCTCTGAATTCACCGGTTCAAAAGAATTCGATGAAGGCAGCGGTGATGTCAAGTACCACTTGGGTATGAACTACGCCAGACCAACCACGTCTGGTAAACACGTCAACTTGTCTATTGTTGCCAATCCATCTCACTTGGAAGCTGAAGACGGTGTGGTTTTGGGTAAAACTAGAGCTATCCAACACTATAAAAATGATATCGGTGAATACAAGAAGGCCTTGTCTGTGTTATTACACGGTGATGCTGCCTTTTCTGGTCAAGGTGTGGTTTACGAAACCATGGGATTTGCCAACTTGCCAGCCTACTCCACCGGTGGTACCATTCACATCATTGTGAATAACCAAATCGGTTTCACCACCGACCCAAGATTCGCCAGATCTACCTTGTACCCATCTGACCTTGCCAAGAGTATCAATGCTCCAATTTTCCATGTCAACTCGGACGACGTTGAAAGCTTGGTCTTTGTGTTCAACTTGGCTGCTGAGTGGAGATCTACTTTCCACTCCGACGTCATTATCGATGTGGTTGGTTACCGTAAACACGGTCACAATGAAACCGATCAACCAGCCTTTACTCAACCTTTAATGTATGAAAAGATTGGTCAAAAGAAGAGCGTCTTGGACGAATATACCAAAAAATTATTAGAAGAAAAATCTTTCACCAAGGAAGATGTCGAAGAGCACAAAAAATGGGTTTGGAACTTGTTAGAAGAATCATTCGATAAATCTAAAGAATACAAACCAACTTCTAGAGAATGGTTGACCACTCCATGGGAAGATTTCAAGTCTCCAAAAGAATTGGCTACTGAAGTCTTACCTCATTTACCAACTGCCGTTGAAGAACCAGTCTTGAAAGACATCGGTAAGAAAATCAGTGAAGCTCCAGATGGCTTTGAAATCCACCGTAACTTGAAGAGAATCTTGAACAACAGAAAGAAGACCGTTGAAACTGGTGAAGGCATTGACTGGGCTACTGGTGAGGCTTTGGCCTACGGTTCTTTGGCCTTGGAAGGCTACCACGTTAGAGTGTCCGGTCAAGATGTTGAAAGAGGTACTTTCTCTCAACGTCACGCTGTTTTGCACGACCAAGCTTCCGAACAAACCTACACTCCATTGAACCACTTGGGAGAAAACCAGGGTGCTTTTGTCATTTCCAACTCTTCTTTGTCCGAATACGGTGTTATGGGTTTCGAATATGGTTACTCTTTGACTTCTCCAGATGCTTTAGTTGTTTGGGAAGCTCAATTCGGTGATTTTGCCAACACTGCTCAAGTCATCATTGATCAATTTATTGCGGGAGCCGAATCCAAGTGGAAGCAAAGATCCGGTCTCGTGTTATCCTTACCTCATGGTTATGATGGACAAGGTCCAGAACACTCATCCGGTAGAATTGAAAGATACTTGCAATTGTGTAACGAAGATCCAAGATATTTCCCATCCCCAGAAAAATTAGAACGTCAACATCAAGATGCTAACATGCAAGTTGCTTACCCAACCACCCCTGCCAACATTTTCCATTTATTGAGACGTCAAATGCACAGACAATTCAGAAAGCCATTGATTCTTTTCTTCTCCAAGTCCTTGTTGAGACATCCATTGGCCAGATCTGAATTGAGTGAATTTACCGACGAATCTCATTTCCAATGGATCATTGAAGACGTTGAATTAGGTAAGTCTATTGGTAACAAAGAGGATATCAAGAGAATCGTATTAAGTACTGGTCAAGTTTACACTGCTTTACACAAGAAGCGTGCATCTTTGGAGAACAAAGACACCGCTTTCATCAAGGTCGAACAATTGCACCCATTCCCTTACCAACAATTACGTGATGCTTTAGACAGCTATCCAAATGTTGAAGATTTGGTTTGGTGTCAAGAAGAACCATTGAACATGGGTGGTTTCTCTTATGCTCAACCAAGACTCTTGACTACTTTGGCCGAAACCGAAAACCACAAATCTTTGACTTTACGTTACGCTGGTAGAGATCCAAGTGCTAGTGTAGCTGCTGGTTCTAAGGCCATGCACACTCAAGAAGAAGAAAACTTCTTGAACGAGGTGTTCCAATCATCTTAGAAATATATAGTAACGCATTGAATAAATATTTATTGCTATGAACAACAGATACTGGTGTATGCCACACTAACGCAAAGACTAAAAAATAGAGTTGCCTCGAAACTCTTCTCAAACCTTACTTGGAGCCTCACCGCTAACTCTTGCACAAAAATCTTATCTCACATTCTACATGATCTGATTTTGGGTTAGCAATATTTTGTAGATGCACATTCCACCTGTGGATGTTTCAACGAAAAATAATTCCCTATTGTTGTGTCCTTACATTCAGCCGGCACCATTTGTAGCTGATACGCCGTCTAGACGCTTTTGGTGCCTTAGATAACCACCTGCGACAGGGGAGAAGAACGCACCCCTGCTAACCAGAAGATGTCGTCGCGACATTTATCCAGATTTTTGAATGGGACGGTTGAATCCCCATCGTCTCGGAGAAAATATTGTGGGAGAGCATTGGCTGGAGTTGCAGAAGCATAAGTGTGGTGGATTCCAGTACTCGTTGAATTGTAAAGTTAATTGTTCAGTATTGTGGTGGTGACATGTGGTACCATTACCGCAAATAAACTCAAAAAAAGCAGCCGGTGTGATTTGCTTCCAGATATTTACTCCGAAGCTTTTAGATTATACGCAAAGACTAAAAAAACGGATTGTTGAATTGTGGCTTTGGCTGGGCTTTGGTGGAATTGGCAGTCTTCTTGAGAATCACAAGGACAACTTTTTTTTTTCCACTCTAAAGTCTGCTGCTTTTGGTTTCACACAGGAAACTGTGTCCCATAATCCAGGACTGTGATGTACCGCACGGCTTCAAGCTCAGCAGCCGAACATATGGCTCACTCGTCAAGGTCCATTGGCCACTGCGTTTTTGTTCACGTTCAACGTAACTGCCCACCCTCTATCAAAAGCTCACTCGGTTGGGATACGACACACACCAGTTGTTATACACGCATCCCCACCAGCAGTTCCCTAGTGATTCTATACCGAGAAATTGCTACCGCATACGGGAGAACTGCGTTCATACATGCTCAAGACCAGGCCTGGGTGAATTTGGCTGCAAAAAAAGTCCGCGAGTGCGCAAAGCCTCCTTGAGTAAATCTGCTAAATAGACCACAGCACCCGTTCACCAACCTCGCCACACTTACCACATTTTCTGGCTGCTTTACTACATGTATACGGCTCCTCTGATCCTCTCACTCCCACACCTCTACACATACGGGCCGCTTCTCTAATAAGCTTTAGCCGACCTCTGGTGCACTATGGCTGTGAGCCTCCCAGCCAGTTCTGGATACACTCTGCCAAAGAAACCAATTACCGTCCCACCAAAATCGCAACCTTATGTGTGGGGGGACGACGCCTGGTACATGATTCTCTAAACGCATGCTCTATTTCCCCGTTAACTGATTTTGGCAACAATTTTTTGCACTTGAAAATCTCAATTAGCAAGGTTTTCCAGAAAGGTGGATAGTAAATTTCATCTATGGCACTACACACTTCCCAGAGCCGGAATGGTACTCGACTACCAATCATGCCAACTGATAGACAAATGTTGGATAGGGGATTACGACATCCGCATAGCACAGGTGTGAACCTAATTCCCAGCCAGTTAGCTATGCTTCAACCCCAGTTCCGTATAACCAATTAAAGCCATTGAGATGGTGGATTGAATCCCGTCACCCCAGTTTAAGCTTTTGGTGGGACAATCATAACCATAAGCGTCCGCATCAAGGGCATATAACGCTAACAATAGGCCCGCATTCGGCCGCGACCACAACCAGAACAATCCACTTCTGCGTTCGACTACAGCTGCCAAAAATAACCCAAGGGCATGTTTCAGAATGTTTCTCTACACACTAGAATAAACTGCACACTACTACCCCTAGAACTCCCTGTACACTAGTTGACCCTTAATCTTTCAAAGTAAAAAATATTGCACCCGCAAAAAAATTAGGGTCTAAAACCACAAACAACACCCACCACCTCTTTTGGCTTATCACATGAGCACCAAACTTAGTTATTCGATAAACCATTTATCGCTTCCGAGCCGTACAATCTCCAGGCATACAATCAGTAGGGCATATAGCCGTAAGCCATACTTACAACAAGCCGAGGACCGTTGTGCCTTTTGATAAACCGAAAACCTTCGATTTTCTAAACAATACACCAAAAAACTGCAGGATAAGAGTAAAATCATTCTAATCAATACCCCTGATTGCTCTTGCATAATCTTCGTTTTATTATTGTGAATTGTTTAGTATTAGTTTTTTTTTTCATTTTTTGTTTACCGACCCTCATGCCCACACGGCATCCTCCACCACACTGCCAAATCATTGAGTGCTCTCTATTGTTTGGCAATTCAAGTCGCATGCATGGTTGTGTGCCTCTTCTGGGTTCATGCACTTCAAAATATGCACCTCAGAATATGCACGTCAAGCTACGCACCTCGAATCATTTGCAGCCAAGCACACTGATTGTTAGGGTGGAATATGCCCGTTTAGGGTTATCGACACTTATACTTTCTAGCCGTAAATCCAAATAGACGTGCATATTAAAAATTTCAAGTCCACAACCAACCAATCCAATCCACAAACCACAAACCACTATAAACTGTGTAAATCAAAAGGTATATAAAGAGTTGATAATTCCCACCGTTTCTTGAAAATCATTATTCCTATCATACACATTTGATAACTTGATACAATATGTACTTCGCTCCTAAAGTCCTTTACTCCTTAGCTTCTGCTTTGCTTTTATCCACCGTTAATGGTGCTGCTGTCTCCGGTTTACAAAAGAGAACCGACGGTGTTTTGCTGTTGGACTTTGAAGTCCAAAGATCAAACGTTGGTCTTAAACTTGTTGGTGACAAATCCAAGAGAGACGACACTTTTACCTACCCTTTATACAATAAAGATGTTTACTACATTGCTGACCTCTTTATCGGTTCTGATCAGCAAGCTGTCAAGGTTGACGTTGACACCGGATCCTCCGACTTGTGGGTCGTTGATAAGGAATCTGGAATCGACGGTCAATACGGTGTTTACGACCACTCCAGTTCTTCCTCTTACAAGAAGGTTGCTTCCGGATTCAAAATCCAATACGGTGACAAATCTACTGCCTCAGGTGACTGGGCTAGTGAAACCGTTGCTTTGGCTAAAGGAGGTCCAACCGTCAAGGGCCAACAATTTGGTGATGCCACCAGTGCTTCCGGTCTTGACTACGGTATTTTGGGTATTGGTTTCACTGCCAATGAAGCTAATCCACCATCTGAGTACGACAACGTTCCAGTCTCTTTGAAGAAGGCTGGAATCATCAAGAAGAACGCTTATTCTCTTTACTTGAACAAGAAGGACACTTCTCAAGGTAGTGTTCTTTTCGGAGGTATCGATAATGCGAAATACACTGGTAAGTTGACCACTTTACCAATTGTCTCCGACTCCGAATTGAGAGTCACCTCCGACAGTCTTGAAATTGGTGGTAAAACCATCAATATTGGAGCTGGTCTCCTTTTGGATTCTGGTACCACTTACACTTACTTGCAAGATGACGTTGCCGATGCTGTTGCCAAGGCTGTTGGTGCCACCGACCAAGGTGAATTCTACGCTTTAGACCTGAACAACGACGTTAAGGACATTACCTTCAACTTTGACGGTGTCAGTATCACCATTCCTGCTGATGAGCTTCTCGTTCCATTGCAAGACAATAACGGTAACCCAGTTGACCAAAAAGCCTTAGGTATCTTCAAGAGTGATTACAACATTTTGGGTGACAACTTCTTGAGACAAGCTTACATTGTCTACAACCTTGACGATAAGGAAATCTCTTTGGCTCCAGTCAAGTTCACCGATGACTCTGACATTAGCGTTATTTCTTAGATAGAAAGTACATTTCGAGTATTAGTCAATATATGGATTTTAAACAAATTAGCTCTGGTTGCAAAATTATTGAACCAGCTGTAGTCTCGGTAGCTGTGGCTGAAGAGGTCGTATTTGCAGCAGGTCGTATTTGCATTCGTATATCTGAACCCGTTGCCTTGGTACAATAAGCCTTGCTGCAAAAATTAACCAAGACACTCCCTCGAGTAAATGGTGGTTTTATGGGGTTTTTTATTAGTTATTTTTTTTTGCCCAAAATGTTGTTGTAGAAAGGATAAATAGGAAACACGCCTAAGAGGGGTGGATATCAGGAGTACCCACTTTCGAAATAATCTTTGTATGAGACGGTATAATGCGTAGAGTTGAGACTCTCTGCGTAGAGACTGTAAATTTCACAAGAGAGAAAATATTTGAACAAGCTGGTCGGAGAAAAAGAACTAGCTTCGATCAGTTTGACATCCTACGTTGAATGGGTTTTGTATAATTTCCCCAAAAATTTTCTAAACTCTGGAGAATTTTCGGTACGGCATTACACCGCTGTTATATCACCGAACTAGCTCATCGGATGCTATTCACCGGCCAAAGTATAAATCCACCGCACCCCCGCGCAGTGGAACTTGAACTCGCGCAATTCCCCAGACTCCCAAGATGATGAACCCCAAAACCAACAACTTCCGGTACATCACCAGGTGCGTCAGTGTCCGCTTTGCCAGCAACAGCTTCACCCCTGCCAGGAGACTCGCTGCCTCGGATCTAAACCAGCTGATCTTGGATGCAAAATACGCTGTTAGAGGTAAAATCCCCATCAGAGCAGAAGAGATAAGAAATCACATCGAACAAAACCCAAACAGTCATGGTTTACCATACGAAGAGATCATCAGTGCAAATATTGGTAACCCTCAACAGCTCGATCAGAAACCCTTGACTTGGTACCGTAGAGTTTTGGCTCTTTTACAATACCCTCACATCTTGGATAAATCAGATCAATCTGTCATCCATGAACTTTTCCCATCGGACGTGGTGGAAAGGGCTAGAAACATCTTAAAATCTACCGGTTCCGTTGGTGCATACAGTCACTCTCAAGGTGACGTATACGTTCGTCGAAGTGTTGCTGAATTCATCAGCAAAAGAGACGGGTTCCCGGCTGACGAAAATAAAATCTTTTTAACTAGTGGTGCTTCAGCTGCTGTGCAATATCTCTTACAGATTTTATCTACTGACACGAACTCAGGATTCTTGATTCCAATTCCACAGTATCCACTCTACACTGCCACCATTGCATTAAACAGTGCAGTCCCTATTGGATATTACTTGGATGAAGCCAATAATTGGTCTACAAATCCAAAACAAATTAGAGAATTAATCTCGGAAAATACTCAAAAGGGAATTGATATCAAATGTTTGGTGGTGATTAATCCTGGTAACCCAACTGGTGCTATTTTGACCAAGGATGATATCAAAGAAATCATCGATATCGCTGCAGAACACGGTCTCGTATTAATTGCTGATGAGGTTTATCAAGAAAATGTCTTCGAGGGTGAGTTTGTGTCCATGAAACAAGTCTTGGGTGAATTGGTCAATGAACTGCCGGAGAGTTACAAGAACGTCCAGTTGGCTTCTTTGCACTCAACTTCTAAAGGTGTTAGTGGTGAATGTGGTCAAAGAGGTGGATACATGGAATTGACTGGCTTCTCCAAAGAAGTCGAAGAAATCCTCCTCAAGTTAGCCTCTATCAATTTATGCTCCGTTGTGTCAGGTCAAGCATTGATGGAATTAATGATTAACCCACCTAAAAAAGGAGACCCATCGTATGAACTCTACGAAAAAGAAACTTCTGCTATTCACAACGACTTGAAACAAAGAGCTGGTTTGTTGTACCAAGCATTTACAGAAATGGAAGACATCTCCTGTAATAAACCAATGGGGGCTATGTATTTGTTCCCTAAGCTCAACTTTACCCAAGAAACATACCCTGACTTGTTCCAACTCGCTCAAGAAAAGGGTCTGGTTGTAGATGAGTTGTACTGTATTGAATTATTGGAAAATACTGGTATCTGTTGCGTCCCTGGTTCTGGATTTGGTCAAGTTCCTGGTACGTTCCACTTGAGAACTACATTCTTGCCTCCAGGAACTGAATGGATCGAGAGTTGGGCCAAGTTCCATTCTGAATTCGTTCAAAAGTACAAAAAGTAAACGCATGACACTGTTTTAATTTACAAACTTTTATATTTACTTTTATTTTATTTAGAATAATATATTCAATCATTTTTTTTCGCTGGGCTTACGGCTACATGGTTCTTGAAATCACCCAATAAACAACTTAATGCAATGCTTAACCAGGCTGGGAACCATCCCAACATGACCACAAACCATGTCCAGCACTGTAACTCGTTCCAACTAGTCAATAACCCAGTCATCAACGTTAAAGTACCATTATTATATCCAAATTGCTCCAAATAGAGTCCTCCAACGATATATACCATAAAAAATGGATTGGATACAAATAAACATAAGAACAAATGAAGTTTTGATTTATTGTTTTCAATTAGTTGAAACACCGGGTTTTTTGATTGGGCCAATTTAGAATTGAATTCTTGTACTTCGATCGAATTTAAGATTTGTTGAACGAACATCAAAGGAAGTAAAAGAATGCCGATACATAATGCAAGAGAAAAGTTAACAATCAATAACGCCGTGATCAACATGGTAATAAAAAACAATGAAAAAGAAATGGTGGAGTATGCAAAACTTGCAGATACTGTTTTTCCTCTTTTATAGAATGGCGACAAGGATAATCCAGCTACAAACACCGTCAAAGATACTAAGATCAAGTTGACTATAGAGTTCCTATCAGTTTCATCTGCTGCTTGTGATACCAAAAATGGTAAGAGTACTGTTAGCAGCACCAGTACTAGTTCAATAACCACAAAGAAATTCAAGACAGAAGAAATGTTGAATAGAAAATCAGGGACAGAAATCCCGGCGTTTAATAGACAACTCAAAGCCGACAATGCAAAGCCTACAGCCACTAAAACGGCGGCTGGCAAATATGTACCGATGGATACAAACAATTTGGGGGACATCATCAAGTAGAAGAAGAAGGATTGATGAAATTTTTCCAACAAGTTGTTAACAGATCTGAATGTTTCATCAACAACTCTACCAATTTGGGTGACATCATTAGGGCCTTTAGTTCCTCTTACTTTCATGGTGAAAGCTTGGATTTGCCAGCCTGAAAAAGCTTCACACCCATTGGTAGGAACGATTCCGGCTAGAGTCAAAGTAACTATACCTTTTAAGAAAGTCTTCAATCTGGCAACATAATCGTGTTTTGTCAACAAGTCTCCTGGAGTTTTCTGAATTGATACATGGATCCCCTCGTGATATGAGACGGTGTTGGCGGTGTTCAACAAGTCCAAGTTTGGCAATTGACCATTCAAGCCTTCGTAGTGCATTTCGTAGTAGTCAAAATAATCTGCGTCTCCGGAGTACTCCAACACAATTGCTGCTTCGATAGATCCCGCAGTGGTGTCCAACGACATGTGGTACGCCTCGACCCATTGCCGGAGTGACTTGTGTCCGTCTTGGGTGAATACAATGATAATGTTTTTAGACCAGATCGACATCCTATTGAAGTATCTGGCTAAGGAAACCGCTAATGCAGCACCCGAAAGGTTATAATCACCGTCCGAAGTAGTCCACGGCACGGCCAACACCATTGCCTCGGTGTCATCTCCTCGAGCAGCATGCAAGATTGCGTACATAGTGTCTGAAATATGCGGATCTGAAGATTGATGGTAAGCAGTTTTCAAGCCAATATCCTTCAACCAAGACTCCATGACTTGGTTCTTTTCTTCCACCGGAGCTCCCTCATAGATCTTCAACTCGTTACGGTAGCCTCTGACGATGTTCCATTCACTCTCACGGAAATAAGACGTTACCTGACCTGGCATCAACGCGTTCTCTGAGATATACGTGTGCCTATAATTCCCGTCCATTGGTAGAATGAGAAGCCAAACAATGCTGGCAAGCGACAAAACCACCAGGATAACCGGGAGCAGCTTGGTGAGCTTGGGAAGGATCTTATGCTTATGGATAATTCTAAGAACCGTCTCAGCTAATGCCATATTGAGTAGTTAATGTATCAACAGATTTCTCAATTTTTTCAAATCACTCTGTGTAAGTGCTGCATACAGCACCCATAAGCAAGAGTTAAATTTTCGACTTGTCTTACATGTCTGTGATTCACTACTACCGTCAGATATGTCGACGGGTCAGAAGACTTCCGGTGGAAACTTACACGCTCAAGCAGCTTCAAGGCCACGCCAAAATCAAGTTTCTGACTCCCCTCAAATACTCGTTCTCTTACAGTGGGAAGCCGGTCGATATACGGCATTATAACCGTTGTATAAAGCTTCTAGATCAGATCTTGGTGTACGAAGATTGGAACAAGCTACCTGAAGTGTGGGACTATATATACAAGGACGTGAAGGGGCCCGCAGTCTACCCTGAGCTCGATCTGGCGTTGAAATGGTTCCATCAACTGAACTATAACGAGTTGAGGCCCATCTTTCCCTCAGTACAACTATTTAATGAATTGAAGGCAGACGACGAGTTGCAAAAACACTTCGACGACGTGTTGGAAAAGGAAAAGAACCAGTTCCTGTTGATACAAAGATACAAAATCCCGGAGTCCGTGCCGGATATTCCTCTTGTTCAACGCGAAGAGATTGATGAAGACCCTCAAAGGGCCAAGCTAAAAGTAGTGCAGGAGGTGTACCAGTTTCTTCGTAAAAGTCTGATGACGGACCTCAAGCTTGTACCATTCGAAGTACTCTATCCATGTAATAAGCTGGGACTTCCCTTGCACATAAAAGAAAGAGATAAGATTCTCCAAGATCATTTGAAGTACTTGAAACTGGTGCTACACCGGTACAGACCCATCGGGAAACAGGACCTCAACAGTATGCATGCCTCGTGCCACGACGTGAACCCACGATTCTTCACGTATATGAAACGGAAACGAGACAAGAACGATATACGAAATAGAGGATATAAGAAGATGGTCCCCTATAAAAAGAATGTACTCAAATGGTACAAAAAATACTTGTCTACACAATACCTTTTTGACAACGAGAAGGGCAAGTACTGCGTGAGTCCCATAGGCTTTTATGAATAGATTTGCTCATTTATAGATTATGTATACTATTCTCTGATCTCGTAGACTTGGTAGTTCTTCTTACTTTCATCAAGTAGCACCCCGTGGTTCCTATCTGCATTGACCAACAAATGAGCAGGGGATCCCTCTACTTTTCCAGAAGCCAATAATTCCAAACTGGAAATTTCGTAACTCTGTAGAGAAAAAGATGCTTCCTCCTGCTTGGTCAACACAACAATTTTTTTCCCCATGACTTTATAATCGATGATTTCACCATCGAGGGTTATCGACTTCCTTGACAATGAATGAGGGGCATTCACGTTGAAGCTGGTGACATTAAGCAGCGATTCCTTCATTGAAGTTATCAAACCTGTGTCACCAATCATCTCAAAGCTCCCCACACTCTCCAAGTCTAAATCTACAGCGGGATTAGTGGTGATTGTTGAGGCAAAGTATGTCTCAAATGCAGAAAAAATGTGCTCTAGTTTTTGGTTCCAGTTTTCGAACTCAAGGTTCATATTGAATTCGGGTGTTACCTCCGCTTTTAGTACTTCGTGACCAGAGAAATCAAGATCAAAATATTTCAAAAGAGTGGTCGAGAACAAATTGACCTTGAAGTATTCCACCAAGCTGCTGTGGTCATATGTAACGGGGATATCCAAATCATCACCATTCTTGTCCTTTGTCAACAACTCGATGAGGTACTTTAACCAAGAAGAAAACTCAGTGAAGAGCTTTTGCTCCTTATTACTATCCCAAATAAGCTGGTATAAACGCTTGAAGTACTTTTTTATCATTTCAGTGACACTGGCTATCAATTCCAGATCTATTCCGTAGTCATTCAACGAATCTATTTTATAGAACTCCACCATACTTCTCAATTCATCCAAGAGTATAAGCAACCGCTCAGTGTAGCCCACGAGTTTTTTGAATACAACGTCACGGACTGACTCGTAGATTCCATTACCGACTTTATCCAACCTCTTGTACCCTCTCTCACCTAATTGGTTCAACCAGTAATCTACTAGATTAGAGGGTATAAGGCCCGTCAAAAGAATTCGAGTAAACGATGAAGATATTGGAGTTGTGGATTCTTCTCCGAGATTGTCTTTATAGTTTGATAAGTACCGGTCAAGAAGGGTAAAGAAAGGGAGCAACTCTTTTACAAGACCATCTAGATCTTTTTTGAAATTTTGCGTTATAAGTTTGATTTTACAAAAAATTTTGATAAATTGAAGAAGTTTTGGGTCCTCTGTGATTTTTAAATTCACCAAGCACATCTTGGAAGGTGACTCTGGTGAGGCTTCGCTCTCCGGGGTTTCGTGTATATAGAACTGATTAAATATCGTGTGGTCATTATTGAATACCAGTCTAAACAGTTTTGGAACTGTTAATCTCACGAGCCCATTGAAGACAAACGACAATTCTCCGCTAGAGCATACCAGCATATAATCTAACTGGTCGAAATTCACAATTTCTGGAAGTGCAGGAAGATTTTCAAGAACGTTAATAGAGAAGAGCTCTTCAGCTTCGATATCTGGTTGGAAATACCAGAAAACCAGTTCTATTGGATTTTTGAAATGGAACTCCCCGAGCAAGTCACCGTTATTCGTGTCATATATCCTTGTCTTAGCATCAATTCCTGTTAGGCAGAATCGCCTACCGTTTGGACTCCATTTGTGGTGTAGGATGATTGCACGGTTATTGATGGAGTAGATTCTTTCACCATTGAGTCGAAAGACCCAGAGGGACATCTTATTCATGGACGAGACGAGAAGGTCCATAGTGGGACATAGCGAGAGGACATTGCCGTCTGGGAACCCTACGATCTTGGCGGATGTGGTAGGACTAAACATGAGCTGGACGCGGTGATCTGGAGTTTGGGTATCGCGATGGTGGAGATGGGTCTGGTGACGGAGTGGGAAGAAAAGTATAAAGAACCAAGACTCAAGACAAGAGTGTAATTGTGTGGGGGATGCCTGGTGTAGCTGGTGTAGCCGGTTTAGAGAGTGTGCTTGGCGTAGGAGTTGAATAGGAAATATGATACAGTGGGTTGCAGTATACACATGGTATTTAAGATCTATGTACATTAATTCTTAAAGTTAATCACAATTCCCGGTCCCTTTGTGGAGGAGATAACCGTGTGACCTATCAAGTTAGGTTTCTTCGTTGTTGGTGTTTGCAAACCATATATAGTCTTCGATGCCTCACTTATATTTTCCAATACTTGCTTGTCACTGAAATCACATCTAGCAATTGGGAAACTCAAGTGCCTCTCCACCTGCTTGAATGGCATAGTTCCCAAACTCAGTTCTATCAAACTTGGAAGTTTGGATGTTTCTACCACATTACCCTTTCTTGGAATACACATAAGATTTTTTGGACCCAAGATTCTTTGGATGGGCTTCAATTGTGATACAAAGTCAGCCGAGGCAAAGGAGTGAGTGTAGGAGCTGACATCAACTTCGTTATTAGCAATTTGTTCTACTAATTCATTACCTCCCAAGGTGTAAGAATTTGAGTCAATATTTAATTGAACTGGATCGTTGGAAAACACTAAAATCTTGGAAGAGCTTACAGGATTCGGTAACTTCAAAAAACCAGACAACGGAGTGCTTCCCTTTTCGGGTATTACGGTGATCAATAAGCTGATGGTGGATTTAGTAGCTTGTTCTCCGATTTCTGCACTTCTCAAGTATCTTAAAGCTTTTGGAATATCCATGTACAACGGATGCAATGCTGGGTTCAGTTTATGCTTTCTTCTATCATTAGTCAATTTCTTCAACTGTTTCTTGGGGTCGGCTCTAGGAGCACAAAGCACTCTAGAGGTGTGTATGTATCTAAAGGCTTGCACTGGTTTAAACATGGTTGAAAATTTTTCATCGCGGTTGCAAAAAGTAATAAGAGCTACAAAATAAGAAGGATATTAGAAAATGACTTCTATATAACTATGTAGTATCTATATGCGTGGTGGGATTCTGTAGTAAGCATGCTATGTAAGTGAAATGATTTTGAACTAGCACTTGGAGCGTATTGGTTCGTGAAATATCACGACTCAAAATAGCTGGTTATCTAACATTATCACTGTGTAACTGTCTACTAGTCTTTACACGGTTATCATATATTCGTCTAATACACACTTTTGGACTTGAATTTTGGCAACTTTACATCACCCTTGAATAATCTAATTATACTCTTTCTCTTTTCCAAATTATTATTAGTTAATCTCGATTCAATACGAGATAAAATAGTTGAATTTCTTTTAGAAGTAATGCTACCAGCATACCGAGGATTTTCCTTTGGCTTTTCTTTCGAGGTTTCACGACTTGGTGTCTTGTTCTTCTCTGAATCGTCTCTCATACTCACAAATGAACATGTACTTGGTTTATTTGATAAAGGAAGTTGAAAACTGGTATCATTGGTTTGGTGGCTTTCTTGACTTTCAGTAGATTGAGCAGTTTGATGAGCTGAGTTGGCAGAAATGGAAGAGTCGTCAGCTGAATGGAATGAGGATGCGGAGGAGTTATCTAAATCGATGTTAAATTGAAATGAAGTGGTGTCAATGTCTTGCAAATGGACCACTTCGTTGACTTCTGGGTCAACGGTGAGGGGGTCAATTGAATGGTCAATGGTGGAGTTACCGGTGGTGAAATTATATGCTTGGATTCCGGGGTCAAGTTGAGAAAAAGGTCTAGTTGCAAGATTATTCGAATCAGGTGAGTCCTTAATTGGCTCTGTATCTTCATGCAAAGAGGTCTCTGATAAGATTTCAGAAGTGTCGGGTGAATCAGAAGTCTTTGTAGGACTTTCCGTAGAATGTGTTGACTGGAAGTCTAATGTATCGACTGTGAGTTTATCCAATTCCTTGGATTTTGGAGACTTCGTGATCTTCTTGGGTGAGGGACGTTCCAAGTGACTAGAAGAAGTGTCGGACTTCTCTTCTTGTTGCTCGGTCTCTTTCTTTTCTTTCTCGCTTTCACCGACTGTCTTCTCATGTTTCTGTTCTTCAAGTTCTTTCTTCTCTTCTTCGATCTGTTCCTCTACCTCGTCGGGAGTATCAAATACTTCAGAACGGTTCTTGTACCCCCATTCATTGAGAGGAAACTTCTTGCTGATATCATTAATTGAATCAATGCTCTTGTTCTTAAAGTTTTTGAACTTGTAGAAAATTCCTGAGTTGTCATATTTGACTTTCTGCTCAATGTCCATTTTGAAGTCATCGTCAACTAAACTGTCGTCGAGTACCAACTTATCTCTTCTTTCCAAGATAAAGTTGAGCAAGTTAATGTACTTTGGTAACGCGATCAAATTATCACAGGGGAACAAGATGGGTTGAAAAATAATCGAATAGTTTAGGACCGACATCTTTGTTTCGGCTTTATGTTCGAGCAAACCTTCAATGAACTGCATGACGTAGAAGAAAATGTGAATGCTCAAGCGGTTTAGATTGTTGTTTAAAAACTTATTGAAGTATTCCCAGTCAAAATTTTCATCAGAAAATGGTTCAGCTGAAAGATCACTCAACCGACGGAGATCCAACTTTTCAATGTCGACAAAGTTGTAGTTTGTGATGAGCAACTTTTTAAGCAAAGAACACACATCATAAATGTTAGCTTGTGGTAACCATTTTTGATACTTGTGAAGAGTGTTATAGTATTGGTTCACTTTCTTCAAAGACCCGTTGATTCTGAAGATCCCTTCACATATTTCCGTGTCAATGAAGGAGAAAAGGGCCAGGAGAATCTGTGGGAGTTGAAGCGGTGTGTTGTTGGCTATTGCCCCTGTGGGTACTACTTTGAATGGATCGACCATAGTAGCAGGGGGAAAAAGAGATAGGACGAAACTGTGCTTATACCAAGTACCTAGGGCGGAGGAGTATACTAGGTGTTAGTGGTCTAGTGGAGGGGCTTGAGTCTGTACTGGGCTGGAGGACTAGACTGGGACTGGGAGGTTCAGGAGGAGTTTATATTAATAGTTCCAACAAATTCAATCGTATACTAAAAAGGTTAAAAGCTAGCCAGCAAAACGCGGTCTGAAAAATCGTATCGTGTAATTAAGCGGAAGAGAGCTAGACGAGACTATAAGCCAGAGAAAAAAGGGTAAAGGTCAGCGGATTGATGAGCGGGCCCGCACCCCGGATGGTAGCACATGCTGTACGCTCCGGGACTCTGACTTGTTTCTCTGTGTTTTCGGTGAGTTCTGACCCGATTATTCATACCACCGGCGCAAGTCTCTCCTACTGCGGCGTGCATACAGAGAAAATAGTTTTTTTAGCGAGCAGCCGCATCGGCACGGAGAGGCTGGGGAACAGAATTTGTCAGAGCGTGAACAACAAGAGTGCAGTTGGTGTTATGGTTTATACCGCGTCGTGGGCCAGAGCTCAGGGCTGTGCGTTATCAGTGTTGTAGAGTGGTAATGGATCAGATCTGTTTGTTTATTGTCCATCATGGCTTTTAAACCTTAACCCTGCACCGCGTTTCCTTTGACATAAAGGGTATAAATAGACAGGGGGCAGTGATGGGGTGAGAGGGTTCGTGAAAACAAAACAAGAGGTTTTGCAGGGCGACACAAATACGGTGGGCCAGGCCGTTACGTTCCCCTACGTCCTGGACTCTGATCCCGCTTCGTCTGAGGGGTGCTTCAACTTCGGGGGAGGGGGGGGATGTGTGTTTTACCAGGAGGCTAACTATAGTACCTGCTCTGCCTGCATGGCAAAACATGACGCAACTGGATTGGTGCAGGTCATCGCTTGTACAAAGCTAGCCCGAAACCTGGTGTTTGATCTGCATCTTTTATGTATGAAATAACTTGGCAGGTAGCGGAGCAGGCCGCAAGTTTCCTAGGGCTGGCAGTCGACAGGCTTTGCTGCGATGCTGCTGCACCGTTCAGGCGGTCAGTTAGGGGTTTTGTGCTACTCTTCTGAAATTGGCAATAGACGCAAAAATAAAAAAAATTTGGATGAAAACTCTGTTCCTGTGTATAAACCAGATCAATTTATTTTAAACTAAAGGTTAGACCTCTGACTCTGCTGCCACAAGGTAGTCGTGATCTTGACACCGCTTGCTAGCTTCTCTGCTGCGGTGTACTGCTATATGTGCCTTGCCCTATGAAGATGCAGGGCTGTAATCGTTCCATTGCGTCACTCCTCTAATCACCTGACTTTAAATATCGCGAAGATTTTCTATAATTATCATCCGTTAGTTAGACCCTAGTTTGCCCAGACTGCAGTTGAACTAGAACGCACCAGCTCATATACCAAGACAAATTTCCAGTCAGCTCGCAGAAACACATGATCAGAAACAGATCTGAAATTTCCAGTCTCGAAACTTAATTTTGAAATTCGAAGGTTACCACTGGCATAAAACAGCCTCATTCCCAGATACTTTCTATAATCTCGTAAGTACCCTACAACCCCACTGTACCCGTTTAATCCTGCATTAATCAGTTGTTTGACCTGTTGCATTATCCTTATTTGACCCTTTGATCTTTCGATCTGCAACTTACTCCCTTTTCAGCATGTCGTATAACAACTTCATCCCAGACAACCCACTGCCGTTAAATTCAGTAGATAAAAAAGACTTCAAGCGACCCGAAGCTGAACTCTCAGACCCAGAGTCTGAAACCGTGTCGCTCTCCCCACCACTCCTGTCACAGATCTCCCACCACTTTCTCCCGGACGACGATCTAAATTATAACAATAAGATCGATAAGGATATCCAGTCCCCAGATAACTCGTTCATGACCCAAAACTTGGATTTGACCAACTTTCCGTTGTTCAAAAAAGCTCCCAAATCCTTCTATAACAAGATCATCTCTCATCTCCAACTGGTGACTTACCATCCGCAATCTTATATCATTAAGAAAGGTGATGAATCTAAAAGTATGTATTGGATCTTGAAGGGGACTGTTTCGGTGACGTCTTCTGATGGTGAGTCCATTTATAGTGAATTAACTGCTGGTCAGTTTTTTGGAGAAATCGGAATTCTTTTCAACCGTCCTAGAACCGCTAATGTCATCGCTAAGACTAAAGTTTTGGTAGGAGTTTTAACCTCGAAAGATTTCAACGTTGTATTGAAATACTTCCCTTTAATGGAAAGAAGAATACGAGATGAAGCACAAGAAAGAATCGCCATGTTGGATAAAAAAACCCAACTGGTAGAGCACGTTCAGCCGCCCCTTTTACCAACCGTCGCACCGGCTTCCAACAATGATGAATTGGTGCATGACAAAGTTGATGCAACCGTGTCTATCAACCAATTCATCAAAAGTTTACCGATTTTCCAAAACTTGCCGTCAAATATCATCCACAGAATATGCTTAGGAGTGGAGCCCCTTACGTACAAACCTTTCCAGTATATTTTCTATGAACATGATATTGGAGCAGATATTTATTTTATTGTCAATGGCCAGGTCGAAATCATGAAAAACAACGATAAAAATATTGAACAATCAATCGCAAGGTTAAATAGCGGGAACTATTTTGGAGAAATGTCGTTTTTAACTTGGGTAACTGATAAGCCAAACTTTAAACGTCTGGCTTCTATAAGATCCATTACAAACGTGGAATTGATTGTAATCAGGTCCAACCTCTTGAAAGATCTTTGTGATGAATACCCTTACTTGATTGATCATATGAGATTCACCAGTGAAGTTCGTAACAATGAAAACCAACATTTGGGAAATTTCAACGTGATTGAAGAGGACGAAAATAAACTCGAGGGTTTCAAATTTGACTTCAAACCTTTCCATTCTAGAAGTGTTAGTCCCTTAGCTTCCGGTGCTCAATCGGTCCTGGTATCTCAACTAGCCCCAGGAACTCAACCAATGCTGAAAAGTCAATTAGTGAGTCAACAAAAAATTCAGCCAGCCCTGGGAAGCCAGCTGGCTCCAGGAATCGTCCTTGCTGGTGAAAGGGGTCACACCACACCTGCATCAGAAAGCCTGAGGCTGTGTAGCCCCAGACTGAGTAGTCCTAGATCTGTCAGTCCAGAATCACCTCCCACCACTTCATCCATTTCCCATGACTCCAAACTGATTAAACCCCCAGTAGCACCGATCAGTATCAGACCTAAACGTCCCAACCCAAGAAGGTCGATATCACTTAATCTCACACCATCGCTCAACTCTACTCCCTCTTTGAACCACTTTCTGCCAGCTCAAGCAGATATGGACTACATGCCATTGAATAAACGGTTGAAGATCAGTGAAGCAAACTTGAGAAGAAGATCGTCGGTCCTTTCTCATACCACTACCTTATCAGATTCTATTCTCCTCCATATCTTTGAATATTTAGACTTGCCCACACTCATGAAAATGAGATTGATCAATAGAAGATGGAGACAGTTGCTCTACTTGTCACCCAATCTTTGCAAAACACTCGATTTAAGAAAATGGAATACATCTGTGGATGATAAGTCGTTGATGCAAATCATCAAGTTCGTCGGTTGCAGACCTCAGCATATCGACATTTCGAATTGCTTCCATATCACAGATGAAGGATTCAGTTACATGGTCAATGAAATTGGAATATCCGGTAAAATCAAATCAATCAAACTTTCTTCTAATTGGGAAATCAGTGCTATGGCCATCATGGATTTAGCAGTTCCCAGTGTCGGCAAACACTTGGAAGCCATAGATCTTTCAAATTGTAGGCGTGTAAGAGATAACGTGATTGAGAGATTGCTTGGTTGGGGAAAGCCCAACGATAATTCGGACAACAGTCATTTTGATGAGTATGAAGGAATAGGTTGTAAGAGACTCACCAAGTTAGATTTGGGTTACTGCAAGCATCTTACTGATCGAGTCATGTATCATATCAGTGAAAACAGCACCGAGAGACTCGTAGAATTGGACTTGACCAGATGTACTACAATCACCGATAGAGGGTTCGAGTATTGGACGTACAAATTTTTCCCGAATATGAAAAAGTTATCCTTAAAAGATTGTACGTTCCTCACAGACAAATCCATCATTTCCATCGCAAATTCGTCACCGAATTTAGAGCATTTGAACTTGAATTTTTGCTGTTCACTTACAGACATTTCTATTGAAGTGTTGTGTATCGGATGTCAAAAATTGAAGTATCTTGATTTGAGTTTCTGCGGTAGTGCTGTAAGTGACTCTTCACTATTAACCGTTTCTTTAAGTCTCAATTTTTTGACATGCTTAATCCTTAAGGGGTGTATTAGAGTTACTAGAGCTGGTATTGATTCACTTCTAAGCTCAAATTCCCCTTTGAGTTACTTGAATGTCAGTCAGTGCAAGAACTCGGACGTTTATCCGGGATCGATTCCTGCCCAACAGTTCAATATCAATCCAGAAACCAAGAGTGCTTTTGTCACTGCTGGCAACTCAGACAAAATAATTGAAATTGTCACTTAAAAGTGTATATTACTGTAAATTATTGTATATTACTTATACAAAACTACGATCTTTTCTTTTTCTTTTTGGACTTGTCTTCGTAAGAAATGCTGGTACTAGATATGCCTTTACCAATCAAGTACTCAGAAATGACCTTATAATGAGGGCCCTGGACAATTACTTCGACTCCTTCCCTTGTTTCTTCCAAGGTACTCAGCCCTTGACACAAGTTTCTCAAATCTTCAGAAATGATATGAGGCTTTATACCAAATTTTGCAAAGTTCTTGACTCTAGTAACTGTTTTTCTGCCAATTTTTGTTTCACAAATGATTTCGATCCTGGGAATTTCACCATTGTGTACTTCTGCATCTTCGATTTCTTGATCGGGTTGAAGCACAATATACTTCAATGAAAAGTATTTTAAAAACTTCCCAACGATCTCGTTTCGAGGGACCACTTCACCAGGTATAATGTCACGTAACACATGGTCGATTTTGATCTTCTTGGGGTCCTTATCTACAAGATTCCCCTTCTTTATATACTCTGTCACCAATGACTTGATCTCTTGTGCGGTGTAGAGCTCTAGGTAGTCCTTATCGAGCTTGTTAAAGAAACTTCGGTACTTATTTGTGGGTTGGTATAATTGAATGAGTTTGATGGATTTTTTGTCTTTGCTTCCCTCGTCCTTTCTCTTGGTCTTTTCTACTCTGTGGGTGTTGAATTCTTCAATTGTCTTATCAGTCTTGGGAATTGTGCTGATAATGGTCAAGTCATCATCTTTACCCTTGACTTGGATGTAGTTCAATTTACTCATGGCCTTGAGGAACTTTCCTGTTTTCTTCCAACTAGTTTTCTTGATGTTCTTGTATTTTGAATCAAGAATTGGAAGGTTCTTCAATACATGGTTAGCCATGAAATTAGAAGCGTTTATAGGGAGAGTTATCGTATCGAGTTTAATAGATTGGAGGAGTGCTCTGGTGAAGAATTTATCTATATCCTCAACATCGAGGGAGCTGACTTGATTTGCCAAGTCATCAAGATCTGATCTCTTTTCTTCTACTAGATTGTCTTCTTCTTTATCGTCTTTTATCTTTTCATCTTTCTCTTTCTCTTCTACTGTGTCTTCTTGTTCTTGCTCCTCCTCTTGTTTCCCTCTGCTCCACTTCAGGACTACCTCCTTGGGGACACTTATATCTACGTATTTGTTCAACTTACACAATTCGTCTCCCACACTGTGTAGAATCTCTACTGCAACACCAGAAGCTCCCAAAGTTTTAGATATGTCCTTTAAAGATAGCTTTGCAACTCCCACGGCCTTTATAACTGTTGGGCAGTCGTAGCTCACCACCCCAACTACTGTTCCTTTGCTTATCCTGAGATCGAATGGAGTTCCACATCCTGGTAACATCAAATCTGCCCCGTTTTGAAGTTTCTCAATCACAAATGGATTTGTAACAACCACTGGTAAAAGATACGGGCACTTCCACAATGTGAACACCGAAGGGTATACAGGGGAGTCGCGAGACTTGAAATATATAGGAGTTTCATCTTCATTGTAGTATATGTTTCCCAGATAATTTTGAATACTCTTGAAAGTAGCTTGCTTTACAATAGAAGGAACCATATCTAGCTCAATTTCCTTGGGAATTTCATCTTTCGAAAGTTGATACAATTTGCAGACATCTGAGTACAATTTTCTCCGGTCAGAGGTCTTGATATTGGCAGAGGCCTTGGGCCTAGGATCTTTCTTAAACATTGGTGAGAACTTCAATATAATTTTTCATTATTCGCACCACGTAAGATGACAACAGAGTCCGATAAAGCTGGGGAAAAAAAGCCGGAAACGGGCGTTGGGTCTGTTGCTTGGATCCGTAGAGTTGTGGTAGCATACTCTCTTTTTTTAGTGGTGTTTTTTGGGTATTCCTGGTTTGTTTACACCACATCTATCCATAGAGCTGATTTACCTGTTGATGAAATCAGTGCCGCTATAAATCAAATAAACTCGGTAGAATTAACCACTCCTGTGTACTTGGAGTTGAGCAATGCCCAGGAGGACTTTGTGTCAAATGCCCAGGCGGTAGTAGACCAGAAGTTATACAATAAATACCCAGACTTGCGCAACTTTTGGGGTATTGATTTAAGAAGAGGGCAAGATGTGGGAGAGAATCTAGTTGTAAGGTTTCATCTGTCGGCTGATCTTAGCGAAGAGGATCTTGTCTCATCTTTCACATTGTCCCCATTTACCAGATCTGTGGATGTGAAATTGGCCAATGCTTTGGTTCTTAATAATAAGGTTGAAGAATACTTTGCAGACGTGTTGATCGATCACATATTTCAGGTAGAAATTGAGCAAGTTAACGCGTTCAAAACATCTGGCAAAGCTCATGATAACGTGGTGCTCCCGTACTCAACCCAGTATAACTTGATCTTTTCATTATTTGCTGAAGACGGGAACCCAATTAGATGGGATTCAGAAACTATTGTAAACTTATTCCAGCCACTTTTGAACAACCTTAAACACTTTTCAAACTTCACCATCTCTACGCAGATTCAGTATTACTCCAAAATTAATATTCAAACAGAATTTGACGAAGACAAAGGAGCTTATATTGTGAAAGAATCAGATCTATCAAATTTCATCAACCACGGAGACTGGAACTTGAACAACAATGATATAAACCCCTCTATCAACTTCATCGTCTACTACCCCTCGAGCAACTATGAGCAGAAACCTATGTTGATCGAGAATTCCAAAACCAACTCGTTCTTGGTCCCACAATTTGGAGGTTTGCATATCTTAAACAAGAAACTCGACATAACCACTGATGATAATGAGGTGTACATTTGTGACACAGAATTAATCGAAATTTTGGAAATTTTCTCGAATAGCTTGTTCAAGCTTTTGGGTGTACCGTCCGGGAAGAATCTCTTGTTAAGAATTGATACATTAACAAAACTCACGATTTTATCTAACTTGAATCAAAGTATCAAGACTTTGAAATCGTTATTGAAGTTGACCAATGACTTGCACGAGATTTCCGTTCCAGAATTGACCAAAGAATACGTGAATAAAAGTTTACAGGGGATTAAGAAATCTATTGACTATTTGAGTACTGACTTGCAAAAATCAATGGTGCAATCTGCAGTTGGTTTTAAAAACTCCTTGTCTGCATTTTTTGACAAGGATATTGTGCAACAAGTGTACTTTCCTAGTGAACATAAATTGGCAGTCTTCTTACCACTATTAGGTCCACTTTGCTCTATATTGTTGTTTTCTACTCTAAGACTCGCAAGAGAGTTCAAGGAGAGAAAATAGTGTCTTTCTATAGTATATATATATCACCTACGTCTATATGCATATTGATATATCTCTGTGATTTGATATGATACTTGTCACTCGAGATTTGACATCGTAGTTTTGCAACTGTAGATTCACCTTTAGCTATCAAATCCCGGACCACCTATGGGGGCTCGGTCCGCGTCTGAGCCCGCTTAACGCGTATCCCATCTCATCGCGATCTTATCAAATTACCACACCTCATGTCTAAAACACTCTACTCCTTTGGACTCACCGGTGTAGGAGTTGCCTCCTACTTTCTCGGTTTTGGCGGATCGAAGCCCAAACCCGAAAAGTCCAATTCTTCATCTCCTAACCTTCCTGCTCCGTATTCTCCCAATCTTCCGGGATCAATTGAACCAAAAGATTTCTACAAGTATGGGTTCCCAGGGCCTATTCACGATCTCCAAAACAGAGAAGAATTCGTCAGCTGCTACGACAGAGCAAAGAAGAACCCATATTGGGTCATCGAACACATCACCAAGGAATCGATTAAGAGAAGCGAAGGTGTGGATAGGAAAAAGTCAGTCTTCACTGAAGACGAAGAAATTCCATTTAAATTTAGAAATAAATTAAGAGATTTTTTTAGAAGTGGTTATGATAGAGGACACAATGCACCAGCAGCTGATGCCAAATTCAGTCAACAAGCATTAAACGAAACCTTTCTCTTAACAAACATCTCACCACAAGTCGGAGAAGGCTTTAACAGAGATTATTGGGCTCATTTTGAAGATTTTTGTAGACGGTTAACTGGTCGTTTCGACGACGTACGGATCATGACCGGACCGTTATATTTGCCGAGAAAATGTGCTGATGGTAAATTCAGGGTGGAATACGAAGTGATCGGATCTCCTCCCACTGTAGCAGTTCCTACTCATTTTTATAAATTGGTAGTGGGGGAAAAAAGAGGTAACGATACTATCAGTGTAGCAGCATTTGTGTTACCAAATGAACGTATCGATAATACTGATCCTTTGACGAAGTACCAAGTCCCAGTTGAGGCATTAGAGGCCTCTAGTGGGTTGGAACTACTCTATAAGGTCCCACCAAATAAAAAGAAAGATTTGTGTAAAGAGGTAACGTGTGAAATCATCGTGAGAGAATTCCCGAAGAATGTAAATAATGTCATGGCTCTTCCTGCAAAGTTCGACAAGGCTTAGGCGTGCTCGATAAAGGATGGAAGGCAAAGTGTATTGTTATTAATGTTACACTAGTTTATTTATAATATTGATTAAATTTTGCTCTTAATAGCTTCTATTTTTTCTGTCTTCTCCGTCTCCAACAGCTCATTGAAGACATCACACAAGTGGTCAACCACTCCCCAGCCGTATCCGTTGGGGAATCTCCGTCTTACTATAATATTATTGTGGGCATCTGGTGGGAGTCTCACCAAGATCTTTCTCCAGTTCAACTCATGGTGATATTTCCTAGCAATACCAGTTTGCCTCTTTTGTTTGTTGAAAAAAGTGCCTTGCAGATTTTCCTCCGGTATATCTGTGTACTTGTAGAATTTATCATGGAATATCGGTGAGTGTCTGGACGCTGGGTTCAAAACATACTCTTGATTTGGAATAGGGCATATGATCGTATTAATGGCCAGCTCAATCACCGAAGCCTTTGGAGGAAGATTTAGCGTGGGTGTCTCTTCCAGGTCAACGTCTGAGACATCAGTTTTCTCCGCCTCGTCTTGATCCATATTTTGAGATGATTCATTCTGATCAATTTCCCCATCTTCGTCATACTCATTAGTTGGGTTTGAATCTGAGCCTTTGGCGTTGATTTTAAGAATCTTCCGCTGAAGTTTTTGGCGTTTTTTGTCTCCATCAAAGTTTAAATTTAACGAGATAAACCGACGATATTTATCCAAAACATGAAGCCTTTCATTCTTTTCAGGAACTGGAATCTCCCCCACTTGATCGTTTTTCTCCGTGTTCTTTTCCTTCCGCAAGTCCTTAACATTATCCAACGTCACATAATCAAGATAAAGTAATCCACCTGTTCTTAATGGTACAATCCCATCGTTGATGATGTTAGCGTAGATGATAAGATTTTTACATTTTTTGAGGAAATCATGCACGGCGTCAGGAAGCTGCTCTAGAAGGGGTTTCCCGGCGAGCTTCCCCTTGCTCAAAGTCAAGTCTCTTCCGGTTTTCCCAAGCGTTCCCAAGTCCAATAACCAGGAGAAAAGGAAACTAATTTCATTTAAAATCCCTAAGAGTGGAGAGGCCATACATACAAGGTTATGCGGCTCAATACCTCTTTTACTGAAGAAGTTCTTGTCGTTATCTAAAATGAACTTTATCGAATATAATTGGGTTAATCCACCAAGTGAGTGGCCTATAAATGAAATCTTGGTGACGTTAATATCTTGATCAATCAAGTTTTGTATAAGATTCATCAAATACTTGCCCTGGCGGCTCCCCATTTTCTTGATCCCCTTTTCAGTTGCTCCAGCGTTCCCATTAAACCCTTTCACGAGAATGTTGTCGTTTATGTTGGCCTCCAAAGTCTCTTTCAAATAAAGCATATCTGCGTTCAAATTAGAAAAGATCCCATGCGTTAGTACCACCAAGTGGACCGGTTTGTTGTAATCAGGAGGACGAGACCAGAGGGTTTCGTCAGTGATTTTTTCAACACCTAGTTGAGGATTAAAAGATTCACCTAATTTTATATAAGTCCCACTAGACCCGCTCAAACTGGTGAGATTGCTTAACGGACCATGGTTTAATTTCTTTATGCTCTCCAAGTCGCTCCCCAACATCAAGTCATAAGCCACTGTTGTAGCTTTGGAGATAATAATTTGGGATATTACATCAATATGCCAGGAGAATGTTTCGTCTTCGCCTTCCACTTTGGAGTTTTCGTTTAAAACAAGTTTGATATTGAAGGTTTGGCCCGGCTTGAGCGAATTCTTGAAGTGTACTTCACGTTCTTTCAGAACAAATCGTTTTTTATGGTTGAAGTTCACCGGTATAACATGACAGTACAAGATGAAGGGACCATTGAGCAAGTGGATTGCACGAATACTGGTTTTTTCGATATTTTTTATCCGGAAAAAAATCTCTTGGGTGCTGGGATCGGCTCTTGTGTACTTCACAATATATCTGCAAACACCACCAATCGGCAAAGCACCTTTATCTCTATACCAGAGATTTGGATGGCTCATTATCAGTTGAAAGTTTGGGGTCCGCGCTACCCATCTAGGAAATAGACCCGCAGTGTGCAATACTGGGTGCAGCCCCTGCCTAAATGGGTGTCGCAAGCTTGCAATATTAAATCCGCTCTCGTTTTACATGATTTTTTGTCACCGAGAGTTCTCAGTTTGCTACCTCCGCTTGGGAAATGAATAGCCTAGTGTAAATACTGTATTACTTGCTTAATCAATAGCTCAATGAAAGTAGAGAAATGGTAAGACACGCGCCCACACACCTTTAATCGTTTGAATCGATTGATCGTACGCCTAAAAACTTCTGAGTGCCTGTTCACAAACCCTCCCCAAACCCTCCCCAAAACCAGCCCATTTTCTCCAAATACTGTCACTCTCGCTAACTGTTCAGATTCTTGCAAAATTTGGTAATGTCTTCGTTCAGTGTCCTCTCTCCTTAAAACGTGCCAATTGGTCGGGTATGGTTCTCATCACACCTTAGTATTGAGGTAGACACCAGGTCCGTTCATGTGTGGCTTCGTTATGTCGCCGTCAGCAATAGGCTTCAATCTGGCCCCAAGGCAAATCTCTATACACTGAACTTATAACCGGTTAGACGGTTTGTATCAATCAACAAGGGCACTCATAATCACACGACCTTTTAACTAGTCGATTCTCATCACCTGATCTACCCCAGTTTCCTCATGCCACTACTCTCCACGCTTCCCCGGATCTCTTTGATTGTCACCCCACCTAAACCCCTTTTCCAGTACACTAAATTCACGATTTTTCATACAGGATTGCCTTATTTTTTTCATATAAAAGCTTGATCCTGTAGCCACTAATTTGCAAATCATGACTTTCAAACTAGCAATTGAAACCTCTGTAAAGTCACCTGACGATAAAAATTCAACAGGGTCGAGTTCGCCCGTTTCGCCTGGCATACCTCTTGATGCGTTCCTTCTTCATAGCCCTAGTTTTAGTGCATCAAGAACTGCAGGGTCGCTACGTAAAGCCGCTTCTGTGTCTGATCTTAACTATACGCCGCAACTGTCAAGTTCGCAGCCTCTGTCAAATCATGCAAGTCCCAGGCGCTATTCCGTTTGTGATTTAGACACTAGGGACCCTCAAACCCCATTACTGCCAGTAGGCGAAAGACATTGCTACTTTGACACTAACAACAATCATCACCGGAGAAACTCTATAGCCTTAAGGTTCCATTCTCCTAAAGAAGCGAGTGGGTGATTATAAATTTGCAGCCACTCTCACGAACTATTACTAGGTAACATGCATGGATCTACTTAGCCCTATTTAGCCTATATATAATGATCTCTATTTAGCTCCGAAATATAACGAATCAATGAATCTATTTCTAAAATGCCAACTTCCATCAATGAACTTTTCCGAGTTATAATCGGGGAATTCGCTGGCGTCGCTTAAACTGCTAAGTTTACCAACCACAATTTTGACACCGGGGAACACCCTTGATATTCTTCTGATCCCAATCTCAGTAGATAAGTAACAACAGAAAATAATGTCCTCTTCATTGACATTATGATCTACCAACACTTGTATGGCCATGATTGCAGCAGCTCCACTAATAATTTGAGCGTCAAAAAGTAAGATTTTTTTGTGCTTCAAATCATCAAGACCTTTGGGTAATCTCTCGGTATGCAATTGTGGTTCACCGGTTGAAGAGTCCGATTGAATAAGTAGTTTGCCAATTGGGATATCAAGAAACGACCTCTTGATGGAATTTACAAAACAATCTCCAGATCTGATGATAGTCACAGCGATTAAACTATCGAGTTGTTTCAATCCTTGATATACATAATTGGCACTGGTGTGAACCTCAACTGATTCATAATTGGACAACTGGTCTAATGCGTTTTCAATGATCAAAGTAGCCATCCTATCAAAATAGAATATAAAGTCTGATCTTTGGGTGTTTTCGTCAAACAAAATGGAATTGATTCCTCTTGTTTGGTTATTGTTAGGTAAAACCAAAATATTGGGGAATTTCTTTACATCAAATTCAATATTGGTGCCTAACTCCTTCAAATGTTTGATGTGATTCAACGATTTGTTACCCAACTGTTTCATGATATGACCTATCATCATTTCAATTGCAATCACATTATCCAAGCCTCTAGGGATCACCAAATCAGCATTGTTCATGGTAGGATTAAGGTACCGAACTGCGTTAGGCTTGACGAACGTTTCCCACTGTTTCATAGCTCCCTTGAGATCCCTTCCTCTGTATAAAATATCTCTTGTAAGTCTCCTAGCCAAACATACATCCAAGTCGGTATCCACATATATTTTGATGTCCATTAAATCGAGTAATCTTTGATCGTATAACGCGTAAAGACCTTCGATGATAATCACATTTGCCCCGTATATGGTGGTAGTCTTTTCAGTTCTATCATGTAACTCGAATGAATAAACTGGGATATCAGTTCTCTCTCCTCTTTTCAACTTTTTAACCGTTTCGTAAAGGGCATCTAAGTCCAAAGAATCTGGGGTATCAAAATCCCATTCGTTATCGAACGCTTTTTTCTTTTGCTCAGCAGATAACGGGCGATAGAAGTTATCGAAAGAGAGTAGTACCGTCCAAGGTTGGTTTAATTCCCTAATTATTTGTTGGGAAATCGATGTCTTCCCAGACCCCGAATTACCTGCAATTCCTATAATGTAAGGTTCTGTCCACGGAGGAATATACTTTGTTCTGCCAAAATGAACAGACGAGTCACTAGAAATATTTCCTGTGCTTACTGGCCCACCTTTGGTGCCCGTAGTGCCTGAGGTTGACATTTTTCCACAGGATTTATGCTCTGATTTAAACCACCTACTGTAAATTTTTCCGCATCTCAATGAGCAGACGTAAGAAGACTGAAGCTTCGGAGTGGGACTTGGACCAGGAAGTCATTCACAAAGACACGAAGGTGGAACCATTGGAAGCCCTCAATTCTGAATTACCGTCTGCTTCTAGTTCTGAAAATACTCCAATTCCAGAAATTACTTCAAACCCCCATTCCTTTTCAGTTTTACGAGATGTCTCCAGACTGAAATACCTTAAAGATAGGGAACAAAAGAAAGTTAAAGAACTTGAAGCTCAACTAGAAGAGTACAGAAATAGTAAGAATTTAACGAAGAAAGAATTTGAAGATTTTCAATACAAATCGAAGGTTTTCGAGATCATTAAACAGTCTGAGACACCAGAAGAATACCAGCTACCGGAGGAGTATTTGACTCAACAGGGGAAAATCGACAAGAAACGTAAACATGATGTACTCCACGCTAATAACAAAAGTGGTAATGATGAAAAGTCAAAGAAAAACCGGTACGAAAACCAGTGGGAGAACGAACAACTTCGAAAAGCTGGAGGGATGAATACGGTATCTGATGATATTGTGGTTAAGGATCTGAAAGAGTACGAGTATGTGTTCGACGAAGATCAGTTTGTTCAGTTCGAGTCAGAAGATACGAAGAATGAAGGTCAAGTTGAAGAGAATCAAGCTGCAATTCAACCTGTCAAACAGCACAATCATTCTATTGAACAAGTCAGAAAATCACTCCCAGTTTACCAACATAGAGAAGAATTCTTGAAAATTTTAAAAGAGAACCAGATTATTGTAGTTGTGGGTGAAACTGGGTCAGGTAAGACCACACAATTACCCCAATATTTATATGAGGCTGGATACTGTAACAAAGATGGCAAAACTCTCAAAGTAGGATGTACTCAACCCAGGAGAGTGGCTGCTACGTCGGTGGCTGCAAGAGTTGCTGATGAAATGCTGGTTAAATTGGGTGAAGAAGTTGGTTATAGTGTAAGATTCGAAAACGTTTCTAGTGAAAGAACGAGGATTAAGTATTTAACAGATGGTACACTCTTAAGGGAGTTTTTAAATGACCCATTACTTTCTGGTTACTCCGCATTAATGATTGATGAAGCACACGAAAGAACCATATCCACAGAAATTCTTCTAAGCTTACTCAAAGACATTTCAAGAGAAAGATCTGATCTTAAAATCATTGTGGCGTCTGCTACTATAAATGCCCAAAAATTTTCTGATTTCTTTGAAAATGCTCCTATCTTCAAAGTCCCAGGACGTAGATTCCCTGTATCTATCCACTTCACGCAACAACCAGAAGCGAACTATATTCAGGCTGCTATCAATACAATCTTTCTTATTCACTCCAAAAAATCCATGCCTGGTGATGTATTAGTCTTTTTGACAGGTCAAGAAGAAATTGAAACTATGCAAGAGAGCTTGGCAGATGCTGTACTGAAGCTTACTTCTCTGATGGGGGAATTACTTGTTTGTCCGATATATGCTAACTTACCTTACGAAATGCAGAAGAAGATCTTTGAACCAACCCCCCCGAATACCCGAAAAGTTGTGCTTGCCACAAATATTGCTGAAACTTCTATTACCATTGACGGAATCAAGTATGTAATTGACTCCGGATATGTTAAAGAAAACGTTTACAATCCTTCGACTGGTATGGATAGTTTGGTAGTGGTTCCTTGCTCGCAGGCTTCTGCCGACCAGCGAGCTGGTAGAGCAGGTAGAGTGGGTCCTGGTGAATGCTATAGACTCTATACAAAATGGTCTTTTAATAATGAATTATTAGCCAATCCTACACCAGAGATTTTGAGAGGGAATCTTATTACTACAGTGCTACTTTTACTCTCTTTGGGTATTACTGACTTGATTCATTTTGATTTTATGGATCCACCAAGTTCAGAAACTCTTATAAAGTGCTTGGAATTACTCTATGCTATCGGAGCCATTAATTCCAAGGGGGAGCTCACAAGAACCGGTAGACAAATGGCTGATTTCCCACTTGATCCCATGTTTTCCAAATCACTTCTTATTTCTGCCCAATACGGTGTAACTAATGAGTTGACTGCAATAGTGGCCATGTTGGGTGAAAGCTCCAATCTATTCTATAGACCAAAGGATAAAAAGGATGAAGCAGATAAAAAACGAGAGCTTTTCTTTGACAAGTCAGGGGATCACTTGACCTTGTTAAATGTGTGGAATCACTGGGCTGAAACCGAATTCTCTAGTCTCTGGTGTCAGGACAACTTTTTGCAGTATCGTTCTTTGAAAAGGGTTAAAGACGTGAAAGAACAACTTGATTCGCTTTGTCAACAAGCAGGAATTAGTTTACAAAACGAAAAGGCTCTCGAAAACTTCGATGAAAATAACAAAATGACGCTTATTCAAAAGTCCATTGTGGCAGGGTTCTTTCCTCATGTGGTCAAGCTCTCAAGAATGGGTGATTCTTATAGAACGTTAAAAAAGAACCAAGCTGTGTACATACATCCGTCTTCATCATTGTTCCCTGTAAAACCACCGCCCAAGCTCTTGCTTTACCACGAGCTCGTACTCACGAGCAGGGAATATATGAGGAACTGTATGATTATAAAGGAAGAATGGATTGAAGAGCTTGCATCTCACTATTATACAAAGAAACTGTAACATAAATCTACGCTTTATACTAATTCGTAATAAACAATAACACAATTGCTACTGTACAGTGCTACCACACAATTCTATACCACAATATTATCTTGAAAGTCAACCGTCAGTATTTCATTTCCTCTTCATCTCTATCTCTTTCCTTTGTCTCGCTGTTTGATTTCTTTCACGATTTTCGCAGCCAACACTATGGAGAAAGACAACCCATTGCTCCCTTTTGCATTCACCAGGTCCACGTCTGGCCTCGAGAATGATGTTCCCTTGGATACCACTCCCCGTCCCCGGCAGGTGATTGACGAAAATGCCAGTAGCATGTATCATACGCGTAAATCGACCGAATCAAAATTTTCTAAACCTTCATTGCCGGTAGCCCCCAGTTTAAAGCGTAGATTCGGTGAAAGTTTTAATGAAAAAGATGACATAAAAAGACGTGTTCCCGCTTTCGAGGACTTGGATAGTGACGAACCGACAATGATTGATACCACATCAGCAGATGATGATCAAGGTATGGCGAGACAATATGGCGAATCATTTCTTGAGAAAGACGAGATCGGAAAGCAACACTACGATACAATTCCTCCCAGCTCTCCACCGATTGATACATACCTCAGCTCAGAGTATGACCCAGTAACCAAATATAGCATGCCATTGTCCCCTAGTCAAAGGCTCAACAGTGAACACCTTAAGTCTTCACCTTCAAAACAGATTATGCAGCATAGACTTGAAAGTGAAACGGATTTCGGCATTGATAAATTCAATCGATTCCGTCCAGTTGAAAACCAATGTCCATCCACTGATCGTGATTTAAGCAGTGTGAATATGGATGAAAAGGAAGAGACCCAAAGACGTGTTAATGCACATGCTAGGGATCTCGTGATCGATGCATTTGAGGAAATGAGAACTAACGTTGACCTTGAAGGAATGGGCTTGACTGAAGTTCCTCATGAAATCAAAGACCTAAATAAGATGGTGGTTTTTGGGAATGGTTCTAAAATCTTGTACCAATTGTATTTGGGTAATAATAATATTCGAGTACTAAGTCCGACTCTCTTCAAGTTCACCAAATTGAATGTCTTGTCCTTGAGACAGAACAAGCTTGAAAGTATCCCTGCCTTGATCAAGAACCTCGATGCATTGACAGACTTGTCCATTGGAACTAATAGATTAAAGTACTTACCGTGGCAGATTTTACAACTTCCCTCGTTAAAGTATTTCAGAGCCGGACCTAACCCATACCTCAAAATTTCAAACGATGCAGTAGCCAGCAGCTCTGCCACCTTGAATAATGACAAGCATCAAACCCACGTAAGCACAATTAAGTATCTCAAGTCAGAGATGAAACTAGTCCCTTCTTTAAAGTCTCTCTGTTTGTCTACTATTGCTGAATACGATGTGTCGTACCAGGAGACTCGTATATGGAAGAGAAGCACCCCCAAGCTTTATCACTCTTTAATCAGGCACGCTATAGCCCAGGGCAATTTCCAGGAAACTTGTGCAGAGTGTCAACGACTCTTGACCGACCCTGTTGCGGAAGTCATCGAATGGTGGAACATTTTCCAAAATAAGGGGGTGCCATTCAAAAAAGAGTTCTGTTCTGGTATGTGCGTTGAAAAGTACAAGAGGCGATGTCTTGTAGATATATGACGATTCACGATAAAATATACATTAAGCAGGTTTCAAGTCTGGATTCAAAGTTTCTAAATCTTGGTTTCTATGATAGTTGTAGTTGAAGTTGACAATTTCAAGACTTTCAATCATGTTTTGAGTCTTCTCGATAATCTCACTTGATTCACTGATAGTTTGTTCAATTTCTTTTTTAGGCATGAAATAAGAAAATTGAGTCAAACACAAACTCATTTGATAACCGAATGACAAACTATTATAGTAAGTTCCATAGAGTATGTCTTGATAGAAATCGTCCAATAATTCAAACAAAATAGGGAGTTTAGCTTTAAGCGTATCGTTACAAGTCGTATAGACAAGTTTATGATGCGTGATCTTTCTGTTCAAATTGAATACCAGCAGTGCTTCTCTAGCACATAAATCTCTGGTTTCCTGTTTGCGTACCAACTCATGAAGCTCGCATGAATAATTGTCATGATCATCTAAGGCATTGTTTCTTTCTCTGATTTTTGACTTGAAAGCTTCGATAATACTCAAACACTCTTGTGCCTTATTGGATGCCACTTTAGTCCAATCTTTGAGTTGTGCAAGACCCGGCTTCAAATCAGACATGGCATTAATATACTTTCCAGAAAGTTCCCAGTAGTTGTACTCAAAGTGGAATGATTTCTTGCCGACAGAAGTACCTCCGATATCTTGACAAAGCTGATCAAAACACATTGCCTTAAGTTGATCTCTGTTTTTTTGATTAAGAGTATGATATGGATCAAACAATGAATACCAGCTCTTACCCATTTCTTCTGCCGCTCCTAATTGCACAATCATTTGATCTGTCGTCATGGTAGAGTACTTGATCAAGGTTTTCAAATTACCCTCTGCTATACCCAAAGTTTTATGCAACTGATCGAAGTCTTCGTCAACTGTGTAAGTGCCGAGCTTGGCTTTCCTTTTGAAGGATTGAGGAATTCTCCTTATGTCCTTCCATTGTAAGTTGTCGACTCTGAACCCTTCGAACTTGGTTTTAATATCGTTAAGGTTGAAGTTAGAGAGATCCATGATAGTATTTGTGAATACTTTTTTTTTCGCAGCCATTCAAATTTCGTGTAGTGGATCATTTGTACATTGGCTTTCCTTCGAAGAATTTGCAACCATTCCAACGCTTGAGGGTTTACGAGCAATTAATGATCATCAACTCATAAAACTGTTGATGCGTTCATCCACGTTGACTTTCTGTGTTATACCCGTTGATAAGGCCAAAGTCTAAATTTGCATGCATAACTTCTTTGCCATGCACGTCAAGTAGGAAGTAAACCAAAATTTTATTTATAAAAGTATAACTGGCTTTGATAAAACTGCAAAAAAAGTCCATAACCATACTATAGCACTTTTGATAAGAATACTGATGATTTCGGAGAGCAAAAGTAATTTTTTGTTACTAAAACTCTTTGTTGTATGTCCAGATTTGACAATTTTTACCATGTTTGTGAGTTCTACTAAAACACTATAAAGTCAAATTTTACAATCTTGCTTGAGAAACTTAGAGTATGAATACATCGACTATGACTTTTCTATTCCAGCAGCAGGAAGCCAAAATGTCAAAACTGAAGTAAGCATCAACAAAATATAGTATCTTTAGTGTTTAAGATAAATTTCTATATTACAATTATTCTATAAATCATTAGGAACGGAGGGGTGGCCATGGTTTGCCCCTGGCCAAGCGTAAATACCCGGTGATGATCCTCTGCTATCACCGTCTTCAAATTGTTCAAATCTCCCCGGGTTGTCACTTTCGTTGAAGGACACAAGTTGTTTCAATAAGGTATCGCGGTTGGCTTTATCAAGACTGGAGCAAGATATGGAGACTTTCAACTTTGATGTCCGCTCTTCGATGAGTTCATCCAAACTCGAAGTCAATCTTTCACCGAAATTCTTATCCACTGGAAAATTCTCTCTAAATAGTCTTCTCAAAGATAGTACAACGCCTAGATTTGATAATGCAGATTTAAAACTGACTAGCAAATCTTCAGTATCATACTGTTGATCTTCCACAAGTAGTAATGAAGCATAGTAGAGCATAATATGTACATGCACAGGTACGTATTTCAAGTTGCTTTTTATGTCTTTATCATTCAAGACAAGGTTTAAAACTGTCTGAGCAGCGTTGAAGGCGATATTGGCATTGATAGTGAACTCGTCTTTGGTTGCCAACTCTTTATTGGAAACGAACTCCTCTTCATCATCAGAGGAATCTTCCCAATTCTCTGAATCCTTTTCCAGCTCCTTTGGATAATCAGGCCGTGAGCTACTTCTTAACTGATTTAATTTAGGGAATTCAGTGGAATTATTGGTATTTTCACTTTGAAGTTGCCTAACTGCATACGAATTGATGTGCATTTTAGCAAAGTTGTAATAGATTAGTGTAGATTTTGAAGACCATACAGCCCCGTTATTCATAGGTGATAATAAAACCGTCCACGAGACCATCCACTTGTCCAATTCCAAGTTACTTTTAGATGGAATCCCAAAGGAAGAAGGAGCAAGTAAATCCCATGCATTCCCGCTAAATGCTTCACTAATTGCCTGGTTGTATTCCACTTGAGATACCAATCTCATGTCTGTAAACTTTGGATCAAACAGCGACAGAGGTTTGGCTTCGTCATTGTTTTCCCTCTTTTCACTTGGTGTAGCACCAATATGTTTGGTGGTATTACTTCCAATGGTTTTATCATTAGCCAATAGAATTTTCCTACTGTTTTGAAGAGCGTACTCATGTGAATTCACCAAAGGTTGTCTGTTGAATGTCAAACTCTGTTGGCCATCTAGGACATACAACAAATACCAGAGTTTCAATCTGTCTTTTGAATTCAAGCCACTTTTAGATGTAGTGGGTCTATCCAATCCCACTTCCCTTGCAATTTGTAAAGCTAAACCAGTAAACATCTGAGAATCAGAAAGCCAAAAACTACAGAAAATTAATGCTAATATGGTATTGAATCCATCAAGTTCCGTAGTGGGTCTTCCTTGATAAAGAAGGTTACCACAAAGTTTATGCAAATGTTTCAGTAAAAGAGGTTGTTTGGAGGCAAGTTCAGTATTTGGATGATGCATGGCAGATATAGTACAAATTGCACAGATAAGTATTGGGGAATTTTTCCAAATATTGTCGACAGCTAATTTGGCAATTTCGAATCCAAAGAGTTGGGGTGTGATATTCGAATCAAAAAATTTAAACAAATCTTTTGCTTCATCTAGCGTGATTACATCATCTCTAAAGTCATCAGATATTCCTTCGACTTTGCGTCTCTTGGGACTGGGCTCCTCTTCCAGTAAATTACTTGAAGGGTACAGGGAATCGTCACTAATCTGGCGACTCAAAGGGATTCTATCACTTTCATAACGGTCATTAAATGCTTTATCATAGGGTTTTTCATACGTTCGCTCGTAAACCCTTTCATCGTAGTTTCTTTCAGATGCATGGTTTTCTCTACTACTTCTACGGGGGCGGTCTTGCTTTTGTAGGAGAAGCTTTTGGTTATTACGCAAAACGTCTACTAGATCGTTAAGTTTATTGTCAAAACTGGAAATTTTGTCTTCTATTTGAGATTTCCAATGGGCATCAGGAGATTGCAGGCGAGATACCGAGTGTTGTGGAGCGACCGCATGTAGTAGCAGCTGCACAGGAGACGGTATAGCCACTGATAAACGTTGTGATGAAGTGTGTTGGGACAGTATAGGGTGGACTGAGGAGGGCTGTTGTACTGGGGGACGACGAGCCGGTGCTGGAGTTATAGGTGCCGGATTTATGGGCGGTGCCGGGGTCATTGGGGGCATGGGCACATTTGGCACCAGCTGGGCCTGTGACTGATTTAAAGGATTAAAGTGAGGGAAGATCATCTCATTCATTTGACCAGTAATCAGAGGTAGACGTACATTAGGCAACTTTGGAGCGAAGGAGCACGTACTTGCCTGACCCGTCTTGACACACCTTTCACACGGAAGAACCTCGGTGTACAAGCATTTAACCTTCAGCCTTTTACAGCTCAGACAAGGTTTGGTTCGCTTCTCTCTAGGCATAAGAATGAAAAGTATTTGAGCTTCGCGAGATAAAATGTTTCCCCATATTTTATCACATTCAAGTATTGATATATCTGACAAATGTCGATGAAAAGTAAAATCAAACAATTTTTCGGGACCAGTAGATATTATGCCGTATCTGGAGCGTCTGCTGATTCTTCGAAGTTTGGGTTCAAGATCACTCGTTGGTATGTGAACCACGAACTCCCTGTTATTCCAGTCAATCCGAAATCAAGTGAGATTTTGGGTAAGGAAGTTATTGATTCTATTCCAAAAATTGTCCAATCGATTCAAACGGGAGAGGACATTGGTCAACACAAATTATCAGAAGCCAAAGGGTTGAGCATTTCCTTTTTGACACCTCCGCATGTGACCACATCCACCTTAAAAAGTATTGCCGAAACTCCAGGGTATAAAGATACAATTAGAGGTTTGTGGTTCCAGCCAGGAAGCTATGACCAGGAGGTCTTGGATACTGCAAGAGACATTGGATTGTTCGAAAGAGTTGTGTTTGAGGACGAATGCATTTTGGTAAGGGGAGAAGAAGGTTTGTATAGTGCTAGAATTTAGCTAGTTAGTGAATAATTTAGTTCCTATTTGTCATGAAGTCAATTGTAGAGTGAGGTCAATGTAACAGAGTGGTACCCATGTTAGCAGCTATGATAGCTCTCTTAGCTCAGTTTAGTATTATTATATATATATATACTGTAACCTTTACAACAACACTCCTGGAAGCCAGTACCAGGTTTGCAGAATTCAATCTAATATCTTGCGTATATAGGTCCCCCAGCCATCCAGTCTTTGGTCCACGATCCGGTACGGGAATGGTGAACTTTCCAATGAAGTTATTGGAGGGATGTGCAGTTTGTGACAATCAACTATGTCCGTTATCTTGTACAAGTTACTCTCAAAGCTGCTTATAAACTCCTTTTTGATTTCCTGCACTGGCAAACATTTGATCTGAATGATCCATGATTCCCATAACTTCAAGTCTTCTTCATCTTCTCGTCCTTGACCAAACCAACCCAGTTTCTTCTTCTTTTTACGATCGAAGAACTGAACGGTAATCTGTCCATATTTTGGTTCATTAACACTTGCAAACTCTCGTTTAAGTAGATTGTCAATTTTTTCATCGATCAAGGTATCCAATTCTGGTAAACTGTTACTTGCAGTTGAATATGGGATATCGAAAAATTCCTGGGGCTCTGGGGTAATCGGCCCAAATAGCCGATGAAAGAATATTGTCCATACAATGCCTGGGGTTAGTAGAGCTTAATACACGGGGGGACGGTACATACCTTTTAGGGATTCTCGAACTACTGACCGGTCAGCCTCGATACTTAGAGTGTACTCCATGAGAGTCGCAAAGATCAAGAATTAAAAAGATGCTAATACGCAAATACGAGACGCAGATACAAGATGCATACCACACGTATATACACAGAATTTATACCTACTAGTATGTGCTGGATACTATATCTGGAATTGGAATCACCAAGTCTATCTTTTCTATTTACACTAATTCCACCATCTTGTCTATGTACAGTTATTCAATGGAATACTCAAGCCTCTCTGATCTCCTCCAATGCCTGCACAATTTGTGGCATGACGTCGTACATTAACACCTCCTTTTCTTCCTTCTTGAACTTTGACAAAACGTAGTCGGCCACATACTTGTTTGGTGGCTTACCCACCCCAACCCCGATCTTCGTATACGTTTGACCTATCGCCTTATCGATACTCCGAAGCCCATTGTGTCCTCTGGCACTCGTACCCGGTTTCCGTACTTGGATTTTTCCGAGAGGGAGCTGGATCTCGTCATGGATTACTATCAACTGTGGTTCGTACTTCTCTCCTTGAACCCTTTTAACTTGAGTCCAGTTGGCTTGGATAGGTCCACCTTGTAAATTCATGAACGTCTCATTAGATTTATATAAGAAGACATCAGAGTGTTCGGAGTCCGTTGATACACTGTAGACTCCTTTCACGATATTTCTATGTTTTTGGAACTTCTTGAAGTTAGTCCAGTAATTTTCAATAAGTAAATCAAGAGCCCAATGTCCCACATTGTGACGGGTTAGTAAGTAATCTGGCTCTGGATTCCCAATAGACGCTACCACAAAGTACGGTTTGCGTACACCAACAGATAATGACCGGGTCTGGAATCGGTTGGTGGACCTCAAGAAATTTCGTATCATTGGAGATGGGTAACGAAATTCTGTGCGAATTGGCTGCAAAATACTAAGACGAATGAATCTACAACAAAAAAAATCTACAGTAGAAATAAATACGTGCATCTCAAACTATATCATATCGGTAGAACTACTCATTTGAGGTTTCGCTTTCGAGTTTATCAGCTTCACCTTCACTTGATGCACCTTCCTTGGGTGCACCTTCCTTCTCTGCATCTTTTGCTAATTGGGTCAAACTCTTATGGGAATTTTGATACTTGATATGTTGAGCGTTGGATACTCTCTTCAACTCTTGCAACCTTTCTCTCAAATTAGCCACGTCTCTCAAGCTCTTTTCTAATTGCAATCTTTCTTCTTCAATCTTCAATCTCTTTTCAGCATCTAACTCACCGAAGAAGTAACCCCCTTTACCATCGAACTTTAACAAATGAGAGTGGAAGTGCCACAAAGCAGGTCTGTGAGCAACGGATAAAAGTGAAATTCCAAGCTCTTGAGCGTGTTGGTACATAAATTGTTCCATAGTTGGAGAAACAGCAGATGTACACTCATCAAGGACGGCAAATTTCGGCTGGTGGTAGAATAATCTAGCCATGGCCAATCTTTGTTGAGCACCAACGGATAATTCTTCAGCCCAGTTTCTAACTTCATCCCATGGTGTATCACCTACTAATAAATCATCCAATTTCAAGATGTTGAAAATCTCAACTAGATCCTTATCAGTTTTCTTGTTCCTATTATTTTTGTACTGTTCGGAAGTATGAGGATAGATCACTTGTTCTCTTAAGTTACCTCTACATAAGTAAGCTCTTTGGGGTAAATAGAACATGTTTTCAGTTTCTGGAATAACAATTTCACCGGCTTTACAAGGCCATAAACCACCTAACATTCTAAACAATGAAGATTTACCAGAACCATTTGGACCAGCAATCAACAAGTGTTGGCCGTGTTTGACACTGAAGTTTAACGTTTCGATCAAGGTCACATCTGCAGGGGTTACTAACCTTACATCCTTGAAAGTAATTTCATCTCCATACGTAACATGGTTATTGTTATCTTTCTTTTTTGCATCTATCTTTTCGCTCTTAATTTGATGTAAGGCATCTTGGAACTCGCTGACTCTTGAGGCATGTCCTACAACTTGTAAGATATATCTTCTAGCGTAGATCAATCTATCCAAAGAATCAGAAGCGCTTAACAATAATCTTCTATTGGTAATGAAATCACCGGAAGCTGAAGGATCAGGTTCTTTACCCAAGTACTTATTGATAAAGACTGGAGCCGAACATAACACTAATCCAGCAGCACCCCAGAAATATTTGACAATAAAAGTTTGGGCGATTTCGTGAATAGCCTTTTTCCAGTATTCCATTTTCAAGAATCTTTCCAACTGATAATAGCAGTAATCCAAGTAGTCTAATTCACGGTGATGACCTCTTAAAAATGCAATTTCCTCACTATTAGTAACCACTTTAGAGTGAGCAGATCTTAATTGACCCTCCAAATTGGCTCTTTCACTAGCTAATTTAGCAAAAGGAGGAGAAAAGAACCTCAAGATTATGGTGGAGAAATGAGCAATTAGCCCTAAAGCCAAGGTACCTTCACCACTACCAACACCACTCTTGCTTAATTCTTTGGCACATAAAAGTAAATCTAAAGTAGGCTTCAATAATTGACCTGGTAACGAAGCCAAAGCACCAGCTAATCTACTGATATCTGTGGAAGTTCTTTGATCCGGGTCTTTAATTTTACTGTCATTCAATTGGATCAAAGAATAGTAATTTGCATCAAGATTATCTGGTAAGTAATCTTCGACAATGCTATTAGTCATATTGATTCTCAAATGCTTTCTCAAATTACTTTTGGTCCAACCCAATAAGGCATTAACTACGGAAGCAGGAATCCCTAAAAACATCCAAAATGCCAATAATTGACCAAATTTTTTCAACTTCTTAGAGACCAAAGCACCCACTAATTTACCGTCTAAACTGGCCACTTTAATGGTCAAAAATGCTCTGATGACCAATAAAACTATGTGCGTAGTAAGATAAGTGACAGCTGCATTTGAATACTTGGGTATGGCCGCATTATACAATCTCAAGGCTGATTCCCTAGAGAGCTTTTTCCGACCTTTTTTTAGTTCAGTGGAGCTTTCCACATCGGATGGTTCTTTTTTCTTTGACGACGTACTTGTGGCTCCAGAAAAGGCAGTGGTAATAAGGATGATGTAAGAAGCATTAAGAAAGAGGTTTCTGTTGTTCTTGTACACGTTCAAGAGTGATAGCCCTAGATTGTTGTTCTGACCAAAAGCTGGCTGGGACATAATGAGACAGCTGATTGGAAGGTATGAACGAAACGGAACTAGGAAGTATCGGGTGTAACTAGGTGCCGTATAACGAAACGGAGTTTATAAGTTGACCGGTGTTTTCTTTCAGTTGACTGTTACTGAAGATACGTACGAAATGAAAAAAGGGCGAATTGTGGGGGCCAAATACAGAAGGTCCGAGGATCTTGCTTGGGAGCGCACGACCGCAAACTGAGTTTAATATGGAGTGTAGTAGGATTTAGTAGTAAGTCTAGGGTGGGTTATTTCAGTTCATTTAGATTACAAGCGCAGATAGTTTAGAGGGTATTTGATTACTACTGGTCTTGCAACGATATACATTTTATATTCAACTATATTTTACACTGCTGTCTTCACTACTTCCTTCGCTCTGTTCTATTTTCCGTCATATTTTGCTTTTTACTGTTTTACCTCTGCTCTTTCCGTCTACTTCCACATCTCTGCTCGTGAACAGTAACTCACACAGCGATCTTTCCCTCTCCTAATCTGCTCCTCTCGCAGACTTGGCCAGCTGAGATCAAACCATCAGATAATGCAGTAAACATTCAGCTTCAGTACACTTGTTCCTTCTATCACAGCTCTTGTCTTCAGTTCCGGTACTGCTCTTAGTCTGCCCTTTTGTTTGTTTTTCCGGACTTCTCTATCGTTTGTGCTGCTCAAGCAACTTAGTAAACTCCAGCTGGGAGTTCTTTAACTTATCCTCCAACTCGATGACTCGGCCAGCATAGATCTTGTTGGCCAAGTCTGTCGTGGTCGCACAGTCATCATTCTCTTTCAATAAATCATTGTATAGTTGTTTAACCTCATCTACACTCCATATGTGGTCAAGTGTAAGACCTTGAAGTTCCGATAATTTTGTGCTTCGGTGATTGAACCACTGCTCGGCAATAGACTCTAGAAGTTCATCGTCTGCTCCTAGCACAGTCTCCGGCTCAATGAGATTGTTTGTATGGAGAAGTTGGAGAAATAGAAGTAAATCTCGTTTACCGTAAGACATGAAAAATGAGAATCAAGAAAAGAACAAAGATGCATTAAAACTTTCACCACACCCAGCACCTTGTACAGGTGTTCTACAACCTACTTTTCTCTTTTAGCCCCAACTTTCTCAACCTGACACTCTAGTACACTGTGCATCTATCTCTACCTCCATATCCAAATCTGCCTCTACATACAATTCTACTCTTTTCGTTATCATCTCATTATCGTCTCATTATCTAAACATTAATCTATGCCTATATCTTTATCTTGTTATTTGCCCCCTCCTGTAACTCATCTAAGCCTTCACCACCACAATCACAGAGTCCCCCCTTAAAAACATTTTCAGTACAAACCTCTCCTTCTCATTCACTTGAATAACCTTTCCCTTACTGTTCTTCACTGGTTCGTACCACAACTCCTTGACACTTTCCATTATAAGATTGCAGTGCCTGTCAAACGCTTTAACCCTTCCCACGAGTTTATGGTTGTTACGGCACGATACCACCACTGGTGTACTATTACTAACAGCCTCTTTAAGAAGAGACATTGGTCCGTGGTTAAACTCGAACTCCTCGAGTCTTTCGAGCTCCTGGTCGTTGAGATCAGATTTAGGGATTCCAGCAAGTTCACTATTGTTAGTATTCTCTGAATTAGAAAGGCTGCTGCTATATACGTACGCCATTTATTATGAAGTATCTCAGTTTTTATATATATTTTTTTTTTCACTACGCAATATTTCTGCAGAGAAAATACATTTTTTTTACGATTTTTTTCCATATGAACTCTACATAACTATCCTTACACACTCTTTTCGTACTGACTCAATGGGGCTGCTAATGAACAGGCTCGTTTGACGATATTCTCAATTCTGTCTTTTAGGACCTTCGAGTTACATGTTACAGACAAATTGGTGTAGTCGATAACGGCCTCATTCTTCCCGTACGCAATCTCTGCCTTAGTAGAATCACTACTCTTCAATGCATCACCAAACTGAGCTTTTAGAAGAGCTGTGATTCTCTTGATACGTTCACTGATATCGCTGTTGGTATGTCCGGCTTTGGAAATGCTATTTACTGTGTTGCTCTCTTGTGTTTCCTCTTCTTTCACTACATCGCCATGATGATGGTGGTGATTATTACTACTGATCTTCACCGAGGCAGGCGATGAGTCGATAGAATAAAGAATGGCTATGACACTATCAGCTAATGAATCGGCTAAAAGATTGTCGTTCACCCATTCAACAACCACAGAATTACTGGAACCATTGGATTTGGATTTCTCAATCAAGATACTGATCATGTCCATTATAATACACTCCCATTCGTCTTCGTCATCGTTGGCAATGTTGATATATCCAAACATTTGCTGTAAATGCCATTCAATCAAAGATATATGAGCATTGATTATCATATCGATCTTGGATTTTACTATAGACGTAGAGAGTTGAGAATATTCATGCAAGTCTTGTAACTGAACGATATTGAGATCAAAGTCTTTCGAAACAATGACACCAGAAAGAATCTTGTCGCTCTTGAAAACTTCATAATCTTTTTCGGACTTATCTGCTTCTGGAGTGTCAACCTCCATTCCTTCTTTGGCTTCATCTTTAACTTCTTCTTCAGACTCTTTCTTTGCTTCTTCATCATCTAACTCCTCAATTTTCTTGCTACTTAGATTCTTTTCAATATCCTCTTTCAAAAGAGTAGCCTGCTCTGCGGCCAATCCTCCCAAAACCTTAGCTACTTTCAAACCTTTGATTCCAATTTTTAACTGGTCTCCATTTCTCGGATTGTACACCTTCACTTCCTGATCTGTGCCCTTTCTGTGTGCGTACTTACTTAAAAGTGCAGATTTCAACCTACCCATCGGTATTGAATCTCCATGAACCAATATAATTTTCGGAGCATTAACTTCCCCAATAAACTCTGAATTTTGTTGGAAATCGACGTGTGCAGCGAAAGATATTTCTTCGATACTGAGCCGTCTTGGTATCGTCATATCTGGATTAGTGTTGGATGGAATCGTGGGAGGCTCAATCAAAAGATCCTTTGCCATAGTACCTTCCACAGAATAACCAGTCATTAACACGGTATTCTTTGGATCGGGCGCCCACTTCTCTAATAACTGTCTAGAGAATCCACTCTGTAACATACCGGGGGAAGCAATCACCACCGAAGGACCAAAATCCTGAAATCTATCCAAAGATTTGAGAGTTTTTATATACTTGAAACTAAACGGATTCTTACGATCGTAAGACGAAGATGTCATTGATCTGATATTATCGTTCATAATGCTAGTATATGTCTGATAAACCGCCAAACACTTTCTGGCTAAAGAGGACGCAAAATATACATCAATATTTTGTAAATCTTCATGCTGAGACCAGTAATCCTCTAAAATCAACAATAATTCTTGAGCGGTTCCCAAAGCGAAAACCGGCATCAAGACTCTTCCCCCCTTCAGCAACGTCGAATGGATGATTCTGGTCATTCTGTTCTCTTTTTCCATCCGTGGTTCGTGGGTAGCTGTACCGAACGTGGACTCAGTGATCAAGATATCTGGCTTTACAGAGGGGACTTCTGCTACCGGTAAGTGCCTATTTTCTTCACGCGAGTAGTCTCCTGTAAATAAGACCTTTAGTCCTCCCACTTCAATCAAATATAAACATGCTCCAAGAACATGGCCGGCGTGATACGCTGTGAACCGTATACCATCCAACTCAATTGTAGAGTGGAAATCAACCGTTTCGATTCTGTCGAAAGATTTCATCAAATCGTCGTCTGTGTACAAGTTAGCAGAACTTCCAGCACTGTTTGGGTCATTAGAACTAGAACTGATGGAAGTCACTCTAACAAAATCAGTTAAAAGCCATCTGTAAATGGCCTTTGTGGCATGCGTCATGAAAACACGACCCTTGAAGCTTGTGTGTTGCATCACGTACGGTAAGGAGGCCGCATGATCCAAATGGAAATGACTTATTAATAATAAGTCAACTTTTGAGAGGTCGTATTCATCGTAAAATGGAAGGGAGTTCAACCCACTAAGACCAGGATGAACTCCTGCGTCAAGCATGATCACCTTGTTCTTATACTCTATGATATGGCAACTTCTCCCCACTTCATTGCACCCACCTAAACCTGTGAATTTAAAGTCGTCTGTATCATCCACACTCATTGTTGAAGTGAAAAATTCGCAGTTGGTGGAGTATCAACACTTTAAAATTGGCTACCACGAAATTTCCGCAATTTTGACGCGGTGAGTGCCGCTACACCGTAGTAATCTTAGCGACAGAGCTTACGCCTTGAGTTGGTTCCGTTTTATTTATTTGGACTTACAATACATTATGTCATTACCTATTATACACCTACACGCAAAATGTTTTCTCCTTGATGTCTGAATCTCACCACTTGATGTCTGGCCAAGATCTGGAGCCCTTTATCCAACCCATTGTCACTGACTTTACCACTGTCAACGAGTTCTCTTCTTAATGTAACATAAGAAGTAGACCATCCAATAGGTAATCTCTTTCTTAAAATCTGACCTACCAAATCAATTTCTTTCGACAAACTTCCGTCTGGAATCAATCCATTAGACATACCCTGATCTACGGCATTCATGGTGGAGGCTGTGAATAATCTAATGGCTTCTTCTACGTGAGCTTCACTTGCAACCGGAGATAACGTTAATTTGGCTAATGATTCTGTGATACGAATGATGGCTTCCAATTGTCTGACAGTAATTGGAATCGACGACCTTTCGTTAGAATCAGCTTCACTCATTTGTAATCTCTTTCTAATAGTAACGAAATGGGAAGACAATCTGATTGAGGCTTCTGGACTCAATCTTGGGGCACATTTAGCTTTACAGTACTGAATATAACGCTTCATAGTTTGAATTGGAATTTCACCTTCTTGGTTAATATCGTTATTGCTGCTATTACCAGTGTGGACATTCATAACGTGTTCGGCAATGGACATATCTCTTTGCTCATTGTGTTCATCCTTGACAATGAAAATCATATCAAATCTGGATAAAATAGTAGTTTGGAAATCGATGTTTTCACCTGGTGACTTATGATCATCATATCTACCGAAAATTGGATTAGCAGCTGCCAAAACAGCCGTTCTGGAATTCAAAACAGTGGTGATACCCGCCTTAGCAATAGAAATGGTTTGTTGTTCCATGGCTTCATGAATTGCTACTCTATCTTCGTCTCTCATTTTATCGAACTCATCAATACAAACAACACCTCCATCTGCTAACACCATAGCACCACCTTCTAAGTAGAAATCCCTAGTGGTCGGATCTCTCTGAACAGAGGCAGTCAAACCAGCAGCGGAAGAACCCTTACCAGAAGTATAAACAGAAATTGGTGAAATCTTTTCGACGAATTTCAATAATTGAGATTTGGCAGTACCTGGATCACCTAATAATAAGACATTGATATCACCTCTTAATCTCATACTATCCGGTAAGATTTTCTTGGATCCTCCCATCAAAAGACAGGTGATAGACTTCTTAATATCTTCATTTCCATAAATTGAAGGAGCAATAGAATTAGAAAACACTTCATACAAATTAGGCATTCTGGACAATTTCAAAAATTCTTCTTCTTCTTCCTCACTGAATACTAGGCCTTGACCATCTACGCCTGTCTCAGTGTCAGTTTGTATACCCAATACCTTCAAGTATGGATTACGCAAAGCTACTGAGCTAACACCTCTACTCTTGGCTTTACTCTCAAAAATGGAATAGATCCCAATGACAGTGACTCTAGTACCAGGAACCACTTGATTGGTCAAGTGTCTGTCGGCCTGTAACAAGATATTTCTAGGCATTTCTCCTACAGGAACCATATCTGGGGATTCTTGTAATTTCAATACTTGTTGATCAATGAATGTCGATTTGTCGTGAACAACTACGTATGGCTCAGGAGGACACTTGGCTTGGGTGGAGTTATCATCAAAGTTGTGGGTACCTTGACACTTCTTTGGCAAATTTAGGTTACCAAAACCGGCAGATACATTTAATCGCATCGTGTGCTTACAGTTCCTACAAATGATTTGAACATTAGTAGCCCTAGAAGACAAAACAGAAGCAGAAATAATGATACCACTAACTCTAACAATCTTTGAGATATGCTCTGAGTCCAAGTCTCTGATACTTGTTTTATTTGCCACGGAATACAATATCAACTGACAATTTGGGAAATTATCGGGGACAGAATCTTCTGCTAAATAAGCGATTCTCTTGCCTATATCTGTGATGGCCGTCTCGAACAACGGAATCATTTCACTTGGGTCATCATTCAATCTCTTGTTTAATTCTTCGTTGTATCCAATCAAGTGTTCATTATTAACTCTTAAGAAATAGTTTTTAATCAATAAATTCTCTCTTAATTGTTCTCTGTAAATGAACTGATTGTTTAACCTGAATTCCAAAACAAAAGACTTGAAGGACTTGATAATTTCATTGTACGAGTTACTCGACGTGTCTGAGGGCCCCAATGCTGGAGCACTGTAGTTATCCGGTCTATCGTAGGACATTTGATTGAATTTTTTAAAAATATAGAACTGAGAATTTTATAAATGAGAAATTTAGACGTGTTCCATTAATTAACCCTTTTAGGACAAATTGAGCATGTATTAAAATCCTGCGCGTAGCTTCTCACGTTAAGTAATTTGAAAAATGCTTTGGTTAACTAGAAGTCTGGCATATAAGTTCGTTCCATTGATACGGACTTATGGTATACCTAAACGAAATAAGCTTCCGCCGCGTCCCAAATGGCTTATAAAAGAAGAAGAGCTCGAAGAATCGTTTATCAAAGGCGGTAGAGGACCTGGGGGCCAAAAGATTAACAAAACTAACAGTAAAGTTCAGCTAAAACATTTACCTACTGGGATAGTAGTTACTTCACAGCATTCCCGATCGCAGGAGCAGAACAGAAAGAAGGCTAGGGAAATTCTAGCGGAAAAATTGGATCTAATGATGAACGGAGAAGAATCTCGAGTGGCAGTGGTGCAGGACAGAATGACAAAGGTAAAACAGAGCAAGCAGAAGAAGGCCAATAGAAAGTACAAGCAAGTAGACGAAGAGAGGGCAAAGGAAAAAGAACGCCAACAAAAAATTGATGAGGAACTAATGAAGGATTTGGATAAGCTAGATGATTTGATTTAAGCTCACAACACAAGTAAGAGTGGGTAAATGTAGCGTCGCAGGTGCTAATGGCTCATTTGAAAAGCACACGACATCCAACAGGCTCTGTTCACTTTTTGATCACTTCTGAACAAGAGTGATGGTCTTTTCGGCTACGCCAAGTGACTGCCAACCCACTACTGCATCGTTCAAGTGTCACCCGAGATCAAGATACTGAAAATGGTGGATTAATTCAATTTTCTCTGGCTCTTTACAGTAGTCGCACTGTGCAACTAAATTTGCAACTAAATTTGCAACTATTTTACATCATGAGCTCAACTGTTCCTATTGTTCTTGCCTCCCTTTTCGGTTTCATGACCATTCTACTTCTAGTCTCTCTAGTCTATGCCATATTCTTTTGCGTGTTCACAATTGGTGGTAAAAAATACACCGCTAAAAAATTATGGTATAAACCTCCGGATTTAGAGAATCAGTATTCATCCACCATTTCTCATGATTCCATGGACGCTATCAAGAGCTTGAATCTTCACAACAATGGAAATTCCAGAAGTGCCGGCGAAATTGTTGTTGCCTCATCATTTTTTCGAAAATTCGAGTCAAGTGATGTATCACCCGAAGAAAAATCTGCTCCAAATATTGATATCACCCCAAGTGAAATCGTCCCACGCGTTGCTAGTAATACTTCCACGTTTATGGCAGCAAATCCTGACTCTTCTGATGGAAATTCTGGTGAAATTAGCCAAATCAATCGTTATGATAGTTTTTGTAAAACTTTATTGATTAAAAATCTTGCAGAAGAAAATCAAATAGCTACCAATGGCATACCTCTGATCCGCAAAGTGATAGATCCTTACTCAGATAATTTCATTACTTTAGGGGAACTAGTGGTGGTTGTTCAACCATACTTGGGTGTCGAAAAAAATGAATTTTCTTGCTTAGAGCCTGGGGACTTGCTTAGAGTAGTAAGGTTTTTCCCTGACAGAGAAAGAGTTGGAGTTATGAGAAGCTTCAAACTTAAATCTCCAAATGGAAGCAATGATTTATTTGATAAGGTTTGCTCTTCTGGTAAAATTGTTACCGACAAATCTATAAGTATGGAATCCTTCGATAATTATGTTGATCGTCACATTGGATCCGCTTCTTTGACGGGAGAAGAACCTGCCAACATCTCTGACTCTCAAAGTGACTTGAGTTATGTTTCACGTAGTGATCTGATCTACGATGAAATTCAATGCACCGGTATTTTATTGAATACTCATTTGGCGTTTGAATCAGAAAAGAATCAATTGAGCTTGAGGTATAAAGATGTGTCAAAAGTTGCACACACTGAAACTGATTTGATGAAAGATTTCCCGTTAAGTATCGTATCATTGGAAACCACCCTTTTGACAACTGCAAAGTTGTAATCCTCTTTAATTAGTGAATTGACACTAATTGGTATTTTTTTGCTAATATCATACAAAATTTTACTATCCTTCATCACTCCCACGTTACTCGGTTGTAACTTAAATTTACGCTATCAAATAGGTTACTTTCCATCTCGCCCATGGCCCGTGCATTTTATCTGCAGATTTAGCTAGTTGTGGATTAATATACATAAATAATACAATACACCGTAAAATTTCTACTTTTTGTCTCTACTCTTCCAGTCATCCAAGGCCTTTATAGCCTCTTTCCAGTTCTTAGTTACCGTTTCCAATTCTTCCTTCAAATTCTTCGTCTCTGGATCAACATGACTCTCTCGTGAGTTGATCTCATCAAAGAGATTGTTGAGGTAGTGATAATTTCTATAGATATTATTGAGGAACGGCTTTATGATAAAGTCGAAGGTCTCGATATTATCAATGTCAAGATCCAGATCCACCACTTTGTTCAAATTTTCTAGATTGAAATAATCATCTGGGTTAGGTATGAACTCATCATCGTATTTTTCGGTTTCCGGGTTTATTACATGGTTGAATTTGTTGTAATATTTGTTCATGATTTTGATAAATTTGGAGAATTTGTGATTTTCTTTGATCAAATTGTTGGTCAATTGAGTCAATGTTATAACAATTTTCTCATATTCAGTATTTAACACTGGTATTGGTAAATTTGTATCGTTTAGACTGTTCATTGTTGTATTGTTATAAATATAATTGGAGTTCGTATCCACATCTTTGTTGATGGGGTTTTTGATCCCGTATGTGATTGTAGTTGACAAGTTTTTCTTTTCGATCAATTGATCCTTTAATCCACTGATTATCTGGTTCTTCTTTTTTAGCTCTTTTTCATGCTTTGTCGTGATATCCCTACACCAGTGACCAACCTTAGCCAAATCACGAGACTGTGCTTTGTTCTGATTCACGAGATTAGTACAGTCTTTTAATAAGGAGGTTTTTTCGTACGATAACGTCTCAAGTTTAAGTTCTTGTTTGTTTAATTTTGATTCCAAATCTGCATTTCGTTCCTTAAGTAGTTTAATCTCTTGATCTTTTTGATTGATGATCCGATTGAACGTTTTGTTTTGGATTTTGTTTCTCTCCACGCTTTGGAGCAAACCGTAAATGACGTTAATGGTGTTCTTATCGTTATTGAAGATTGTTTCAGTTAACGTTAATTCAGGAAACTCATTAGGTTGGTCAGCGGTGAGTTTCCGCCAGTCAATAGAGTTGAAGAGAAGAGTATGATCGACGTACCCTTTGGACATGAGGGTCTCATTTAATACCGAGGAGGCATCCACTATGGGGTCTTTGTTTAGATATTCCATAAGTGAGAAGTTGAGATAATGAGAAGCGTAAATAATAATAATGATAATAGTAATTGGAAGAATATCAAGGTTACGACAATAATAACATTGGGTTATATGCAAACAAAGATGTCTATATAAACATGGATATCCGTCTTCATACTCATTCTAGTTTTATATTAGCTATATATGGCCCTGGTTGAGAGTCAACCCAACCCAACAGTCCAATGCCTAAATGATGCTTATAGCCTAGTGGTGACCTTCTTGTGGCTCTTCGAAAACAAACCAGTTTTCTTCCACTGGTTCAGCACCAGCTGGAGCAGCGGTAACAGTTTCAACCTCAGAAGCTTCGTAATCCTTTAATAAATCGCTGCTGATTTCTTCACTTGGTAAAGAGGGTTTGGTTGGTAACTGGAAAGCCTTTACACTGCTTTCAACTTCAGCAGTAGACAATGGAGTTGGCTTGAAAGCCTTGATGTTGGTGACGTATAAATCAGACACTAAGTTAGATCTTCTGGCAGACACAGAAAAGTTTCTTGCAATGGTCTATAAGTTAGTAGCGGTTACATTATAGTACGATAGGGACACAATTGATGCTAAGGAGAAGCACTGGGCCTAAGTATCTTTTCTTAGAACCACAGTAAAACCCATTGAATATCACATACTCTAAACATGTTGGTGGAATGAAAAGTTTTTAGAATATTCCGAATTCGTTCGCACTAACGAGGTTGGGAAAATATCATTGGATGAAATTAAATTCAATTATAAAAGAGTACGAATTACACTGGAGATAAATTTTCAGGGGAAAAATAGGCAAGTTGGTTGGCCATGAAGTTTTATTGTGAATATTGTAAATCATACTTAACTCATGATAAGTTTAGTGTGAGAAAGAGTCATTTACAAGGTAAAAACCATATCAGACTCTATTGCGCATACTATGAGAAGAGCCTGAAGGACTTAGGAATTGATCTGTATGGAGCGGACTTGGACTACGTGTACCGTAACGCCCCCGGTGGAGAGAGTGGAACTGGTGAATTGCAGGAGGTAGAAAGGAATAAAGGGTTGATGTTACCACCTCCTAAACCTGTGAAGGGATTAGCTCATCCACCACCTAGTGTATTTAATCAAGACGAGGATAAGAGACTGGTAGTGGCGTACGAAGCGTTTATTGAGAAGGCGTAAACACAGGCCACAGAATTACCACAGTGTGGCTATTGCAGGGGCATAGATGGTCCACAAAAAGATCACCTAGTTTACTCTGACATCAGTGATCAACTAAGAGATCAAACTGTAGGGAAGTCAATTAGTGGATATAATGTAGCATATTGTAATATAGAGAAAAAGGAAAAAAAAGAATACAAAATATAATTAATCTAATGAAACATATATTACCTACAAATCAGCATCATCTTCATCAGGTAATGGCAAAGCAGCGGCCTGTTCCATTTCTTGTTGGTACTTTTGCATCAAACCAGCATCAACACTGACTTCAGGTGGAGCCAAAGCTGGAGAAGCAACGAATTCTAATTGAGGGTTACCAACCAACTTTCTAGCTAACCAAAGGAAAGGCTTTTCAAAGTTATAATTGGATTTAGCAGAGATGTCGTAGTATTGTAAGTTCTTCTTTCTGTGGAAGGTGATGGTCTTGGCCTTGACTTTTCTTTCCTTGACATCAACCTTGTTACCACACAAGACAACTGGAATATTTTCACAAACTCTAACTAAATCCCTGTGCCAGTTTGGAACGTTTTTGTAGGTGATTCTACTGGTGACATCGAACATGATGATACCACATTGACCATTGATATAATAACCATCTCTCAAACCACCGAATTTTTCTTGACCAGCGGTATCCCAAACATCGAACTTTAATTCACCATAGTTAGTGTGGAATCCCAATGGATGAACTTCAACACCAATGGTGGCGATGTATTTTTTTTCGAATTCACCGGTCAAGTGTCTCTTGACGAAAGTGGTTTTACCGGTACCACCGTCACCGACGAGGACTAATTTAAATGTTGGAACTTCTTGGGCCATGATTGATGAAAATTTTTGTTTTTCGAAACGATTCGATGATGTGCGCGCAGACGATAAACAAGTTGCTGACAAGAGTAATACTGTACAGTACCGAATAAAATCCAAGATATTCTGTATTCTAGAAAAATTCTACAAGATTAAAAACACTCCATAAGCTAATCTCTACATTCTCTGAAGCTTAGTCAAATAACTACTCGTACAATTCGCTCAGTCAATTAATTGTACCCTAATTACAGCCTCTCTAAATAAACTCGAATCTTGTCTCACTCCCCTGCAACCTCCTCCCCTTTTCCCCTGTGCGCCTTTACCGCGTGGCTGGCCTGGGCACACTTCCTTTTCTCTTTCCCTGTCGCGCCAGACCCTGACAATAAGCAGGGACCCCTTTAAGCCGGCCCCACTCAGCACTTTCGAAATAATTCCTAAACCGATTAAACTCTCAAAAATTTCTCTCTAAAATATGATTGGCCCACTTTACGCGTTACTGCCCTTTTTTGATATACATCTATATAATCGGACTGATGCACTGATGCGTAGTGAATTCCACTCGCTCGTGGGTCGCACAAACTGTCTACGGTACAAACTAGGATACTACAAAATAACAGTCAGTCCTAAAACTGGTCACTGAAAAAAAGTCCCTGAAGTACTCGATCCATTATGAAACAAAGCTTGTATCTCATGGCACTGTTAGCTATATATATGGTCTTCTGCAAGCCGGCTCTATTACGTTGTTTAATATACACTCTTACGCCCCACCTCGTAATGTCGCATTATTTTTAGACTGAAATTGTAGCTGGAACCCCAATTTCCGTTTCTCACCAGACGGGTTAATTTTTAAATTTATTCTCATAAACATTTTCAACCTATTTTTCGTGGTATTTCAATTCACGTCTACCCGCTCGACTTTGTCCGCCCTCAAAGTCCATAAATCCACTACTACACACCGTACCCACACAGAGGTTGCCTACGTGCCCCACGTCCCACAGCCCCGGTACTGCCTTCCCTTCTCCCCATATTCCCACGTCTTCTCTCGCTCGGACGTTACACATCGAGTCAAGAATTTTCACCCTGATTTGTGCTTCACATTTGGATCCCTTTAAAGTAACCCCGGTGTCTGCAACTACCTTTCGCTATGTCGTATTTCCAACCCCCTTATTCTCGAAGATCTTCGTACACTCAACAGGTCTACATGGGTCCTCATAATTCGGGTCTGAACGTCAGCCTTAACTCGCCCTACTACGATCGATCCTACGACAGACAAGTCCCTGCTACCCCTGGAGAATACCTGATGATCCCTCTGAACTTGATGGCAAGTCCTTTACCTTCACCGCATATAAGTCATCAAGGGTTCTACCCAAATCAGTACCCTCCAAATCAGTACCCTCCAAATCAGTTTCCCCCGAACCAGTATCCTTTGAATCAATATCCTTTGAATCAATATCCCAGTCACCATTATGGACCTGGATACCCGAACGGAAATCCAGCGTTAACCCTCGGTAACATCAATAATGATCAGGCGTTGGATCAGTTGAACATATCTCGAACTGTTGTACTTAGAAACTTGGATGATTCACTAGAATTAACTGATTTATTAGACAATATTGATTTTGGGCCTATCGAATACGTGAAAATGTTTTCCAAACCTGTCCCAAAAAATTTCGAAAAAACTGATCCAGAAATCAAATCAATGAAAATATGTTTCATCTCATTTATTAACTCGAAACTTTCAATAAGCTTCACTATGAAGTACCAAAACATGGATAATTTACAAAATTTAAGATCAAAATTAAACTCAAAGCATTTGAAAATTCAATTAAACGATAATAAAATCATCACGAATGGTTTAAAAGATTTTATTAAGTTAAAAACCCTCAATTATATTATCGAATTTAACGCTTCGAGAGGGTTGTCAATATTAATAAGTTACACTTCAGAGTTGAATATTGAAGAATATGTCGAAGAATTAAGAACCTCTTTCAAGAAGTTCGGCGATTTCGAACATTTTGAAACTTTTGACGTGGATCCAGAAGACTTCAATCGCAATGACGATGATCAAGAAGAAGATCCCCTTTTGGATCCCCTCGATGTTCCTGAAAGTTCAAAAATATTGGATATAAAAATCCATTTTACGTCTATTGATGCTGCCATTAAATGCTATGAAAACTGCTGTAGAAAGATCCATATCGACAGAAAACTGGCTGATGATACCATCGATAAACCTCAAGATCATGCATTCATTGGCTCTAAGTTCATTAGGGACAGGTGTGACAGATCTCCGATAAGTTCCAGTTTTGCTAAGTCAATCTCAAAATCTTCAACTCCAAGTAGTGATAATGAATTGGCAACAATGGCCAACAGTGGATTGAATCTTGAGAATTACGAAAACTTTGAGCATAAGGAAGAAGATACTTATTCCGATAATTCTAACTTGATTCTTAATTCTATTTCTGATGTTGAAGATGATGATGCTAACTCATATTCATTCAACCTACTGGGCCAAACACCTGATGGATCAAATATGAATTTAAGTACTGTGTCATTCCCGCAATCGACAGGACTCCCACCGACCAACCCTTATCACCATCCAATACAATTTTCACCACTTCAGCGTAAAGCTTCTACTAGTTCGATACCTTATCAAAGCCCCTTTCTTGGTACACCCCAATTTGCACAGTCTCCAAACCCATCCAATATGTCGGCTTTTGACTCGCATGGATATATGTATAACCCAGACCCTTATAATGTAGGGAACAGAACCATATACTTGGGAAATTTACATCCACAGTCAACTGTAGAAGAAATTGCAAATAATGTTAGAGCTGGTGGATTAGTAGAATCTATTAGATTCCACCCAGAAAAGAGAAATTGTTTCATTACTTTTATTGATCCAAACATTGCATTGAAATTTCACTTAAATCATCAGGTCTTGCATCAATTAATTATTCATGGCTACGATATAGCTGTCGGCTGGGCAAAAACCCATTCGGGTCCATTACTGAGAGAGATTGCTTTAGCTGTTACTGCAGGTGCTTCAAGAAACGTCTATATTGGTATCAAGTTGAATAAGGATAAAGATGCTCCTCCTCTTGATCCAAAAGATAAGCCCCAGCTACCAAACGAAGAAGAATTGCGCCGTGATTTCACTCATTTTGGACCTTTGGAACAAATCAATTTCTATCACAACAACGATTGCGGATTTTTAAATTTTATCAGCATAATTGATGCTATCAGGTTAGTGGATCTTTTCGATGCTAAGAATGTAGAAAAACTCAGTTCTATTACTAAAGATCCTGAATTTTATGATAGATATAAGCCCTTCAAAATCAGTTTTGGTAAAGACAGATGTGGAAACCCACCAAAGTTTAGTTTTAAGAAAAAGCTTGGTAAGACTAGACAAAAAATCTATTTCGATGAAAATGTAAAGAAACAAGATGATGCTCAAATAAGTGATGAGGCCGCTATGGTATTTGGTATTATCCAAGATGAAGGCAAAAGTGAAGAGAACCGACAATCAAAGAATTTAAAGTCAATCGACGAAACTTCAGACAGCGAAGATATAGCCCCTCCTTCAAACACAAATACCCCTTCTGATGTTGCTTCCTCTGGCCAATTAGGGGAAGTTCTGGACCCTGCTGATGATGAAGGCGGGGAGGATGAAGATGAAGAGGATGAAGAGGATGATGATGACATTTCCATAATCATCGGGTCGGATGATACCTATCCTACTACTGTCAACGGCAATAGTAATGGAAATGATAGGGGAAGTAGAGACAAATCCGAGAAAAAGAAATTTTACGATAACTTGGTTAATACTTCTGATTCATTCATTCCCTTGAAAAAGAATAGTTTCTCAAATGGATCCAAGCTGAGGTCGCAAACCAGTCTGATCCCTCAAACTCCAAAAGGTTTCATGATTCATTCTCATCATGGCGCACCAAGCACTGGTTCTCCCCATCAAAGCTCGCAAGCTCTCAATGGCTCTTCAGCTCAAGGATCCAGACCGTACTATGTTCAGAGGTCTAATTCCAACTACAGCTACCATCACCCACAGTTCAGCCCATACCCACAACAATATGGAGTACTGCCATCACCTATGGGCATGGTTACGCCTGGTCCGCCTCCACCACCAATGCACCAAGTGTACTACGACAATAGCCCCTCACGTAAATCATTCAGTGGATCCCAAGTAATGGCCCAATATTTGGCTAAATCACAATCTGACAATATGTTTTACCAACCACATCCGGTTTATGATATTGATGAACGGAGAAAGGGTAATAGAAAGTAGGGTTAAATGTAAACTGGTTTTACATAGTCTATAAGTTAAGTCGGTAGTGTAAATAAAGAAAACAATTAATCATACAATGCTTAATACTGATATTAAATTTATTTAGAGTGTGTAACTAACAAGGAACTTATGCTCCAAGTAAAACCCCCAATGTTCCCAAGACTCCTCCAACGACTCCTGCTGCTACACCAACCCACAACCACACTCTTTCACTCTTGCTTATCTCGTCTTTGAAGATAGACAACTTAAAAAGGTACGGGAAGACCATACAAAGAGCAAAACAAATAGACGCTCCTACAAACGCCACCACTTTGCCGAATGAAGTTACTAGTAAACTGATTGTCAAAGCTATACCAACGAATATTATTCTAGCGGACACCTTTTTTATATGATCTGAGACTTCCATTTTATGCTTATTGAGTCCAAAAGTATTCTCATAAGTTGTTACAATTGGTTTTGCCAATAGTGGCATTTTCAGTAAAGGTAAGATCCCGATGACAATCAGGAAAACTGGTTTCAAAAATTCTGGATAATCAGGATTATCAACCAAGTTCTTGATTAATAATTCATCACATTGGGCTCCGTACATGAAGAATCCAAAAAATGCAATCACAAGATTGATGATTACCGTAAAAGTATAGGATATTTCACAGTTTCTGCCGAATTTTGCTGGATGTCTCATGTCTTGAATTAGACTTGGTAATACCGGATGTCCACCCCAGGGAGCCATGAATATTCCGATGCTGAGCATTATATTAACAATGGACCAGTTTTCTGGGAAAAGGTTGATCGGCATAGGGTTAATTAGAGATCCTGGCTGTTCAGTGGTTGTGAATCCACATATGATAATGAGTACCACCATCACAAAGACTCCTAATATGCCGGCAAAACTGGCAACGGATAAGTAATTCAAAGGGACGAATGTCAAGAAAAACATTATGAAGTAAATAAAGACTTTGAAAGTTCTTTCTTCGTAGGAAAATATTGAAGCAAATGAAGAACTGAATAAGAGTGTTAATGATACTAACGCTCCGAATATATCAAAAATGAAAAACAAGGTGATGAGGACTTCTGCTTTACGGCCCAATGCGTAACCACCAATATCACCATAAGTCACTAAGTGTGGGACTTTCCGAAGAATTTGCCCCATTATCTTGGCGGTGTTCATCGTGACAAGATAACAAGCCAATAAAAGTATAGTTCCCAATATCAATCCACTAAGTTTGAGACCATAAGGTAATGACAACAAGGCAATCCCAATCAAAACATTGATGGAATTGAAAATCGTTTGTGGAAGTGTAGAATTCCCCATAATAGTCGTATAATTGGATATAATGCTGCCTCTTCTGCTCTTAATTGTGGGCTGTCTCATTAAGCCATTGTCTCTCAAAAGAGAAGAGTTCTCTGTAGGAGACTCGAAATCGTCCTCTTCCAAAACAACGTTATCAATACCTGAGGGATTCACAAACGCATCCACATTCAGTCCTGTAAAAGATTGTGATCTCTTGTACGAAGAAATAAAGTTGTTGAGCGTATTCTTATGAAGGTCCGGGGAATACGACTTTGAAACTTGACCATTATTCGCTTGCACCCCCGGGAGTTCAGGTCCTGTTCTCGGAATCCTAAGTGAGTTTTCGGAAGAAGATATTGGAGAATCTCTAGCACGGCCACCGGACATTTACTGGGTTTTATCTGCTTTGAATTTTTCCTTTGGCTAAAGGAACCTGAATCTGAGAGATGAGCTCGAGTTTCTGTGGCTCGCCTAAATCGCCGTGGCCCCGCTGAAGAAGTTACCACCATCATACTGAAAAAAAAAAACAAAATTAGAATTACACAGCAAGTTCAACGGACTGATTCCTAGACTTGATTAGGGTGTGATATGTAGTTACTATTATCGTAAAAACTGTACATACGAATACAATGTTATTAAAAAGCTAGTTTTCATATCAGACGTTTGGTGCCTGAATGTTACTGTGGTTATAGAGAGTGAGGCTCAATCATTGGTAGAGAAATTCACGTACTGCATTTCAAGGCAGTATGAGTGACTGTTATTTTACAGCTTTTTCTGTTCATACATCCTCGGCTGTCTTGCGGGTCCAAGAGCTCAACCCTTCGTTTAAAGAAACAAAATGCCAAATGGTCTTTGTCGTATGATGATACGAGATTTCCAGGACCAATTCGGCCCAGCCTCGTTTGAAAATACTGTATACAATGTTCTGTTCAGTACTCTACCGCATGGTTTCTTGAATTTGTGTTTAAACAAAATATGGAGTGTTTAATCCTAATGTCTTTGATGTTATTCCGTAAAGGCGGAAAATTAGCAGGTCATCGTTCCCCTTCTCCGGAAAATCATTGATCTCCACCTTTACAAACTGTATGAAGGATTGTTCTTTGATGAGCAATTAGACTGTATTCAAGAAGCCCACGCCCGGTCAATGCATTTATTTTGCGGACAAAATGCAAGTTGAAGCACAATTCTTGACCTCATAGAGTAATTGTTCCCCTATCAATTTTATCTACAATCTGAATTAAGACCTTGCATGCATTATCTGGGTATCTGCCCTGTCACCTTACATATACTAATATAACCTTATTCTGGATGTGATAGGTTAAAGTTTCCTCGTATTAGTTCGGTTTCCGTAGAAAAAAATCAACTTGAGGACACAAATACATCCATTAAAGTTTTGTTTTGTGGCTTTTCGGGCTGTATATCGTTTTTCACTACTATACTACCAGCGTAAATGCTACATGTCTACTTCAAATAATTATTATGTAAGGCTGCGAAATTCTTGTGTGGGTGGAGATTAGAATCATGTTGATAATTTGCAGCCACTATCTTGAACCTTTATACATCTAAATTTAGTACCAAAATGGGTACTTTAGAGAATTTTCAAGAGTGAGTTTGGGCTTCCCTGGATTTGTCACTGAAATTTCCTAAAAAAATGTATGCCGAACTCATCGAGGGTCTAGTCCCAAATTTCCAGCTTGAACCTTGCATCAACTTGCATGTCCCCTAGTGATTTAGTTTAAGTGACACACGAAACTTTCCTAATTAGTCTGATTTGATCCAAGGTTTTTCCAAGGTATGAAACAAGCAAAGTTTCATGTCTTTGGACCGTAAAATTTTTAACCACCATAGCCGGCCCCGTTCTTTTCTTTTTTGTTAGATTGATTGCCCATTCTAGATTACGAACTAGGTCCCTTGTGAATTTTTCTTTGAACCCTTATTCTTCTAGTGCTAGGTGTGCGTGTTTAAGAAACCTTGTATTGATATAAAAAACTGATAGCGACCATCTTTCGTATTTTTTCATATTGAGGTAGTTTAAAGAAAAGGTTTTTCAAATAGCTTCCATTACATTAATAAAGCAATGTCACTGACCATTACTCAAGGCGTTTCTATGACTGGTGCTTCGAATTATAATACCTTTAATGACTCGGGTACTTCTGACCTCTTGAGTCAAGACCATATTCCTGACTCCGATGCGTCTGGCTTCCATACCTTACATACAACACCGGTGAAATCTGAACGTTCGTCCAGTAACTCAAGACATTTCAACTCACCTAAAAACGTCAAGGGATATAGAGGTAATGGAGAAGGTCTTGAATCGGTTATACGTAATGAAACCACTACAGCTCCAATGGTAACTGAAAATGAAGGTTCAGTGATTGATCTGGCTGATAATACCTTGACAATAAACGATCAGAGTATGAGTGGGGCCTCTCATTATCAATACCCTTTACATTTCAACGGTGATAATGATTTTTCACCGGGTTCGGATAATCATAGTTTCAATTATATGCATTCGAGCAGCCATCATAACCCCATAAACGAATCAATGAGTCCACTGAATCAGTTTTTTTCTTCTGTTCCAGAGAATTCCACTAATGACATGGGATCCATTAGTGGTTTTGATGTAGAAAGTAATTCTGGCTTCCAGCCTACTCATGTAGTCGCTTACTACCAACAAAACAACTATGGGAACTATCCTCCTAGACCAGATTATCGTTCACATCAACACCAAACCTCAAACTCATCTACTTTGAGTACTGTATCCACTAAATCTAGTGCCCACACAAGACGCTCAAGCAGTACAGATACAGGAGCAATTCCTTATGATAATAAGTCAAAGCCTTTAATATCTACAGCTTACTGGGACGATGAACATACACTTTGCTATCAGGTTGAAGTGAATGGAGTACTAGTATCTCGAAGAGAGGACACCAATTATGTCAACGGAACCAAGCTTCTAAATGCCGCTGGGTTGAGTAGAGGTAAAAGAGATGGAATGTTAAAACTGGAAAGAATCAAAGCAATTGTAAAGGTCGGCTCAATGAACTTGAAGGGAGTCTGGTTACCCCTTGATAGAGCCTGTGAAATCGCTAGGAATCAAGGACTTATGGATAGATTATATCCACTCATGAGAAGAGATTTGAAAGAATTTTTCGAAGGAGAGGGTCTACATCTCAAAAGAGGTGATATCATGGACTTAAAAGACATTACTGACTATTATGAAAACTGATCCAAGATTAAAAAATGTATTTAGATTAATATTGCGTTGATTTTATATTTATTGCTTTCGGTACCTGGCTCCAAGCAAAACTCTTTTGAGGAGATGTTTCGGGGTATTTTCCTACTGTTGAAATTATTTTGTATTTTTATTATATCATATTCTTAATTTAAGCTACTTTATTTGGCCCTGGTTTATTTTGATGGAACCAAGTTTCCTCTCTTTTTTTGTTCTAATTCGATGCTTTCATAAAGACCTTTGAATGTTCCTTTGCCGAACCCGTTATGGTGATGTCTTTGGATCATTTCAAGGAAAATTGTGGGCCGGTCATTCAAAGGATTGGTGAAGATTTGCAAAAGATAATTACAGCGTTTGGTTCTACTATTACGGCTAGCTGCATCATAATCGACCAATATATTCAAATCTTCCAAAACAGAGAAGTCTTCGTAAAGAATGATATCATCATCTTTCAATCTCTTTTTTAAGTTCTTGTAATAAGAAGGTGTTATTTCGTTGAACTTAAAACCATTTTGTTTCATAGCTTTCACTGTTGCAATAATATCGTAAGTCTTGAAAGCAATATGTTGAACGCCTGGTCCTCCATTAAAGTCATTAAACTCTTCAATCTGTCCCTTCATTGTACCTTTAGAAGGTTCATTGATAGGAATTTTGATTTTGCCATTGTCAGATGCTATAACAAATGAATTCAAAGAAGAGTTTTCTGTTGCAATTTCTGTATCATCAACTGACCAAAACTTTCTGAATCCAAAAATTTCGGAGTAGAACTTTGCTTGAGGTAACATTTGATTCCAAGAATAATTTTCAACGCAGTGATCCATGCATACAAGCTTGACTGGAACATTGTTGACATTAATAGATTTATCAATGGAATCAACAAAACCAGGTAAAAACGGTCCTTTGTGGTCTATATTTTCGATGATAGTATGGTGAATATCAGTGTTTGGAATTCCTAGTGTTGCAATCTTGGCTCTTCCTTGAGCATCTTGTACCACTGTTGGTGGCTTTATTATAATAGCACCAGCCTTTGTGGCACGATTGAATATCTTTTCAGCATTTTCCACTGTGAAGGCGACATCCATAACCCCTTCTCCGTGATACTTTAAGTAATTGGAGAGGAGATAGGAGTACATCAAGTCATTAACAGTGGTTTCAGAGAACTGATGAAGTATAGCATAGATGTCCTCGAACTTTTGAACGACTTCCCTATGAAGAGAAGACGCTTGGATCCTTCTCATCAATTCATCTCTCACTTGAGGTGATGTAGTCTGATTCTCCAAAGTTCCCTTGATCAAATCCTCAAAGATCTCAAACACTGCGTTGTTAGCTTCGATTAACTCATCACAGAAATTGAAAGAAGAGGTGTTATTTAAGGCATTGAGGTTATTGAGACTTGAAGGTAACACTGAAGGATTTGCTTCTGTGGCTTCCAAAGTACCCAAGAATTCAATCCTAACAGTCCCATTTTCAACTACATGAGATGATAAAATTCTAGATCCATTCTCCAAGCCTCTATAAGCAATTTCAGTGAATCCCATAGTCATTTGGAACAATTTAGACATCTGCTTTGGGTTCGAAGTAATATACTTGATATGATGAAACCCAATAAACCCATCAGTAGGAAATTTCAGGTTAACATGGCCATCTTTTAATAAATCCTCTTGGCGCAATTGAGCAAGAGGTTCGACGCCAGCATGAGGATAAAATGGGAGCTTCAACAAAGCTTTTTGTGCTTTAATCACTTCCAGTTGATGTTGAGAAGGGAAAAGTTGGTTTGATTCTGTTAATTGCATTATCGATAAGAATACGGTTGCAAAAAAATTCGCAGCCACAAATACTGGAATTATAAATTGCGTGAGGTTTCAAATAATGGTGCATAAATTAAAAAACATAAATATTCTACAAGGATTTTGTCTTGTTCAGAGACCCATTGCCACTTTTCGGTCTAGACTGTGTCTTGCTGCGCATTCAAGTGGTTGCTACGGACAACAGCTATTTCAGCATGAAACTGATCAGTTGTAACTATCTTCAGCACTTTTCTCAGCAGTATGATTAGCATCGATAACACTTGCATGGCTGTCAGAGTTGGTGGCATTCTTTTCCACGTTAACACCACCGTTTCTGGTATAATCACCTTCCCCTTCTTCCTCTTCTTCGCCTTCTTCTTCGTCGCTGTTTTTGATGTCTTGTTGTTTTCTGATGTTGGCAAGCTTGACAACATTCTTTTTACCAAATACCCAGACAGGATGGAAAGGTATGGCAATAATACCAGCAATAGCCACCATGAAAGCGTCTAATACCATCAAGAATACTTCGTGCTCAATCAAATAACCGGACCAACCTTGAGCTAACTCAACCACTCTGTAAACACAACGAATATAAATCATCACTACTGAGACAGTAAGCGCCAAAGGCATATAAGGAAAGAGTTTGTTGTTTCTAATGCTCTCGAATTTAGGATTATAGAATTCACCCAATTGGTTTTTCTTGTAGTCCCGAACACTCTTAGTATGGAGCAACAATTTGAAAAAGTTGACGACTGACCGTTTCTTATAAGGAGTGTCAGCTTGGATCTCTTTCGAGTGTTTGAAATAAAGTCTGTTCAAAAATTCAAACCAGAACCCCATAAACACCGTCATGGCAAAGGTTTGAATTGCGATACCGGCAATGATAGTGTTTGTACCCGGAGTTGTATCCTTCTTCTGATTGTTAGCTATAGAAGCGTAAGCACCACCCCCTGCTTGAATAATTAAAGATAAAACATCAGTGGTGATAAAAAAGTATGAGTACCATAAAGGCTTTAATACAGAGTATTGTCTACCATGAATAACAACCATCTGAGCAAACAAGAAGTAGATGCCCGCCATTATAAATGCAGGAGCCAATGTCAAGGCCACGAATTGCAAGATGAAGTAATCATTGTTTCTCACATCGTTAATTGCAAGTACTCTACCGATCCAACCACAAAATTCGAGCCCATAACCACAGAAATATGTGACATTATACCAGAGGTAACGTGATTTGATACACATTAACGCCGTGTAAGCAAAAACGATGGCAAATATTGCAAAATAAATAGCATTAGCCGGGATACTTAAATTATACTTATAGTTGTTCATTTCCATGTCCAAGTCTGCCAAATTCAACGTATTATTGAAGATGGCTTGAGAAGCCTGAGCAAGAACTGAACGATCAGTAGCAGTTGCAAGAACTTGTTGAGCTTGGATAACAGCCTTAGAAGCTTCAGCACCTCTGTAAAGTTGCGAATACGATAAGGCATCGACCCAATTAGTCACCTGGGGTATTTTATCGATGATTGAAGTGATGGTTTCTTCGATACCAGCAGTGGCCGTTGGATTGATTGACGTCCAAGTGGTAATACTAGAAGCTGACGTGGAGGGCATCCACGGCTTGTAAGAAAGAGTACCCAAATCCATTAGCTATAGAAGATCTAAAATGCGTGCGGTCAAAAAGTATATTTTCACTTCTTTCGCCTGCGCCGAGCCAAGAAGCGAGCAGAAGCAATGATTGTAAAAACATGTGGAGAAAAAGAGAAAGTATGAGAATGAATTAGGCATGCTAGGATCGTGTGAGCTCGATGGGTGATGTCTGCTGTATGGTGTTTGACATATATACGAATAGATCTGATTTTGTGTATATCCTTAAATGTTTTTCTGAAATCCTCGTATTTCCAATGTTTTTTTTTTGCAGCCAGTAGGCTTAGTTTGAGACAATCACAAATACTAGAAGCAGACTCCAAACACTATTGTTACACCATCGCACTGTCTCTTTGTCTAAAAGCCCTTCCCAACTTTCTTTCAGTGTACACTTCGAATTCTTGTTGTTTATAATACATTCATTTCTACTTGCTACATAATTTATTTACTCGTACTCTGAGGGTTAAAGCTTCTTTTCAGACTTTCAGCTCAATCGGACACTTCTTTGGGCAGTTCACGGCCATTTTCTTTATCGTAAGCTGGTTCTTCGGCTAGTGTGCTATCGTATGGTTCCCCATATAAGTCGTTGCCATTGGGTCCTTTGCCCTCAAACACAGCTAAGCCATCTTGTTTCTTATGGTCAGTCAGATTCTTGACATTCTTCAAGTGTAATCTGTTGACCTTACCCAACACGTAGTAAGGGTGATAAATCACAAACACTATTCCACAAATGGCAATCATCGGAGCATCTAGAGTCATTATAAAAACTTCATGGGTAATAAGGTACCCGTTCCAACCTTGAGCCAATTCTACCACTCTATAAATACATCTGATGTAGACAACAATAGTAGCAACGGTGATAGCAAGTGGGAAATAATTGATCCTAACCCATTTAACCCAACTTTTGTTTCTGATTTCACTATATTCTGGGTTGTAGAATTCTTCCAATTCATCTCTTTTATAGTTGTCAGCGCTTTTGGTGTTAACTAGCAACTTAACAAAATTGATGAGGCTTCTCTTTTTCAATGGACTGTCAGATTGAACCTTGGAACGATCCATGAAATACGCTCTCCAAAGGAAATTAAACCAAAGAGATAAAAAGACTGACATAGAAAATACTTGGAACACGATACCAGCAATCATAATATTGGTACCCACATCTGAGTCTTTGTTATCTTCGGAGTCACTGGCTGCAATACCCCCTCCGATGGCTTGAATAACCAATGAAATCACATCAAATGTAATGAAAATATAAGTATACCAAAGAGGTTTGAGCAAAGAATAAGCTCTTCCATAAATCACCACCAATTGACCAAATGTAAAGTAAATACCTGCCATAATAAATGCAGGGGCAATGGTTAAACAAATGAACTGTAATAAGAAATAGTCACCATTTGTATCATCAACAAACGCAAGAATTCTACCCAAGAACCCTAAAAATTCTAAAGTGTAGCCACACCAGAAAGTAATATTAAACCACTGGTACCTTGAAAAAATGGGGATTATTGAATAGTTAAGGAATAAAAGCCCGAAAACTGCTAAAAAAATGATATTAGCTGGACGGGACAAGTAAAAATCAAAAGAAGATAACTCACTATGAAGTTCAAGTAAATTAACAGTTTGATTGAAAATAGCACTAGTTGCTTCTGCTTGAACCTGTGCATCCGTTGCAGTGGCTAAAACTTGTTGGGCGCTAATGATATTCAATGATGCTTCAGCACCACGAAGAATTCTAGAAGCTGAAATAAATTTATCCTGTTCGGAAATAGTTTGAAGGGCTTTAGAAACCGACAGGGCCTTAGACATCAACTCAGCCGTGTGAGTGGGGTCAATACTTCTTAAGGTAGTGGAGGTGGGCAACACCGACGTGGTCCAAGGTGTAAGGGACATTATTAGATAATTGCAAGAGAAGATTTCTGTACTTAACTTAAAAAGAAGAATGTTTCTGTGTTAAAAGATGATTCTTTGAAACTTATAGCTTATCTTTTGCCCGTAACTTCTAACAAGGTAGAATGCCGTTAATTTATATTAATTCATATTCCATTCTATACAGGATGCTAGATCTGGACTATTCGGAACAGCCTTGAAAGGCACTTGGCCGTTTTACATTGACAAGGCTTATTCAATTCCTAATAGCCACATTTTTTTTACAAAAATAGACAAGAATAGCTCTGGAAGCAATTCCGGGTCTACCGACTTGCTTCCCATCTGTAATTAATTTGTTATCTACTTGTTGTATTCAGCCTCAGCTCATTAATTGAGTATGTTATCACAACAAATTTGTGTTCTTTGCACAGGTATATTCGATTATGTAATCAGTCGCATAAATCTTTAAAAGCTTCCATCAGCCCCTCCCCCACTGAAAATGGGTGCCCGATAAAGGACGAGGAGGGGGGGAGGGCAGCAGGACCAGAGTGGTGATCACAAGTTTGGAACTGTCGTTAAATGCTTGGTTATTCAGTATTCCACGTGTGAAAGGGCTTTAATTACTTACATGTATCATAAAAGAGAGACCATCGTTAATGCTTCACTCTTGATAGCGCAATCGTATAGGACACACCCCTGATTATTTCCTTAGCTCCTTTTTTCGCCGTGGAGCCTTGTATATTTAACGCTAAGGCTGTGCACTTTGGACAAATACGAAATGGCCAAAGCCAAGAATTTGGAAAAATCAACGGGCTGGCGCATCTCTTAATATCCAGCATGATGCTTATCTAATCGTGGGATAATTCTATAAATATTATTAATCAATATTTATTTCTTTTACTCTTAAAGTTCGTTTATTATTAGAACAGAGCTGTTATCTCCAATTATATCCGAACAGATTCTAAGGGGCTTCCACATGGATCATCAAATGAGCTAGGATTTTGTATGCTTCTACTAAGCCAAGTTTAGAGCTGTGGGTAAGCCTCACTCCCCAGACAATTTGTTATTTTTTTTTTCAAATTACTTTGCGCTTCTCTTGTCTTCATTTATTAGCATGCAATTATCTAGTATACAATATTAGTTTGAATATTACTTTCTGGCTCTTGTTCATATTCAATTTCAATTCTTGGTCTCTTCTTCTTTTTATCAGCAGCAGCTGGTCTCTTCTTGCTATTCTTACCTTCTTCTTCTTGTTCTTCGTCTTCTTCGTCCTCATCTTCTTCATCCTCACTGTCTTCACTTGAATCGTCTAACCACTTCTCCAAATCTTCCATGTCAACCAATTCATCATCACCTTCATCTTCAACATACTCAACCTCTCCTACATCACTTTCGTCTTCCATTTCATCCTCGTCTCCGCTGACCAAGTCGATTTCATCTTCCTCGTCATCGAGATCTTCTTGCTGGTTGTCCATTTTACTCAAAATCTTCTTCCAGACCTTGTCGTCAACATTCAATGGTTTGTCCCCGTATGCACCACTCTTCAATCTTTCTAATAATTCTTTTTCAATGGCTTTTTCAATCTTTGCAGCACTCAAAGCCTTTCTTTCTCTATTTTCTTCTCTTCTCTTTACTTTATGCTTAACTCCAACGTAGTGTCTTTCGTCCTCTCTCATGGCCATTCTTCTTTCTGTGATGGCCACTTGAGTCAATCTGGTTAATCTTTGCTTGCACTTATGGATCAAGAATTTTTGCCAATATTGTAACCGCTCATCAATTTGTTCTAATGCCTTGTTGTAATTTTTGGAAAGTTTTATCCGTTCCCACATCTTGCTAGGTAAATGGGCTCTTTCGGCCGTTTTCATATATAGATATAATCTCCCTTCGATATTCTTTACTGTTGCATACCTTGCATTAGCAAGTGGGCACGATTGCCTAGAGCATAAACCGGTTACGTTATATTCATTACGACAGAAGTTTTGGTTCTTGTCTGTTTTTATTTTGAATGCACAAAACTGATGATTTATAACTTGCCAAATGACTTCGTCAGACATATTTGGGGTATATGAATAATGAATTTAGATCTTTAAATTTTTTTTTCAGCCATGAGATGAGAAGAGCACAAGTCGCGGGGCTACATGCAGGATGCGAATTATTACTTTTGTTGCATGCTCTATTGGTGAATTACGATGGCGGGAATCCAGTGAAGTAGGAGAAAAGGGAGACCTGTGGGTGGTTGAAGTAGCGTATGTGAGTTCATGCATTTTGGGTATTTTTTGTGATTTTTGGAAAAGTTTTTGTAGATATTTGAAGAATTGGTAAAAGTGAATAATTCAATGGAGATGCGTAAATTTTGCAATATTATGGCACTAAAATATTCCCCAGATTCAAATACTTAACTCTAACTCAGTCAGTTGGTTGAGCATTTATTCTGAATAGATTGACATGATTGAGGAAATACGCCGATATCGACCGCTTAAATTCCATTCTGAATTGAACATGCATTTATTATTTCTATCTATATCTAAACTCATCTATATCTAAACTCATCTACAATCTTTCACCAAAACAATCTTCATCGAAACATTACTTGTCCAAATACTCTTCACCTGGAGAATAATTTGCTTCTGGGACCTATTTGATCTCTTCTATTTCGATGTGATTCTTCCATCTCATGGTCCTCTTAATCTAACGGGCTTTGTGGGAACAGGAGGTTTGATCTTCGCTACTTTTGGTCCAATTATTGGCACACTAGTATCAATACGGTTGGCTGATCTCGAAAAGGATATTAACGTCACAATGACCTGATAAGGGTCTTTCCTATCAAATAAGTCAACGGTCTGAAATATTTCATCATGTGGTACACCTATAAGCTCACAGGTTTTCAAGAAAAACGAAATATTCTCCATTTGCACGAACGGCATCTTGCTGTTCTTGTATTTACTGCTGGGATTGTTGGGGATAGTTAAACGGCTTCCAAGTTTACACAAAAGTATACCATCTTTGAGTATATCAATGAGATCAAGCAGGTGGGATTCGTAATCTTTCACATCGGAAGATGGGACCAGTAGAACATTAAAGAGCCACTGCTTGATCTCTTGTTCACTACGATTGTACTTATCGAGTCTTGACTGGTTAAGGTCTGTGTCTAAATTTCCATCTTTCATACTGATTTGAAATCGGTGCGATTATGATCAAAAGTTTCAAAAATTAGGTAGAGATCTAGCTTGATAAATACTTAATACATTTATTTCATTTACATACATCTAATTGTGTAAAGTCTTTTCATAAGAGTGTAAACCGTGAACACCACCTTCCAATTGAGCAGAAGCAGTTCTGAATTCGAATCTGACTTCACCGTCAGCAACTTCCTTTCTTAATTCTTCAATAGATTGAATACCAATATCTTGTAAAGAGTGTTGTAAACCATTGTACATGTATGGAATGAACTTGACAATAGAACCCTTGTCAACAACAGATCCAGACACACCTTGAGCAACCAAAACCTTATCAGCTTCAGAGAAATAACGAGAAGTAGAGGCGTTAGCGTTGGTAGTAGTAGATTGCATAGCAGCAATAGATCCCATACCCCTGTAAGATTTCAATCTCTTACCATCACTGTAGAAGTATTCACCAGGAGTTTCAGAAGTACCGGCCAATAAACCACCCATCATTACACAAGAAGCACCCAAAGCCAAAGCCTTAGAGATGTGACCAATATTTCCAATACCACCATCAGCAATAGTTGGAATACCAAACTTATTGGCGAATTCACTGACAGCGTAGACAGCAGTACCTTGAGGTCTACCACAAGCCATGACTTCTTGGGTGATACAAATAGAACCAGAACCCATACCAATCTTTAAACCATCAGCACCGGCTTCGATCAATAAAGCAGCTTGTTCTCTGGTAACAACATTACCAGCAATGACTTGCAAATCACCATAAGTTTCTTTGATGTATTTCAACATGTTGATTTGGAAAGTAGAAGAACCGTTACTGGAATCAATGACGACAACGTCAACACCAGCATCGACCAACTTGGCCAATCTTTCCCTATCAGCTTCCATGGTACCAATAGAAGCACCACACAACAATTGCTTAGAGTGGAAGGATTTAGAAGCCAATGGGTAAGATTGATTCTTTTGTAAATCAGTTAAGGAAATCAAAGAAACGAGGTTACCTTCTCCATCAATGATTGGTAACTTACCCTTCTTAGACTTTCTCAATAAAGCATTACCTTCATCTAATTCGATACCTTTCTTACCGACGACCAAGTCCTTGGCTTTAGTCATAACTTCTTCAACCTTAGACTTGTCGTTGTCGTGGAATTGGACATCTCTTGAAGTAATGATACCGACTAATTTTCCACCAATTTTACCGTTTTCTAAAATTTGTTAGTAATTATTAATACCGAAAAAATGGTTGCTTCAGTTGAAAAAAGTATCCCCAACATCGTTAGATGTCAATCGGTAGAACGAAAGTTAATAATTTTGTGTGTTCATCATAAAGTGCAACCAATTCAAAATCATGAATACATACCAGTAATTGGGAAAGTAGTGAAACCCATAATTTGCTTCATCCTTTTAACATCACCAACGGTAGCATCGGGAGCAATGACGACTGGGTCATTGATGAAACCGTTTTCGTACTTCTTGACTTTCTTAACCATTTCAGCTTGCTCATCAGCAGTACAGTTGTGGTGTAAAATACCAATACCACCTAACAAAGACATATGAATGGCCATTTGGTCCTCAGTAACGGTATCCATAGGAGCAGATAAGAAGGGGGACTTCAAAGAGATCTTCTTGGTCAACTTGGTTTCCAAGTTGACAGCAGATGCTGGGAAGTCAATCAATCTTGGTAAAATTAAGAAATCATTGTAAGTTAACCCACCGAAATTAGCAGAGTCAATCAAACTTCTGATGTCTAAACCATCTTTTGATTTGTAATCCTTTAAGTAGGAAGTGGCTTTGGAAGGATCGAAGGACATTTCAAAGATTTAAATATGGAATTAAAATAAGAGGTTATTTACTTTATGATATAAAATCAGGGCAACCTTTGCCAAAAAAAAAAAACCTGAATTTGGTGGAAATGCTTGAGTATTTATACCTCATCGCAGCGCTAGAGTCAAAGGTGATGCGTATTTTTGTGTAACATAATTTATAATAAAAATTTTCAGTGAGGGAAGAGGTATTGTACTTGGACATCGCTGATAAGCCTGTGTTTGTACGTGCTTGTATAGTTATGTAGGGTGTAGGGTACTATGAATAGGTAGGCAAGATCGGATGCCCCGACGGAAGCAAGGCACACGATTGATTGCAGTTCCGAGGGGACTGGGTTGACAGTGTTCCGGCGGAAGCAGAGCGAAATTCTCCGATAAAGAAAAAGCTACGAGACTACGAGGTTACAGGCTAATATCAGGACAGGATAACGGGTGTATTTTTTGACAATAAGACGGAAGGGGTTAGTATGCAATTCAGTGTAGCGGTTCTTGATTAATTCTTCATCAAGATCAGACCACAGAAGAGTGGTTAGCAAGGATCATCATAATACATACGATTGAAAATAAAAACGATCCAAAAGATGGAAATTTTTCATTCTATTTTTATTTGCAAAAAAAAATTCGGGTTGCAAATTTATTTGTATTCTCGCTTTTGTGTTCGTATTTGGACTTTTGAATGTTTTCATAATTAGATTCATTAGTTTTATACAATATTGACTCTATTGACTCTATTGACTCTATTGACCAGCAACTCTTTCACTGACTACTGAATCGTGTCCCTGTTGTTTCAATTTGCTCACATACTCTTCGATTTTCTTCCATCCGTCTTTTCTTGCAGCCTCTCTCACTCTTTGCTCCTCCAAAGATTGGTGATATAACATGGTACAGTGATCATATAAAATCAAATTATGATCCATAAACACTTTGAGAGCACCAAAGGCCAACAGGTGTATACTTCTGTTCCAGTTGGTGGTGGCGGAATTGTGAGGAGGTACAGCGTTATTATAGTCAAGATCATGCTGGCCAGATGAGAAAGAATCGTAGTATTCTTCATCGGTCATATCGTTTATGGCGTTCAAACCATTGATTCCATCAGTCATACTATCAGGATGATTACTAATATCGTTATTGGATTGGTGGTGGTTTATAATCAATCCTGGATCAATCATGTTACCATTAGCATCGGTTATAGCATTAGGATCAGCAGCTAGTTTTTGCTTCATTACCCCATTTGTTATATTTGGTTGGGTCGAGTTGGTTAATTCATACAATGATGCAAAGATTATAGGTAAAATCACCTCGGCATTTTCGGTGATCAACGTGAGGAAATACTCATTGGACCAAAACATCAATACTTTTTCACTGACTTGGAAATGGGTAGATCCAATACATTTTGATAACTGTGCAAACAAAGGAATTTGAATCTTCAAGAATTCATTTGGTTCCATTACCTCGAAGATATCTTCAATTTCGTTCAAAAACATCACTTCCTTTTGAGAATTGATCTTTGGCCAATACCTCAACAAAGACATGATGACATCTTCTGTTAAAAGGGAATCTTTTTCCAAGAATTGAACAATACAGTACGCTAATTGAGGATGGTACAATGATAAACTCCGTACTTTGTGCATAGGCACCAAAACCCTAATCAAAAATATCTTATGTTCTTCTTTCAAAGGTAATGCAAACCCATTGATAATTGATCCCAAGATTTCAAGCAATTCAGCAATTCCGTTGAACCGTTCAGTTTCATAAACGAATTGAAGGAAGACGTTATTGATGGATTTTCTAATGAAACTTCTTAAACTCAAAAATTTACCATAAATTCTGTGTAATGTAGTTTTTAAACACTCCCTTTCACGGGGGTCTTCACTGTCAAATAATTCCAATAGTCTCAAGATAAACTCATGGTCAATAAAGTGCTTAGCAATTTGATGAGCAAAATCAGGACTCTCAATGAACCTTAAGAAGAACTCATATATGGCTTGCATATGGGTCCAACTCAACTCATATACTGGTTCATCTTCATCTGGATCATATAAATCTCCAATAGGATTAACTGAAGGTGGAACTGGTCTGAACAAATTGGTCTTGAACATGTTGATGACATGTTTGTACATTTCTTCAGTGTATGTGAATCTGTTTGACAGAATAAACTGTATCAATTCTTGTAATGTAGCCCTCTTGATTTCCTTACCTCTGATATCAAAAGTAGGATCACTAAAATCAAATAGTATATTACATTGATCGATCTTTTGAATAAATAACGGAATTTGTTCTTCTGGTGAAACTTCATCAAAGTTTGGCAATTTGACAATTTCCTGTTGCCTATCTGTTGGTTCGAATCTGGAAGAAGAATGTCTTTTCGGAGCGACTATCATGTCAATGTCAAACGAGTCTCTGTTGGGAGATGGAATATTTGGCTTTAATGTATAGCTATGGTGATGGCCATGAGCTTGTTGTGAGTGAGTAGCAATGTGAACTCCGGTTTTGAATGATTCCAATGGAGAATCTCCTTGTTGATTGTGGGCATGAGATTCGTCACCGTATTGTTCCATATCCACGTCATTATGGATCACAATACTGGGGGAGTTTGGGCTAGGCTGGGTTGGGGAACGGAGTGTAGGGGTAGCTGGAGAATCACCTGGGGAGTCAGTACCCCCAGAACCAGGACCAGAATTCGATACTTGGATAATGGTGGATGCCAGCCCAGAACCAGACAGTCCTTGTGGAGCCAGACCAGAATTAGCCAGAACGGATGTAGCCGGCGAAGGCCCAGAGCTTTCACCAGATTGTACAGATGAGGCACTGTTTGTCCGTGAAGGTGAAGGTGAATTTGACTTTTGAGAAGAATTCGAGGTTAACGAATTATTTGAACCTTTAGAAGATAAAGATAAGCCCGATTTCTTTGATTCTTTTGGTTCCTTTTCTTTCTTCTCCTTTTTGTTACCAGATTTTGAGCTTCTTGAAAGTCTATTTTTGAAACCTTTCATCATATTGGATATTGTTGGTAATTATTGATTGAGTTGAGAGAGAACAATAACGAAGGGGGGAGTCGTGGGTATCCTTTAATTTAATTGGGCAATAGTGGGTGCAGCTTGAGCGTGCAGTTATGTGGGGTGTGAATTGGGAGACAATACACAAGTCAATTGGTGGTAGATAGAAAAGTGTACTTTTTGTTGTTGAACCTTTTCAACTCGAGATTTTTGAGTGATTGGTTTACGCGAGCGAGAATGGTAGATGGACGACGGGGCAGTGGATTGCAAGAGTAAGACTTTTAGGGGGAATTGAAGAGCAGGATCAGCAATGGGAACTACTGTGGCCGATATGAGCCGACGGTGGGAGTGGAACTTGGTGCCTTTGATGGATCAGTCTCCCAAAGACGGGAACAAAAAGTCACTTCCAGTTTTTTCACATCTCATAGTCTTATGTTCTGGAGATGTGGAGAAACAAGGCACAAATAAGTAGAGAAAGAAGAGTGGCACCGTGGAAGTTTGTGAAACGTTGAAGTGGGCCATAGTGTTTATATATTTGGACACTGGTAACGTTTATGTACAAGGCATGCAAAGTTGTGTCTGCTTAATAAATTATTGAAATAGTTCATTTGGTCGTGTGACATTTGCCCAATCCTAAGGAAATCATCTAGTGAAATGTACTTCTTTTAGTTTAACAGTTCGAGAGGAGAAGGCCTCTTTGTTATACACGCTATATCAATACCTCATCCTCCTCTACCTCGATGGCATGTTCCTTGCTGTCGTTCAATACATAACTAAGGTAACAGTTCCAGGCAATACTAATTAGATTCACCGACAATAATCTAAATTGAACAGGCACCAAATAGAAATTCACAGTTTGAAACGCCGGCCACACCAACCAATTGGTCTTCAACGTGTTCCACATATGGTCATTCAACTTACCCTTAATGTCTGCAACGGGATTACTTGACATCTCAAATAGTGTCATAACCAGGTAGTACAACGGGATACCGATAAATGGAGCAAAGACGAGTTGATCGAGTCCAACTCTAAGAACCGTGTTGAGTCTTGTTTTGTTAGCAGCCGAAACGTTAAGATTGAGTTTGACACGGTTCAATAGTTTATACCACTTGTCACCTATCGGTGCAAATATAATACCCCCGTACGCTATGGCTCGGAGATTTCTTTTATAGTCGTAGGGCTTACCACCGGAAAAAAAGTTCTGGGCAAGGTAGTCACCGGTCCCGAAAAGGAGACCGGTAGTGAGCATATTGGTGACCAAGGGCCTTCTGAGAAGGAGCTGATTGTATTTGGCGAAGAGAGACATCGGTGAAGATGAGAGATTGAGGTTGGTAGTGTGTGTTCTCACGAACTACAACGGGGATCGGTGCACGACAATTCGTAAACAGCTATGGGGTACTGGAATACAAGAAAACAGTGTGGTACCTGCTAAACTCCAAATGGGACGACCACGAAGCTGCTGGTTCAAACTTTGTACACATTTCATTTTGCATTGAATAAGTATGTCATATCTATGTCTATAAATTTGTCTTCCCCTACATCATTCTCTATCGTTCTCTATTATTATCTCATATTAATCTCCCAATTTCTATTTGTTTGTCGTGATTGCTTCTTTAACTGTGGTCTAACTGTAGTTGATGGCAGAATCATCCATCTCATGAATTTCCTCCAAGATTCTACTTTTATAGTGTGTCTTTGAGTTGTGGATTTTACTCAAGAAACAGTTCCATCCTACCGAACACACGTTGGCACAGACCACTCTCAAATGAACTGGGATGAATGTAAGACTTACAACTTGGAATACGGGCCATACAGTCCAACTAGTGGTCAAAACGTTCCACCAATTTTTTTGTAACTTTTCATACGCCAAGTCCAAGGGATGTTCACGGAAGGCCAAAGTCGTCATCATGACATTATACAACGGAATCCAAACAAGACCTGGCATAAAGAGCTGATCAATCGTAAGTCTATAGGAAATATCGAAGAAATTAACTTTCTTTGTACTCCACACAGATCTTTTAGCAGTAGAAACGAGAGGGTTCATCAAGAACGGCAAAGTTTTCCCATACCATAACACCAGCAAGGGAGAAAAGAAAAATGATCCGTAACACCAAGCTCTTAAGGTTCTATGATAATCGTAAGGGTCTACTGATTTGTCGTCGTTTTCATGAGGGAAAAAATGTTGAGCCAAGCTATCACCGAATCCAAAGATGATTCCGGTGGTGGCCATATTGGTTCTGTAGGGATACTTCTTTAGGAGGTTGTTGTACCGGTGAAACATGGAGAACTATAGCAGGAGAGTAGCCAAGACGGATGCGAAAAATTTTCGATCTACCGATTTGGAGAGTCATAGAGGTAACAGGCCTGCGTACGATAGCTCGGTTACCACCGGAATAAGGAGGATTGGGAGCTGAATAGGTAGAGAATACGGGAAGAGGAGGAGGTGGTTAAGTTGGCAGTCTCCGACTTATGTCTCATTCTTTGAACAGATAGTTTTATCATCACATTACCATATGCTATTATTACTAGATATTTCCCTTGATTCGCAGCCAGTAGAGGGCTCCCTCACGTGAAACAACACGTGACGGGTTTTCACTTGCCTTTTTCCTAGTCTTTTCCTCACGCACTCGCCTTAAAACTGAAAAAAAGTTTCCCAATTGAGACGAAAGGAAAATTCAATTAATTCGGAGGTGACCTGCGAATACGCCAGTTAAGGAAATTAAGTAGATATCACTACTATTCTAAATATAGGGTAGTAGGGTACTGGGATCCATACAGAAACCGTACACAAACTCTGACAAGCTCTTGCATTGGCACAAACCCACGCTGGTGCACCACTTCCTTCTTCGTACACCCACCCCGATACTCTCGAGTATTGAACGTCTGCTCTTTTTTTGTCTACACTTCTTCTTTGCTTATCCTAACATGGGCTCCCACCCCTCCGCGTCGCCAATTAGGAAAAGCGATACCCAGGGCTTCACAACCAGGCAAGCCACCCTCGTCGCTCCTTGAAATTTCAAATTCGCTCCCACTTTTTCTCTCCATTTACAGCGTCAAGTATGCACAGAACCTATTCGTTAAGAAGCCAAAGAGCTCCAACTGCTGCTCAATTGCAGAGCCCACCACCACCACCATCTTCCACCAAGTCTCGTTTCTTCGGTAAAGGTAGTATTTCCCACTCCTTCAGAAAGAGTGCTGCCGGTGCTTTAGGACCTGAATTAGCCAGAAAATTGGCTCAATTAATCAAGATGGAGAAGAACTTGATGAGATCTATTGAGATCACTGCTAATGAGAGAAAGGAAGTCGCTAAGCAATTATCGTTATGGGGTGAAGCCAACGATGATGATATTAGTGATATTACTGACAAATTAGGGGTCTTAATTTACGAAATTGGTGAATTAGAAGATCAGTTTATTGATAGATATGATCAATACAGAATCACCATGAAGTCTATCAGAGATATCGAAGGTAGTGTTCAACCATCCAGAGAAAGAAAGCAAAAAATTACTGATCAAATTGCTTACCTCAAATACAAGGATCCACAAAGTCCAAAAATTAATGTTTTAGAACAAGAATTGGTCAGAGCTGAAGCTGAATCTTTGGTTGCTGAAGCCCAATTATCTAACATCACTAGAGAAAAATTAAAGACCGCTTTCAACTATCAATTTGACAGTATCAGAGAACATGCTGAAAAGATTGCTTTGATTGCTGGTTACGGTAAGGCCCTTTTGGAATTATTGGACGAAAGCCCAGTCACTCCAGGTGAAACCAGACCTGCTTACGATGGTTACGAAGCCTCTAAGCAAATTATTATTGATGCTGAAAATGCTTTGGCTGGATGGACTTTTGATTCAGCTGTTGTTAGACCAACTTTGTCCTTGGCTGCTCACGAAGATGGGTACGATGACGTTGATGAATTAACTGAAGAAGCCGAAAACTTGAAGGTTGCTGAGAAGGAATTCGCTGCTTAGTCAAGAGACGTTTTATAAAATTAGTTTAGTTCTTGTTGTAACAATATAAACATAAATCGTGTCGTATTTTATTTACAAGGTTGGTGGGCATTAATACGAACAAGTGCGGTGTAAAGTCTTTTGCGGTTACACCTCACCCCCTGTCTAGTTCATTGCACTTCTTCAGTGGTTTCACCATCAAAATTTCAGTTTGATGGAAGTACCGAGAAACAGGAGAATAGAGCCACTCAGAGCAGAGACTGCAATTGCATGCAGAGATCAAAGAGGAAAGAAAGATAGGACAGCAGAGGGTGAGATTTAAGGGTTTCGTAACAAACCTTCAACATGCCAGTGATACCTGCAAAATACTGCAAGCGTACTGCTTCAGACTCACGCTAGCGATTCCCCTCCCCCCATCGACCCTCGCCCCAGGATCTTCGTACGAGAAACCCGCTCCCCATCGCCGCCGTTAGTGACTTGGCTTGCGGTCGTGCAACAGATTGCTCACCTTGCGCCGCACCAATGTTTATTTTCGTTTCTCCCTAAATGAGCAAGTGTTTAGTCCTCCCGTATAAACTACCTTGAAAACCACTCTCCCTATTGGGTAACAGCATCCTCGATATGGCCCAAAGTGCTATGGGCACATCCTCTCCTCCCATCCAGCACAGACCCCCGCCCCTTGTTCCTTGGTCCCATCTCTGCTCGCTTTTGTTCCCTTTTACTTTTCACTTTATTTTTCACGCTACAAGTAGACATTGTTTGTTTTGATTTTTATTTTGTGTGTATCAAATTTATTTCAAATCTTATTTATCCTTTCTCAAGTGATCTGTATATCCATTGCCAGCTCACCCCTTCTCCAGTTCATATTACTAGTTTCCAGCCCTTTGGACTCATTGCCGTGCTAACCCCTTTGCTATCTTCCCACCATATTCCCATTGCTACTAGTTTTCGCTATCTTCCGGTCCCATCTGATTTAGAAAAAGAAAAATCCTTCGATTCCCTCATACACACAATTTTTTTTATACTATCCTGTCTTAGATGTCGAATTTCCATTCATCACCCCCCAAAGATAAAATCAAAGACCAGGATATAGACCCGGCACTCTACACCGAGTCCCCTGCCACAAAACGAACAAAGCTATCCAACCAAATGACCCCTTCAAATTTTACTGGGTGGACTCCATTGGTTTCAAAAACAATCAATAATGAACAACTTTTCAATTTCAACTCGACTCCTTCTTCGAAATTCATAAATAACATTCTTTCCAATAGCGCAAGCCATAATTCTATTATTCCCCAAACTGATATTGATTATTCCAATGGACTCAACTTGACACCGTTCTTGAACCATAACATTAATTTATTGAATTCGAATCAATTCTCAGTGGTGAACAATGCTAACAATCAAACCATTTCATTCACTCCTTTCCACGATAAAAGTATGCATTTGAGTGATTTTTTCATGGAATCCCCAATTAAACAAGCATCTCCTATGAAAGATCTTGACACAATTACTCCCTCAAAATTCAAAATCTCCTCTGCCGTGAAACAGCCACTCTTCCAAGAGCCTAAAAGTGCTAAAAAGAGAAGCATTCATGAATTGGACACTCCAAACCGTCAACCCCATAAGTTATCAATTTCTGTTAAAGCCAACGACTTAACAGACGAAGAACCAGATGATGAAGAACCAGATGATGAAGAAACTGATAAGGAAAACGTTCAACCTAGTAATAAAAAATTGGACAAATCAAGAGTAATGATGCTGAATCTACAAACTCCTTCAAAAGCTAGCATGAAGAAACTTGATCAAAATCAAAAGACTCCCTTGAGGGACCAGCATAAAAGCTTCAACACCCCCGCTCAACCTACACAAGAATCGTCCCCATCTACCGTAATTTTGTCCAGTTCTTCCAAAGCTTGCGCTCGTGAAGCAGCGGTCCCGAATAGTCCTACTCCAATGCCTTCAATGAACCAGAAATTCAAGGTAAGGAAAGATGAAGAAGAGACCCAAGATAAACTAAAACCACCAATGGGTGTATTTTCTGAGTCTAGTCAAAAGAAGCAAAACTCTAGTGCTCCTTCAAAGCCAATTGGCGTTCCAAGATTTGGTACTAATATTCCCGTTAATAATATGAGATTCAAGTCTTCTAACAAGGCGCAAATGCAAGCAGGAATGAACAAATTTCAAATTGTTCTTTCGGACGGTAACGGTAGCAAACGAGGTAGAAAAGCTCGAAAAATGGGTGAAAAAAAGAACACTAAAAAGGAAGTTACTGTAGAGACCCAAAGCATATCCGGTAATAAGAATAAGGCTCGCATATCCATGCCCAAGGGTAAAGCAACAACTCAGTCAAAATCAGGACCAACACCGCATCATTCACAGCAGCAACAGCACCTACAGCATCCTCAACAATTAACATCTTCTCAAACCCCATCAAATAGTACAGAAAACACCAGTTTGAATAAGGATTCAAGTTCGATGTCTGCGAGTAATAATTCTATGAATGTGAGTAACTTGAACATTTCTCAAGCCACGGACCATACATCATTTGAGTTTGGGACTTTATCTTCTACTCCAAATGGTAAATTTTTCCTTGATAAAATGTTCGAAAAACCTTCACCACAATCACAGCAACTTTTAAACCAAGTTTTGATGGCTCTGCAGTATCCTAATCATTCTGGAACAATGCCACCGCCCAAATCAAATCACTCGACTGCTTCAACTCAGAGTGGAAATAATACCCAAATAATGATGATGATGAGTACACCTAATTACACAAATATTTATAGCCCTAATGATATTTCAGGCGATCACAACAACAATGATCAAGATCATGAAGAGGCTAATGTATCTTTGTCTGCATTTTCATATAATTTTGATAGGAAGGGAACTTCTCCGAAATATAATGGTCAGCAGGTGATGGTACCGGTTGTTATGAATAATCAACTTTCTGGCGATAATGAATAGTATACATAAAATAAACGGATAATAAGAGAAGTCGTAGAATATGAATACAAACTCGCAGGCACAAATGCAAATAGAAATAGTGGTAAATATATACAGGTACACATATAAATAGACATATAAGATTGATTCACACATTAGGAGGTAACAATAATGCACCTATAGTGTTTGGTCTTTCTGTGCTTAACAAGTCAAAAATTTGAGCTGAATGAATAGAGTCCCCCACTTCTAATTGTATTCCTAATTTTGAAAAGTAGCTACGGTTGTCAGGACTCAACATTCTTGACTTCTTGCCCAAACCCACTACCAAGATCTCGGGTTTGGGGTTAATTTTCTCAAATACTTTAAGTACGTCATCGCTGAATTCTACTAAAAATCCGTTTATGATCTTGAAACCGTCATTGGACAAGTTTACCTCGTAGGTTTCCGTTTCAAGAAGCAAGATTCCCGTCACATCTCCAGAAGGACTGGGTGAAGACACAAACAAATTATTAGCAAGGTGAAATCCATTGGGCTTAACAGATTCAATATAGTTTATAGGCTTATTAGAGTACATGAGAATGTCATTCTTTTTGAAAAGATCCGCTGGATTTGATGCAGTTTCGGATTTTCCAGTCGGAGCATCAAGCTTAGGATTGATCGTTTTACCTCCACCAAAGAGATTTCGACGCACTGCCGTAGTGGATAGAGTTCTGATTAGTCTGGAGCTCATTGGGTGAAAAATGAGAAAATGGCTGCAATAAGTAGGTGGGTAAATGTGCCTAACATTAATTATGGAACGTTGCGACGGGATGGTTCAAGACTGCTGCACTGTTTTTTCTATGCTCTCTATCTTCCGATAGTTTTCTCTGTTTTTGTTACTTGAAGTTTCAGTTTCTCCTAGCTATATTCTATTCTCGTCTCTCTGTGGATCTTCTACACGCTCTCGCGGTAAATCTACTTCACCATGTCTACGCAATCAGGTATCACTGCTTCTCCCCAGCTCTTGGACTCATTCCAGCTGCTCCAGCACAAGGTGTTGGTCGTCAAGATCTCCGAGGACAGCACTACCCTAGTCCAAGACCCACATGCCCCAACAATTGACGGTGATTTACCCCAGTTGTTCGCTGATTTAAACCAATATATCGAAAAGATTCATCCTCATCCAGTCTACATCTTAGTAGCTGTGGAGAAATCAGAGTACGCCTTCATCTCCTATATTCCAGATGTTGCTCATATTAGGGACAAAATGCTTTACGCTTCTACCAAAAATACGTTACTCCAAGAACTTGGAGGGGGAAAGATTAAGAAGGATCACTTGTTCTCGTGGAGTGATCTCGACGAATTGACATTTGAACATTACGAAAAGACAAAACCTAAACTCACAAACTCCAACGACGACGTGATGTCTTCAGAGGAGAAGTACTTGAAGGAGATCAATTCTTTACAAGATTTATCATTATCAAGCGGTAGAAAGCTCACTTCAATGGATAATGGCAATCAATTGTTGTTCACCATTGATCAAGACCTTGAAGAATCGTTTGAATCTTTGAGGGGCAATGATTTGGTGGTGTTTTCTATTGATCTCAAGGCTGAACACTTTAGACTTGTCGACAAATCTAATGTTGATTCGACTTCGCTAGTTAGTACTTTAGAATCAAGCAACTCAAGCCCGGCACCGCAGTTCGCCGTGTACGCTTATTTGCCGGAAAAGATAGCGTTGATATACACCTGTCCTTCTGGATCCAAGGTTAAGGATAGAATGATCTATGCTTCAAACAAACAGGGATTGGTGAACCATTTGCGTAGTTTGTTCAAAAACCATGGCTGGGCCTTGGATAAGCAATTGGATGTTGGCGATCCAGATGAAATTGAGTTAAGTGAGTTGAAGGAACAAACTGAAAGGACAGAAAACAAATCGGGCTTAAGATTCAATAAACCAAAAGGTCCTCGTCGTAGATAAGTAGAAAAAATGAGATACTATGATACTGCTTCTATGATACATTTCCCTATAAACACCTTTATATAGCACTTTTATACTCTCTAATCTCACCAGCCACAAATTCATCCACCAACGATTCTAGCTTACCACTTTTCATATCAAATAACAGAGTTAATACACTAGGATCTTCGGTCACCATGGCTGCTATGTGGGAATAGACTTTCCGGGATGCAGACTTGTTGATAGTGATGTAACAATCCTCCGTTTTGATTATTTTGACATCAGACGAATTACGCTTTTTATAAAGTGGCCTTAATCTATCTCGTATAATTTTTTGGACTTGGCTTTTTTGCTCAAAGTTTAGTTGGAATGGCGGCTTTTCTGTTTCATCCTCTGAAGTGGGTTGACTGTAACCAGATACTGTGGACTGTGCACTTCCGCTAAGACTACCTCCAGGGCTGCCACCAGGGCTTCTTCCAGGACTGCCACCAGGGCTTCTTCCAGGACTACCATCAGGACTCCTTCCATTTGGGGAGTATGAACGGGATCTGTGTATATACCCAAGATTACCACTAGGAAAGGTTTCAGGGAGGGACCCGATGGCTGTTGTCGGTCCATGGCTTTGGGCTGAGTGTTTTATCTGGTTCATGAGACTTGAGATTCTTGATCCAGAGTTAGAGGATGAGCCAACAGCAAGAGGAGCCTCCGTTGAAGCACCAGAAGCGTGGATTGAATTCTCAAATTCCTGATTATTCCTTTTCTTTCTCCTTCTTCTTGTCGTGCTCAGACTTTCTTGCACCTCGGAAGAGGTAGGTTGATCATCATCTTTCTTCGCCTGGTCAAACATCTCCCAAGCCTTTAGTTCATCCGGATTTAGGGACTCAAGCTGCCGCAACTCTCTCCTTGCAATCACACCACCGTTAAGTACTGGTTGGGTATACTGAGGCTCTGTTGGCCCAAACTCATTGAAAGTATCAAAGGCGTCATTATCATTATCGTTAAAGTCATTCAGGTCACCGTCAATATCATCGTTAAAGTCGCAATCATCACTGTCCTCTACATATTCTAGCAGGACCGGCCTGCGTTGTCTTTGGAGTAGATGCGTTATGGATATACCTCTGTTACGAGACTGAGACGTCCTGGCACCCCCAAAAGAAGGCGTCCTGGTACTAGCTGATCTGGTGGTAAGTCTAGCAGTAGATCTATTAGTGGGTCTTGTGTTGAATCTGGTGGTATTTCTTGTGGTTGACCTTGCACCGGTCATCGGCACTTGACCAGACCGGGCCCTAGCAAACTCCTGATGATGATCACAAATAGGACAGAACCACTCTCCGTCCACGTCTCGAATATTTGAGATCCCTAAACACGTCAGATGGAAACAGGCATCACACAGCTGGCAACAGAGCAAGCTCCTCCGTAAAGAAGTTCTATAATCTGAACTGGAACATATAGAGCACACTCCATCTAGAGAGTAATCTGGTTGAGGAGTAACCGGGAGTTCACTAGCTGGGATAATGAATTCTTGGGGAATACTGTCAATAGCTGCATTTTCCAAGAGCTTGTCTTGAACAGGAATAGATCGGATCACTGGGGCGTTGTGTGGAAATAATTTTACATGGATTCTATTGAATGATTTACGACATGTAGGACAAGAATTGGAATTTTTAGACCATTGAGTTATACAGGTTTCATGATAATAGTGTTGACAAGTCTGAACAACTCCAAGCACAGAATTGCCGAGGATATCATCCAAACAGATACTGCACTCCTCGGGCATAACAAGTTGTTGGAGAAAATGTGTAATATTTGATAAACTAAATATCCATTTATAAATCCGATGGGTGCGCGACCATTAAATCAATTTTTATCGATTCAAGATACTATTTAATGTCTAAACATCAGTATGATTTGGTGCAGTGCATGAAGCAACCAGGGGCCAAGACCGGAATAGTGTGTTCTAACTGTGACGGGCGGTGTGTAATTTGCGATTCTTTTGTTAAACCAACGGCCGAGGTTAGAGTTTGTCAGGAGTGTTCTCAAGGTCACTTTCAGAATAGATGTATAATGTGTGGTAATGGGGTTGGTGACTCAGGCAGTATCGCATACTATTGTTTGGAGTGTGTACGATTGGAAAAGCATAGAGAAGGTTGTCCCAGAATCGTAAATGTTGGAAGCTTGAAGAGTGCTCTGGCGAAGAGGCAGGATAAAACTCCAAAGCTTGAACGTTTAGGGAACTGATTGATATTAGTAATGAGGCAGGATATCATTCAATACTAGACTAGATTAGCCTGGGCCAAGCCAGATCAGACCAAATCCATATGGTCACTCAGATGACTAGATTAAGCTCACTCGACTCAATTTATCCGACTGGATAAACTAGCTCAACCAGCTCAACTAGATCAACTAGATAAACGAGACAAGGTTGAGCACCCAAGGCTAATTATATTAAATTGGATAAAAAAAGACGATTTCAGGACAATACAGGAATTATACCTTGTGATCTAAACTCCTCTTGTTTCCTCTCTTTCTAAAGCTTCAACGCTCAAATCAACTACAGTTTTAATTCCGTCTCTCCATCTCCCTTCCAAATAATCACTTACAGACTTGAAGTCCGTTTGCTTCTTTTGCCTTCTCTCATTAATCTCATCGACTTGTTTCCTCTTTTTGTGTAAGGAGTCATTAAGACTCTTCTCAACTTCTTGGATCTCTGCATTTCGTTGTTCGACAAGACGTACTAAATCACCTCGGTTTTGCTTTAGTATATCAAGATTTCTTGATTCCAGAAGCAGGTAGTATAAGCTCTCGTACGGCTTGGTGTGTGTATCAGGTTCGTCGTTCTCGAGAAGGTACCGATTGGTGTCTATACCAGTTATAATATGTGACTCTTCTGGGTCTTGGTCTTGATCTTCGTTCTCGTACTGTTCCACAGCCCTTAGTGCGAGCGAACCAAGTCGATTACCGTCCAACGGAAGTAGCATACCGACAGATGGATGAAGAGCATTATTCTCTTGGAGTTGGGTATACCCTGGGTTCAGTTGTAGTTCTTGTTGGATATACTGTTCAACCTCATTTCTCTCTTCGTCTGTGATATGGGTGTCGATGTCTAGAACGTTAGTAGCGTTTTAAATAAGGGGATGATTGGGGAATACATACACGGTAAGTGGTCTAGGGCCTCGGTGTTATTAGTGACCATGGAATATGGGGGGTAAGATATTATGGAGATGGGATCGCACTGAAAATTTAATACCCTTGTAGATTTCAATGAGAACTTGACGGTGACGTTCTGATGGTAAAAGTTGTATATTGATTGTACTTTGAACATAGTTGGTATAGAAGAGTTCTGTTTTGCTGTCTTCAAGTTTTACTCCCCAACGTTCTAGCTGTTGGTCATGGAAGTTGGCAATGGCTGCAACTTTACACACTCTAGCTGGCTTGATTGGGCCGAGAATAAGGAAATTGACTTTGGAGATGTGTAATGTCTCTGGGAGCTATCTTTTACAATCGATGTTCTACTAGTCCCATAAGGTGAATCATCTTGATAGGTTCGTTTCATGATGATTTTCTGTTCAATTCAAATCTCAAACTGTTGAGCCACACATGTACTCTCCATAGCATGATCACTCTCACTTAATTTTAGTGTAAATCGTGTATTTCTGTATCTACAAGTTTTCCTTTATCTATATGTCTTTCACCTATCTATTTACCTAAACCATTTACCTACAACGATGCTCCAAATGAGAGGATTAAATTATCAACCACAGCATTAATTCCTCTTTCTAGGTTTTGGTAACGTATAAAACCAGTGGTCAAATGAGACTTTGACATAGTCAGTGAAATAAGGTAAAGTTTCCGTGCAAGGTTTGGGACGACATCACAAACTATTGCCAATCTCTACACTTTTTTTTGTTTTCACGATTGTAGTAAAGAGTATCCCAACTCGAAGGATCCTGTTAGGACAGATATGATGTGATTGGTTGGATGAAATCATTGAAAGTGTAGCGGTCCCATCACTTATCTCATTAGTTGCAAATTTGGTTTAGAGAGGTGTAAATACGAAAAGTATAGATCCAAAATAACTGTACCAAAAAGCGTGCATTTGTCACCCCACGAAGTACATATGCTATTATACATAGTACACCGGTTCAACTAATCCGGCTAACTATTCCAGTTAACTTCACATTACCGCCAGATTTAAAAATAGCTCCCCACCCCCTTTTTAATTTAAGCTCTTAATGGCCTGAGAAGCTTCTTAGACCGTATTTGCACTAGCGACGCATAGAACCCCCCGGAATTCAATAAAGCTAAAAAGAAAAAACACAAAAGCAACAAAGGAAAAGACTCACCCCAACCAGCCGAGTATCCGACTTCGTCACTTTGCACGACTTCAAATAACCCACATCTCACCCCTGCCCAAAATCGGCAAATTCTAAGTTGTTTTGGGATAACTCTGCTCACTTAATGTCGTTGTTAGGGGGTGCTCCAAAATTGAACCCCCACACGCTGACATGACCAGCAAGTATAAACCTCAATACCTCTTGCACCCTACGTTGCACCCCTTGTACACTCATCTTAACGCACCCCTAATGTCACACCCCATATTCGCACCCCATAGGGTTTTGCACCCCGTTTCTAAGCTAATCATTCCTACGTCCATCTTACCCCCGAAACTCGCCGTACACCAGCCACATCCCGGTCTCTCTGTTGATATGTTTTTTCTAAACCTTCGCACTTCAAATTTTTTTGAACGAAGAAAAAGATTCAAAACTTGTTCTTTTTAGTTATCGATATTTAGCGCCAATTCATTGATAATTTGTCGCTCATAATTCTCGTCGCCACAAAAGACTCGAGCCGGATCCACATCGAATGAGTGTGTACACCCCCAATTCTGCCGCTGTAGCCCAGCAGCAAGCTCAAGCTCAAGCCCAAGCACAGGCACAGGCCCAAGCACAAGCACAAGCCGTAGCTCAACAACAAGCCCAAGCGCAGGCCCAAGCACAGGCACAGGCACAAGCGCAGGCTCAACAGGCCCATGCACAACAACAAAGACATCAACAACGCTTGAATGAATTATTAGACGCCGTTAAACAAGAGTTTGAATTTGCCTTAAATGAAGCTTCAAGTTTCAAACAAGTTAAAGAAGATTACGACTTAAAATATAACCAACAAACTGCTGAAATGCAACAAATTCGTCAAACAGTCTATGAATTAGAAATGGCTCACAGAAAAATTAAAGAAGCTTATGAAGAAGAAATTTTAAGATTGAAAACAGAATTAGAGAATCGTGATCGTCAAGCTAAATCTAGTAACGGTAATTATTATCAACAACCAGTGCAAGCGACTCCTCCAGTACCGCCAGTTAGCGTCCAAAAACCAGCCACTGGTGCTCCAGTTCAAATTCCTCAGCCAGTTCAATCTGTTGGACCAGGAGGTGTCGGACCAGGAGGTGTTGGTCAAGGAGTTGCACCAGGTGTAGGAACAGTTGGTGGACTTCCATCTCATGCTCCACCACAATTGGCGGACATTAAATCTGCTAAACCCGAACTTCCAAAAGTAAAAGAAGAAGGTCAAGAAACTGCTTTAGCAGTAATCGATCATTCTCAATACGTAGTTGATCCTGCTCAAAAGGCTCTTCATATCAAAGAGATTCCTCCATTTTTACTGGACCTTGATGTAGCTAAAGCTAATGCGGATTTCAAAAAACAATTGCCGGATTATTATGTCTTATATAATCCTGCTTTCAAAAAAGATTTGGATGTAGAATTGGTTCATTCATTGAATCATTCTTCTGTTGTTTGTTGTGTACGCTTCAGTAAAAATGGTGAATTTATTGCCACTGGTTGTAATAAAACCACTCAAGTTTTCAATGTTGAAACTGGTGAATTGGTTGCAAAATTAGTTGATGATAGTTCTAGTAATGGAGTTAATGATGAAGCTAATAAAGCAGCTCAAGCCAAAGATTCCCAAGCTGCCTCAAATGCTAACGGAGATCTCTATATCCGTTCCGTTTGTTTCTCCCCCGATGGTAAGTTTTTAGCAACTGGTGCAGAAGATAAATTAATTAGAATTTGGGATTTGACTACAAAGAGAATTATCAAGATTTTAAGAGGACATGAACAAGACATTTACTCTTTGGACTTCTTTCCAGATGGTAATAGACTTGTTTCTGGATCTGGTGATCGTACTGTAAGAATTTGGGATTTACGCTCTTCCCAATGTTCTTTAACTTTATCAATTGAAGACGGAGTAACTACTGTTGCTGTTTCTCCAGACGGACAATTGATTGCTGCTGGTTCTTTAGATAGAACTGTTCGGGTTTGGGACTCTACTACTGGATTTTTGGTTGAACGTTTAGATAGTGGAAATGAGCAAGGCAATGGACATGAAGACTCTGTTTATTCTGTTGCCTTCTCTACCAATGGTAAACAAATTGCCTCTGGTTCTTTGGATAGAACCGTAAAATTATGGAATTTGCAAGGTAAAAATGAAAGTTCTTCTGTTGGTAAAAAATCATCATGTGATGTGACTTACATCGGACATAAAGATTTTGTTTTGTCAGTTTGTTCAACTCCAAACAACGAATACATTTTGTCTGGTTCCAAGGACCGTGGTGTTATATTTTGGGATCGTTTATCAGGAAATCCATTGTTGATGTTGCAGGGCCACAGAAACTCAGTTATTTCCGTTGCTGTTTCAATGAACTCTAAGGGAACCGAAGGAATCTTTGCTACTGGTTCTGGTGATTGCAAGGCTCGTTTGTGGAAATGGACTAAAAAGAATTAGTCCAATGGGTACTGTTTATAGTTTCCTTTAGATCTATGTACTAATATTATATTTGAAAACGAACTAAAACTTAGAATTGAAAGAGTTCTATATCCTCTAGGTAATTGCTTAACTAATCTAGCTGTTGATAAGCCACATAATCGGTTTCACCTTGGCTGTTATTTATTAGATGATTTGGGTCCCTCAAGGATGGTAAGACCTTGTACTGGTAGTCATAGTAAAACCCGATTATTGCTTTCACTATCTCTAAGAAACGTTCTTGTATTCCGAGTAAAGTATAGGTTAAGAGGCGGTTCAATACAACACAATAGCTCTTTACAAAACTCAGTCCTTACTTGAACGGACGCATGTAACCCAATTTCCCAGTCTTCTGTCCAACCTTGTCGTACAATCTATGGGCACGCTCGTTATCAAATTCAGTAGACCACCACACATATTTGCAATCCAATTTATCTGCTTGATCATAACAACCTTCAAGCAATTTTTGACCTACTCCTTCGCCCCTACTGTTCTCTGAGACGTACAAGTCATGGATATAAAAAGTATCATGAGGAGACCAAGAGCTTCTATGGGTCACGTAGTTAGCAAACCCGATAAGCTTACCGTCCTTTTCTGCCACCAATGAATAAATACGTTCCGAAGGATCAGTAATTCTTTGAAAAGCTATTTCGGTATCCAGCTCCGAAGTCTTGTTAAAAGCATTGAAACACCCTAGATACGAGTCTTTCTCTCCTCTGAAGAGTTGCCACCAATTGGCTTTATCTTCAATCTCTACTTGTCTAATAGTAACGGCCATTTTACAACGAGTACAAATTAAGGGTGAAAAATGTACTTCAGTTCTACTTATATCGCAATCTGAGTCATAGCGCACGGCACTGACTATTATCATACGAATTCAATGTGCAGGGTAACCTACTAAGAGGCCACTATAGTCAAGCGGAGGTAGCATATACCCTTTGTTTACTGGATGTCACAACAAACAAACAATCAGCATGTATCCGATATTTTTAAGAACTAGTAGCTTTTGCAACCATTTATATAGTTGTATATAGTATGCAAACACATACACACGAAAAGTTAAAATCTAACCAAATCTCGAATTTTTTGTCTCCATGAGTCGAGTTTACAGTCCGCAACATCTTCGCCTTCACAAAGCTCCGTCTTCACATCATCCTTTTACGCCATGACTCTCTTTTACTCCCCCGTTGGACGCGACCATCTTTACGCGATGCTCGTTTAGATGAAAAATTACCACCATGTCCGTCTTCCAAGCATCTGCCACGGCTCCTGTAAACATCGCTGTACGTGTCATTCCCACCACAAACTCATTTGCAACCTCATACTAACATCTAGACCTTAAAATACTGGGGTAAAAGAGATAAATCTCTCAATCTTCCAACCAACTCTTCAATCTCTGTCACATTAGCCCAAGATGACTTGAGAACCTTAACCACCGCCAGCTGCTCCCAAGAATTCAAAGAGGACCAATTGTGGTTGAATGGCAATTTGGAAAGCTTGGCCAGTGAAAGAACACAAGCCTGTTTGAAAGATTTGAGATCTCTAAGAAAAGGTGTGGAGGATTCAGATGCTTCATTACCAAAATTATCGGAATTCAAACTTCATATCTTATCGGAAAACAACTTCCCTACCGCTGCCGGTTTAGCTTCTTCTGCCGCTGGATTCGCCGCATTGGTTTACTCCATCGCTAAACTATACCAATTACCACAAGACCTAAGTGAAATCAGTAAGATCGCTAGAAAAGGCAGTGGATCTGCTTGTCGTTCATTATTCGGGGGCTACGTGGCCTGGGAGATGGGCGAGCGTGCCGACGGTGAAGATTCCAAGGCTGTCGAAGTAGCTCCCTTGGAGCACTGGCCAAACATGAAAGCTTTGATCTGCGTGGTTTCCGATGATAAGAAAGATGTGCCTTCAACTTCTGGAATGCAAAGTACTGTGGCTACTTCTGATTTATTCTCTCATAGAATTAATCAGATTGTTCCAGCGAGATTTGAAGAAATGAAGGCTGCCATCTTGGCTAAAGATTTCCAAAAATTTGGTGAATTGACCATGAAAGATTCAAATTCATTCCATGCTGTTTGTTTGGATTCTTTCCCCCCCATTTTTTACTTGAATGATACATCCAAGAAAATCATTAAATTGGTTCATAAAATTAACGAAATCGAGGGTAAAACCGTGGTAGCTTATACTTACGACGCTGGCCCAAATGCTGTTTTGTACTACGAAGCAGAGAATGAAGATAAGGTGTTGAGTGGATTAAAACCATTCTTCGAAACAACTCCAGGTTTTAAGCAGCCAGCTTCGGTTACTGCTTATGACTTCACTAATTTCATTCTGGAAATTAAAGGTGTTTCTAAGATCATTGCTACTAAAATCGGAGGTGGCCCTAAGGAAACCAGTGAATCTTTAATCAACGAAAAAGGATTACCTAAATAGAAAAATTGTAGTTTAATATACTCCTAATAATACTCCAGTCAGTGCATCAATGAGAATTATCACACATCTCCGGATGTATGAAATATGAAGTCTTAAAGCTCTAGACTTCTGTACACTTTTTGCAACTACCGCGAATAGGTTTGAAATAAAACTTGATAGACACAAAAATTGATGTTTTTACAAGCTATGGAAAAGTCACAGTGACGTTTCTCAGATGAACTCATGTACAATTGGGTACCCAGGAGTCAACTGTATAAAAAAACTGCCCTGTATAACTTGCTTTTACTAACCCTAATTTCTTCCCTCATTTCGCAGTGGAAAATATCATGTTGAATGCTCTAGCTTACAGGACTATAGTCCAGCACCGGACCGTGCTTTCGGTTATTAGGCCAACAGTGCTCAGACCGGTTGTACACAGATCATGTGTGCTACCCGTACGTTGTTTTACCAAGTCTCCGATCGTCAGGCTAAAAGAGGTGGAAAAAACCCAGAAGGAGCTGGAAAATCAACTGAAACCAGCCAAACACCAAGTTAACCCTGAAAATTCGAATCCCATCTTTCCAAAGCCTATTATAGACAACATTTATACGATACCCAACCTTATCACAATGACAAGAATAGCCACAACACCAGTTATTGGATACTGCATTTACACTGGCCAAACCAATTTGGCCATTTCGCTCTTCACCTATTCGTGTATAACAGATTTTTTGGATGGATTTATTGCTAGACGCTTCAACATGAAATCCATATTGGGAACAATCCTCGACCCTATAGCAGATAAACTTCTAATGGGCATTTGTACTATATCGCTTTCGCTCGTTAACATAATGCCAGGGTACTTGGGAGCTTTGATTATTGGTAAAGACGCCATGCTTGCATTGATGGGGGTGTATTACCGTTATAAAACCCTTCCTTCACCCAAGACGCTCAAAAGATTCGCCAATTTGAGTATTCCCACCGTGTCAGTCGAGCCAAATCTTTTGTCTAAGGTAAACACTGGTCTTCAAATGGTGTATATCGGGAATTTGGTTTTTCAAACACAGATTGAGCAGTTTTTCACTGGGGATACATATTTGACTTTGTTGGGGAACTTTGAAATAGTCGTAGCTGTTACCACGGTGTTGAGTGGATTATCGTATGTTTTCAGCAGAAGATCAGTCAAAAGCCTCAGTGATCAATTGAAAATATAATTTAGACATCAGACAGGAGATGTAACTGCTACTCATAATATTTACAAATATGGCATTATTTGGCATTCACCACATACACTTTATTGAATCAAATACATAGTGACATATGAGCTTTTCCCTTCTTCTACGCCTACCCTCTTCTGTACCTTTCCCAGCATTCTTCATTATCCAACTCCGTCAATATGGCTTCGATTCTTTGCTGTTGTTTTTCCTTTACAAATTTTCGTAAGTACACCACCATCTCTAAATAAACCTCCACCAACTCGGGCACTCTTTCTCTGTTTACCTTCCCGTATGAACGACCTACACCCCTGAATAGGCTTCTGTATGATTCAGAGACTGAGTAGCTCTGGGACACTGCCAGATGCATTTTGGATATAGCACTGTTAAGAAACAGTATGTGGAAATGGCTGATTCGATGTTCACGTGCTTTGTCCACAACACTTTTCATTCCTGCTATAAGCCACTCTTTCATAATACCAAGGTTCTCGTCGTTAGGAGCATTAATAAACAAATTGGGAACTATCAGTAACAATTTGTTGATGCAAGGAGCACGCGGCTGACCGGGCATGCAAACAACATTGTTGAAAACGTCTAAACTTTGGGCAAGGACTCGTTTCAAAGCTCTGGAATTATGGAAGCATGCAGATTGAAGAGTATCAAGGGCTTTTATAAGTCCGTTTAACGAGTGAGGGGGATGTTGAGACCTAAGACGCCTGGATTCAGTTGTAGTAGTGGTGTAGGAGGTGTCTTCTATTGCGGTATCAATCGACACGCCTTGGGCGTTTTTGTATCTGCAAACAGCGACAGCCACAATGGTATCCATGGAGAGGTTGGTTGCAAAATGGGTGCAAAAAGACGCGAGAATGTGTAACGCCTACAAAATGACAAGGACACAGCTATTCTAATACCAGGAATCAGTTACGGCTGAACTATTAACCCTAACGGGCATAGTTCGGCTGATATACTTTGAATCCTCACTCGCTTAATCTAGTACTTTTATTATGCTATTCAATGCTATTATGCTAGTTCTCATCAATCCTTACCCACTACTAGGACAGGGTCTCCTACATCTTCACCACCATCAGCATCACTAACACCTCGTCTTCTCATTCTAACCCAGACCCTCCGCCTGACAAAGTTTCCAAAATAATTCTTCCCCTTCCAATGCTTACTTCTAAATAATACCTTCAGATAGCTCCAACCTTCATCATCAACATCGTTCAACATCAAAACATACCAATCATTCCATACCCATTCCCATGTTAAGTCTGGCAATGGCATATTTGACAACTTCGAATCAATCAATTGGAGTTTATCAGCAGAAATCAGTTGAAAATGCCCCGGATCCACTCCCGGTAATAAGCCATTACTCGAAAATAATGCAAATCCAAAAACCTTCATGCCTCTTTGATTTTCGACGACCAAATCGAGTTTGTACTCGAAGCCATCAGCTCCAGATATAAACTGGTCGAGTCGTGAACGGAAACTTGAATTCAATAGTGAAGTTACCGATGCATATCTGAAGAACTCACCTAGTTGAGGTAGAGCAAGTAGTCGATTATCGACTGGTTTATCAAAAAGCTGCTGCATTAGACAGGCCAACCGTGACCAGATATGAAAAGGCAAATGGGGTACAGTTAAGATAACAAGTGCCAAATATGTTAAATTAAGTTACAGGATGCCCTTGAGTGTTTTCTAATTATAGTCTATACGAGGTACAAATTGATTGCGAACTCACAGCCGCAGTCCAGTTTTAAAAAGTGTTTGCGCAGATAAAGCGATGGGCCTTTGCATATTAATGTGCACGCACATGCATCGAACTAGACAGAACTGGCACAAGCGTTGCCGAAACCCTAACCTTGCTTGAGCTCAGCAGGTTGTCAACTTTACGATTCGTCCCCTACTTTTGAGAGAAAAGTCAGAAAACAACGTAGGGACTCTACTGAGAGGTAGGACAAAGGCCTAGAATTAAGCAGATAAAAAACTCCAACTTCCCATTCTATGTCTCTGGAAAAAAAAAACTCTAATCCCAAAATAGCTACAAAATTTCCACTCCAAGTCGTGAAATTTCACAACATTTCAAAAAATTCTATGATCAGCCCAGAGAATGGACAGTATAAGAGAAAAGTCACCGTGGCATCTACCTAATAGATGGCTGTTATCTTAGGATTGGGGTGAAGTGATAAACAGATACAAGACAATGATGACTCAATGGAACCTAGTAATCATGTCGCATTTATCTGCCTCGCAGCCCTTGTCCTTTACATACATAAACACAGATGTCTCAGACATCCGAAATCTAAATATTTGGACTCCAGACACAATCTCAAACAGGCTGAAAAATTGCACTACTAATAATAATAATTATGCAGTATTATTTCTTTGTAGCCAAAGCCTTGAACTGTTTGCTTATCATTTATACAACTGACAACTCTAGTAGATCACAAACCTTATTGCCCCCCCGGTTGAAGCTGGTTTGACTCTAGCATCCGGAGTCAACGCTGTAGTCCTATGCGTAAGCGGCTTTGTGTCTAACTTTAACTCCATCAACCACTATATCTGCAGGATAACAGTCTAACCATAAAACGCCCAAGATCTCAAACTCTCTCCGTTCACGGACATCTCCTCTCGATTCTTAACGATTGTAAACCACCATTTACTTTACCCTGAAGTTATCTCTCTTGTACGGGGGTCAGTCAGTCTAAGAGAGAGTGAATTCAGAAAAAAAACTCCCCGTGTCTTAACCGGTTAGTGTCTGGGGGTGTCCATCACCTATGAACCCTGGTGCGCGACCTACCTTAATAATTATTGCCTCAGTCCCCGATTAAATTCAAAATTATCGCAGTTATTTTCATTTATTTTAATCATCATTAACAGACTGAACAATTTTTTGTACCCTCCAAAGACCACCAAGTTCCAAACTTCTTGAGCGTTCTCATAGCCTTACCCCCCATAGGTTACCCCTACACTTCCTTAATACATCCTGTAGTCTTGAATGGCCAGTGAAACAACTGAGAATCTTTCACGTAATAAAATGTCTCGCAGGTCTGATAGCTGGAGTAACCTCCATTCAAATCCATTCGACTTACCGAGCTACCCCATGACCAACCCCCCACTTTTCGATCAATCAATGTTCATGAATTTTTCCCAAGACGGAGCGCCTATGTTGCGCCGTCGTATTTCTATTTCTAATGGTCAGATTGGTCAAATTATTAATCATGAAGCTGTTTTTGATGACGAAAACTATAACGTTTTGAGTGACGAAACCTCTCCGGTAGATGAAAAGAGTTATGATTTGAGTCAGATGTCATTAAATCCAGTACCAAACGTGCAGAATTCAAATATTCCACATCAAACTCAAATTAATCTGGCTCCACTAGACCTGCCGCAAATTGATCACGGATCATCACTACCAATCGGTCAAACAAACTACTTACGGGGAGTTGGATTAAATGACGAACTTCAACAATTAGGTCCTTCTCAACTACCCATCAATCCAAATACCAATTCTGATTCACATTTCATACAATCGAACCCCCAAGTAGGGTCTGCTGATGATGCCAATGACATACTCTCGCAGTCTGTGAGTGGAACTCACGTTCATACTCATGGTCAAACAGCAGCTGAAGAACAAACACAAGCACGAGCCCATGCCCATGCCCAATCTCAAGCACAAGCTCAAGTACGGGCCCAAGTCCAGGCACAGGCACAGGCACAAGCACAAGCCCGAGCCCAAGCACAAGCCCGAGCCCAAGCACAAGCACAAGCCCGAGCCCAAGCACAAGCACAAGCCCGAGCCCAGGCCCAAGCACGGGCCCAAGAACAAGCACAGGCGCGAGCACATGCGCAAGCACAGGCACAAGCACAGGCACAAGCACAGGAACAAGCCCGAGCCCAAGCCCAAGCCCAAGCACAAGCTCAAGAACAACAAGCACAATCTCAATCTCCAAATCTGGCTCACCCGCTGCATCAAAGACATATGGAATTCGCTGGAGTGCCCCCTCCTAACCATCAACTTATCTACAATAATGAAGTGATTTTCAACCCTAATAATGGCCCGGTCCCGGGAACTGCTGCTTGGAAAAGAGACCGTCTTCTTGAAAGAAACAGACTAGCTGCCTCGAAATGTAGACAAAGAAAGAAACAAGCTCAACAGCAGCTTCTCGATGATGTTAAAGAGTTGCAGATAGAAAATGAGAACTTGAAGGGTAAACTTGAAAGCTATGGTAAATTTTTCAATTTGATGCAGAACTTCTTCACGCAGAATGCATCAAGTGACGGATTTTCGAACTCCGAAAATTTTGACGTTATTAGTAAAGCAATGAAAAGTAAGAATCAAAAGGATTTGTTGAAAGTGATTGAAGAGTTCGAGCCTGAATCTACTAGGAGAGTGAAATCCGAATTTGAGGATGATGTTTTATGAAAATCTAATAGATAAATAGAGGATGTAATACTAGTAAAGATTAGCAAGCCATATGTACCATAATTTAAATTCATATAATGTAACATGGGAATGTGTTTCAGTGATTACATCTTATTTAAGCTTCGTGGAAAGTTTGTGATTTGGCTCTTCACCAAATTCGTGTCTGATTTCTTACTCGATCTAATTGCCGTTGTAATTTTTGCACCCATTCTCAGTAACACAATAGCGTAAATTAATAACTACACTCTAGCCAATTCACTCTATTTGTTATATCAGGCAGATGTACACTGTAATCGACTCTGCTTTCCTACATAATCTTAACTCGTGTTTTTGTTTATTCGTCCCTCTGCATTCTCGCCGTAAGTACCACGTCCAGGGGTTTCATCGTCCCGCGTTATATACTCGCTCGCTCAGGATTCAAATTTTTCACCATGTCGTTGAAGTTACCACAAGCCCCAAATTCTGGCCTCTTTAAACAAGGTTACCAGTCCCACTCCAGTGCGGACGGTGCCATCATCAGGAACATCGAGGCTGTTAGAGAAATCTCCAAGATCGTAGAAACTTCTATGGGTCCAAGCGGTAGAAATAAAATCATCGTGAACAAACACGGTAAAACGTTTATCACTAATGACGCTGCTACAATGATTAATGAGTTAGAGATCGTTCACCCAGCAGTTAAAATCTTAATCATGGCCTCCAAACAACAAGAATTCGAAATGGGTGATAACACAAATCTAGTAATAATTTTAGCTGGAGAGTTTTTAAACATCGCTGAAAAATTATTGTCCTTAGGTTTGAACGTCAGTGAAATCATTCAAGGCTATAATTTGGCCAACAAGTACGTAATGGAGAAGTTGGATTCCTTAGTTATCAACAAGGTTGACTCTCTTACCGACTCTGATCAATTATTAAAAGTGATCAAAGCTGTGGTGTCTTCAAAACAGGCTGGTTTGGAACCATTAATCTCCAAATTAATCATCGATGCCGTCAAATTAATCCTCAATCCAAACAAACCTAACTCATTCAATGTCGATTCCATTAGAGTGGTCAAAATCATGGGCTCGAGCTTGTCTCAGTCGCAAGTCGTTAAAGGTATGGTCTTCCCAAGACAACCTGAAGGATCTGTGCAAAACGTCAAGAGTAAATCTAAGGTTGTGGTGTTCTCCTGTCCCATCGACATCTCCACTACTGAAACCACATCTACCGTTTTATTGCACAACGCCAAAGAAATGTTGGATTTCTCTCAAGATGAAGAGAAACAATTGGATCAAATGTGTAAGGAAATCAGCGATGCTGGTGTTAAAGTGATCATTGCCGGTGCCTCAGTTGGGGAGTTGGCCTTGCACTACTTTAACAAGTACGGAATCTTGGTTTTGAAGGTTCCTTCCAAATTCGATGTAAGAAGAATTTGTCAAGTATGTGGTGCTACTCCATTACCTAGATTAGGTGCTCCAACTCCAGGCGAAATGGGAGAAATCGACTTCATTGAAACAAAAGAGATTGGTGGAGACAGAGTGACCATTTTCAGACAAGGAGAAAACTCCACCAGCAGAACATCTACCATCATTTTGAGAGGTGCTACTCAGAACAATTTGGATGATGTCGAAAGGTGTATTGATGACGGTGTCAATTCCATCAAAGGTTTGTTAAAGAGCAACGAATTGTTACCTGGTGCTGGTGGTGTGGAAATTGAATTGTCAAAGTTGGTTACGAAATACGGTGAGTCCACCCCAGGTTTGTTGCAATTAGCCATTAAACATTATGCTAAAGCCTTTGAGGTTATTCCCAGGATCTTGGCTGATACTTCTGGGTTAAACAGCACAGAAATTTTATCCAAGTTGTACGCCATTCATTCTCTTAATGACAACTCTGGCTTGAACATTGGTATTGACATTGAAAACAACTCAAATGACGGATTAATCAACGTTGATGATGAAAAGATTTACGACTTATTATCCTCCAAGAAATCTGCCATTAACTTGGCTACGGAAGCCGCCTCGACTATTTTATCTATTGATCAAATTATCATGGCAAAGAGAGCTGGTGGACCAGTAATGCCAAACAAGCCAACTCCTCAGAATTGGGATCAAGATGATTAGATAATAGAGTATAATACCGAATTTTTATATATAAAATAAATACCATAGTACATAATACTAGTGTAAAGTCCCTACTGAATGCCCGTTCTTCACAAAATTTTTGACCTTTTCTGGATCTTTTTCTCCATTGGTCTCAACTCCTCCACTTACATCAACTCCTACTAGATTATCATACCCTCCCAACTCCAATACATTATGCTCATTAAGACCTCCCGCTAAAATAAATTTACCCTGGTCCAATTGATTGACCAAACCCCAGTCAATTAATTTCCCTTCTCCACCAGCTTCCGAGTCAAGGAGCGGTAACAAGAATCCCCTTCCTAAATACCGGCCTCCTATATACACTTCCTCAAAAGCAGCGTAAATATCCAGTATTTCATTGGGAATAACATAGCGAGGAATGATCCCATACTTTGCATTAAAGTTTTGTGAATTGTGGTTACAGTATTCAATCTTATTTTCATTACCATGGAGTTGTATCACGTCGTTCCCTACCTCCTCCGATAGTTTGAATACATCAGTGATGGGTTGATTTCTGAAAACCCCCACAAGAAACGGCCCATTTTCCTTAATTAAATCAGCTACTCTTGTGCAGAATTCATTTACTCCATCAAACTCTTCAGAACCCACAACATCCAAAATTTCCTTTATAGTTTGATACTTAACTTTTCTCAGTTTTCTAGTATTTTTCACTAGAAACGCTATATTTTTTGCTTCCTCAATATCCACAGTCCTGGCTCTTCCTGGAACCATAATCATCCCAAGCATGTCAGCTCCTGATTCTATGGCTTGTTGTGCAGCGGATTCTTGTTTGATCCCACAGATTTTTACGAGCTTCATTACTTGGGGAGGTAATATGAATTTGCAGTGCGCTAAATGGTTTTTTCGATACCGTGCATGCAGCGGAATCTTAGGTTCGCCTAATGAGCATGCCGCTATAAATACGCAAAGCTAAAAACACGGACTCCCAGTAACCAGAGTTAGATCTACAAAACAGTAGAGTGTAATAAAGGATAGGAGATTGGTAAGGTTAAAGACTATGCTGACACGTTAGTGCCAGGTTGATTATGAAGCATTTCAACCAGACTGGTCTGGCTCGCAGTTTTGAGCTCTTTTAGCATTTCGTCTAATGCGTTTTTGCAGTAATTGAGTCATTGCAAAAAAACAACTTAACTTTCTTATGGACACGAAAGAATTTGTTATTACTAAAAGTACTAAAATTATAAACTGTTGTGTCGTGTGTGTATCTCTATTTATTCCGAATTATCTTTCCTGAATAGTTTACCAAAATTTTTAAAGTTCTCGTTGAACTTGTTAATGTTGTTCTCACTATTCAATGCTAACTCCCGCAAATTCTTTTCTAGGTTATTGATCTTAAGGTTAGGAGATTTATAGCCTTCACTCAAAGGGAATGGTGATGTGGTACCCGTGTTATTACCAGTCGTGTTGGTACTGGTGTTAACGACAGGTCCACTTTCTTCTTGAAGAATCGATAGTACTGGAGACTCTTCCGCCAAGTCATCATTATCCATAGTCAACTGTAAATTGAAAGCGTCCACATATTTTCTTTGCTCTAATACCGTCAAGTTCTTCAATGTCAAGAACTTCCTGAAATTTTTGACTGATCTATCATGGATCAAGTTGAAATAATTCTCTACAAGGTTTTCTACTGGCAAAGTCGGAGTCAAAAGAAGCTTCAATAGAGTCTCAAGCCGCGAGAACTGGGTGTTAAGGTATTTTTCATAAAGCTGAAGGTTCTCCTCACTATTTTTCCCGTCGTAGTTGGGATTTGAATAGTGTGGTAACTTGGCCAATAATTCTTTCAAATCACTTATGTCGTATTGTATTTGTTCAACATTGAGGATACTCAAAGGCTTTATCAACTTCAAGTTGTTGGAGAAGTCCTTCACCATAAGATCGATCACTTTATAACAAAAAGACTTAATGTAACTCTCTCTGATGATTAAGGGTAATATAACCTTACAGTTTTTGGTCAAACACTGCTTTATATCTTTCATATAATTCGAGACTGTCTTGGAGGACTCGTTGTTATTCCAGTTATTGTTTTCAAATTGTCTCCAGCTGAATTTCAAGTCCACGGAAATGATGTCGGCCAACTTATTCAACGCCTTGTTAATGAGAGTTAGGTATAAATTGCTCAAGTTATCAAACAGGAATTTACCCTTCAACTCAGGGGTTATAATATTGTTGAATTTTTCGTACAAGTCATCCAAATTGTTGATAATATAGTCACCTGTGTTTAATACCATAGTGAGATACTTTATCGCCTCCAATTGATTGACCTCAGTACCTTCCATCTGGTCATTGTTCACTATTGGAGCCAAGATCCGATTATGATATTCACCCAAATATTTGTTAAAGAGATTGGCAAGGTCCACTTGAATTTTCCCATTCGACCACTTCAAGGCTTGGATCAATATCTTTTGATATACTTTAAAAAGCTCAATGGAGGTTGTAGAGATGTTGGGTATGCTATTAATTTTCAAGACATTTTCGAAATCAGCAAAGTTGTTGCTAGACTGGAATTCTACAGGAATTTTTGGTACTGAAAAGAACTCAACCATTTTTGAGTTCAAAAACTTATCTTGTTCTGATATCCAAATGCTCAAATGAGGCTCGAATACTTTCAGAATCACCCTGGTAAATTCAGTTGTTTTAAGTGAAATATTGAGGTTGTTTTCAAATTCCAAAGTAGCATTCAAGCAATTAAGTAATACTTCCGACGAAACTTTACGCTGGTTAAGTTTACTCATAATGTCCTCTTTAGTTATTTCACAAAAGAGTTTTGATAACTCAAAATCAATTGTCCAATCCTCCGGGAAAATGTTCATATGTTCAGACTTAATCTTCTTGAGTGTGTTGTTGAAATAGAGAAATCTTCTGTTTATATTATCAAGCAGGCCAGCTTCGTCAAAATTATTGAAAATACTCTTGATCTCTTTTAATTGAAGATTATAAAACCAGGTCAACAATTTGTCCTTTTGTTTTTTATCAATGAGTTCCAATATCATACATGCGTACTTCAAATCCTTCGATGGTTTGTTGTGAACTAGTATTTCTTCAAAGTCTATGAAGATATTATCAATAAGTTTCGTCTCAATTTTAGCCATTACCAAGTGTAATCTATTTATTTCATCAATAGATTTGTATGGTCGGAAAAACGCCAACAAGTCTTTTGTGTTGCTCAAGTGGTGGTAGATATCCTTGTACTGATACTCTTTACTCAACAATTGGTTTAATTCACTGATGGAGAAATTAAGAATCTGAAGACGTTTAAATACATTCATGGATAGTGTGAGGTTTTTCTTTAAGTTATCGAGTTTGGATATCTCTGTTGTTATCAGTTGTATTGATGTTTGGATCTCTGTAGACTTGGTTTGAGTAGCCTCAATGGAAGCAATCAATTGGGATACTTGATCACTGGAGAGGTGAGAACTGTCCGTATGGTCTCCGTGAAATTGGGCCATGCCCTGAGCGATTTGGGAATTTAATGATTGCTTGTGGGCATTGACGTGGTCTAGGAGATCAGGGAGCTCCAAAAGAGCTGACGGGGATTGAAATATTTTCTGTAGATCATCGTATGGGTTATAATCGAATTTGTTCATTGTAGAGAAATGAAAAGTGAGACTTGAGACATAATAGAGGAAACGATCAGTGAGGACGACACAACTAGAAGCTTTGGGGGGAGTGAGAGGGTTTGCAACACCATGTAGTGTACACATAAAATGCAGAATTAGCGGAAAGGTAATAGGTACAGAGGAGAGAATAATCACTTGACAGTGTAAGAGCTAGGGTTAGTATAGTGAGCTCTAGGAGAATTTCCTAACCTCGCATACCGGAGAATAATGGAAACAGAAAGTGCAGATAAACACTGTGAAAAATTAGCTCGTTTAGCTAATTAGAAGAAACAGTAGTTGCGTAATCTACCGGAAGCCGCATGCAGATATTGCAACACACTGATCATCCGTAATTGATCTCAGCCCGTATGTAATAGCTACACGATACTCGGGGGATCGTCTGGTCCGCAGCGTAATGCTCCGAACCAAATGCGCACTGCATCCACCGGGACTTCTGTCCACCGTCGCAGTAAGTATGGCCACTCCACTTTATTTCTAAATCGAGAAACTGATATATTGCCTATTTAGGCAATCAGTACATAATAGGTAACAATTGAAAAATTTAATAAAGCCTACCAACGTCGAGGTTATAAGTTATTGAAATACTAAAGCGGAGATTATTTAAATCCTACTCTCGAATTGCCTTTTTGAGTTATACGTCTATTCGTTTTAGGATTACTTTTCACACATAATTTTTCTTTCTCATTCTCCACGAATAAATAATAAATATCCAATATTTTCATTTTATTTTAAGTATTTGATTCTTTTTTCTTCGTAATGGCAAGGTTCAAACTTAACAGGAAAAAGAAGGACGTCTCAGATCCCAACGGCTCTGTTGACGAAGAATCCCTGGTCGATATGGGTCTTAATCAACCTCAGGGTCAGAGTTCTACCCCCAATAAACATATTATTCAACTTGGTAAAGATTTGATTGAATCCCCAACTGGCTCCCCTCAACTCAACTCTCATCAAGTCCAATCATCAATTTTGAAGAAACCACACCCACCACCAATTGATCCAGATGGAACTCCTTGGAGAAGATTCAAATTACGTAACTCCCCATTCCCAAGATATAGACACTCAGCTTCTACCATCTCGTCAGATAAAAATGAGGTGTTCTTGATGGGTGGCTTAAAAGAGGGTAACGTTTTTGGTGATACTTGGAGAATTGTTCCAAGTATCAGCTCTTCCACCGGTCAAGTAGCTGAATACACGGCTGAAAGCATCGTGGTGGCTAATGGAAATAACCCACCTGCTAGAGTCGGGCATTCCTCTGTCCTTATCGGAAATGCTTTCATCATTTATGGAGGTGATACGGTTGATACAGACTTCAACGGATTCCCAGATAATAACTTTTATTTGTTCAACGTTAACAATAACAAGTACACGATCCCTAGCCATATTTTGAATAAACCTAACGGGAGATATGGTCACACCATCGGCGTGGTCTCATTGAATAATCAGTCTTCGAGGTTGTACCTTTTCGGGGGTCAATTGGAAGATGATGTTTTCAATGATTTATACTACTTTGAATTGAACACCTTCAAATCTCCAAAGGCTAGATGGAACTTGGTGGAACCGTTAAACAACTTCCGTCCTCCCCCATTGACAAACCATTCAATGTCAGTACATAAAAATCAAATTTACGTGTTTGGGGGTGTATACAATAACGAAAAGGTATCAAATGATTTATGGTGTTTTGACGTTTCTTCATCTAAATGGACCCAAGTTTCAACTTCAGGTAATATCCCTCTCCCAGTTAATGAACATTCTGCCTGTGTAATCAATGACCGTTTGTTTATCTACGGAGGTAATGATTTTAGCGGAATCATCTACAATTCGTTATACGTCTTGGACTTGCACACTTTGGTCTGGTCTAAATTGATATCAAATGGGGAATTGGATGGCCCAGGTCAAAGATGTGGCCACACCATGACTTACTTATCCAGTTTGAATAAGATCGTCATTATGGGAGGTGATAAGAATGATTACGCTTCTGCTGACCCGGACGATTTCAATACTTATGAAACAAAGGACCCTGCAGTTGAATTGGACACCATTATATTTGAATTAGACTTGGATTCTATCGATTCTTATTTGTCTTCCAGGCAAACTGTGGTCAAGGCTACCAAGAAGGCCGCGGCTGCCGCTGGTATCGATACCCCAGAACCAACTTCTATCCCACGTCCAGCTTCTAGTGGATATGCCGAAGCTTCTAGTGGGTATGCCGAACCGGTGAACGACTTCTCTTCAGGTTCTAGAGCCGGAACTGGTGCTTTGACTGGCGGTGCTTTAGCTGGTGGTGCTTTAGCTGGTGGGGTTTTAGCTGGTGGAGCTTCGACTGGAGGTGCCTACCCTATCGACACATCCAATGCCCCAGAGTCGACTCATGGTTCGAATGACGACTTTAGACATGGATTTCAACGCCACGCAAGATCACACTCTGCAGGTATCGATGATTTCAGAACTCCTGAAGCTTCTCCAGAGAGACCAAGAGATGATATTGGAGATAAGTTTGTGGAAGTTCCATCAACCACCATCTCTGAAAAAGGTGATATCACCGAAGACGATTTAGACCCTCCTAGGGTTGCTCAATCTGGTGTGGTTCCTGAACGTGAAACAAACGGATATTCTAGGAACGTTGATATCAACAGGGAACAGGATAATTCTACTCCAAACTTCTCTAAGAATATTGAAAACGAAAGAGTAAAACAATTAGTTACTGAGCTCACTGGTCAATTGAACGCATTAAAACAATCTACCAAGATTGAAATGCAGAATGCCACTGAAAAGATAAATCAATTAGACCAGGAAAACAAGAAGTTGAAAGAGTCAAATGCTCAAGACTTGCAAAGACAATTGAATGAGAAAGACTCTGTTATCAGGGAATTGAAACAACAAATAGATCCAAGTTTGATAAAGATCGACGAAGAAGGTGAAAATGAAAAGGACTTGACTTCTGGTACCAGCTCTATCAGTGAATTAACTAGATATAAGTTGGAAAGATTGGAATTGAACAACAGATTGGTATACTTAAACCAGGAAAACAGAGGCTTACAGGAAAGAATTCGTGAATTTGAACCATTCATGAACAACCAAATCGGACAATTGTCTGACTTCCAAAAGGTTATAGCCAAACAGGAAGAAAAAATCAAGATGTTGACCCATCAAGTAAGAGACCAAGAAGCTTTACACAAGGAAATCAGTAGTTGGAAATCCAAATACGAGACCTTGGAAATAGAACACAATAATTACAGGTCTATTCATGACAATGACGAAATCTCAGATGATGAAGAAGAAGAGATCCAAGGAAATGGTGATACTACTAATAAATCTATTATGAGCAACTCTACTGGAAAGAGAAGTAAGAAAGATATTTCCCATCACTTAGAAGGTTTGGTCAATGCATGGAACACTAGAAATATCAATGCTCAAGCTTCTGGTACAAGTGCTTCCGATGCTGTTGATCCAATGGTTTTGGAATTACAAAAACAATTGGACTCTTTAATGAGGGTTAGTAAAGATCAAGAAGTAGCTTCTGCTAGAGAAATCTCCAATTTACAAAATGAATTGAATGGTAAGATGGGCAACTTGAGGAGTATTGAAGATAATTACAGAGATGCTCTACAAAGTGTCAATAATACCTCTAAAGCATTGAAGTATACTCAAGAAGAGTTGGGTAATCAAAAGTCGTTAATGGAGAAGTTAATTAAGGAAAACAATGAGTTGAAATTATTCAAGAAGGCTAGTAAGAGATCTAGTACCAGGAATCCATTGAACACCAGTCTGGAACATGTGAATGTTGACAGTCCAATACAAGAAGAAAATGAAGACGATGAAGATGCTGGTGCCCTCGAGAATGTTCATTATAATATGAAGCTCAAAGATTTGGAAGCTGACTTGTATATATTGAAACAAGAAAGAGACCAGTTGAAAGATAATGTCACTTCATTGCAGAAGCAATTGTATTTAGCTCAGAATAGCTCGTAGAGAATTTTATGTATCATTATATCGTGTTTGTCATTTAGTAATATAATACATTGTCATAATTCATTAGTCTATAAACGTATAACGTTAATTGTAAGTGTATCAGTTTGAATGGGAGTCCGTTGGAGAACTCTCTATAAGCTCATTAGGTTTTGGATGGTCCTCAACTAATTTATCATTATTTGATGTTTCGTAATTAGGAACGTAATCTATTTGACTGTACTGATCATCTTGATTAGCTTCAAAAAAGTTGAAGGCTTGATCTGTTTGATTGGAAATAGTTTGAGGATCAGAATTCTGCAAGACCGAATTTATAGTTGCTTGATCAGAGTGATTTGTGACTTCAGGGTAATCTAATAGAATATCGTCAGTCTCATTGGTAGGGCTCACGGAATCTCTCAGTTCATTGTCGTTGAAATCGAAAACCGGTTCAGAGGGCATAAGGCTCTGTTCATGAGCACGAACCTGCTCTTTTTCAGTAAGTTGTGGTGCCTCTGGCATTGGTAATAAATTGTCAGGGTTGCTGATTTCGTTATAGTCAGGAGCATTCCCATTGAAATTATTGATTTCAGCTGATTCTGGTATAGGATTGAATGAGTGCTGAGCCACGTTTTGCACTTGTATTTGTGTTGGGTTATTCTGGGGTAAGCTTTGACTTGTCCCAGGAGATGAATCAGAAATAGAAGATGATCTCCTCGACAGCGGAGAGTGGGAATTTTGAGTATCAGAATTTGGAAGGGCAATGTTTGCACTAGACAGACGATGAGTTCCCACGATAACTTCAGACGTCAATTGCAAAAACTTTCTCATTCGCTTATATTTATCAGTGTTGATGAAGTTAGATCTCTCATTCAGGTTAAAATCGGTGGCTCCGTTGATGTATTTGAATTGGTTTCTCAAGTCACTGAGATTCTTCACTTTAGATACAGTGGCTTCCTCATTCTTCTGAGATGAATTCGTGAAATCAACTATAGGAGATTTTCTACCATTATCAGTGGTAATTCCATTGGATGGAGCATCAGATAACACTACTGACTTACCAGATAAATTGACCAAAACTTCTATAAAGTATTGAAAAGAAACCATCGGACATCCACTGATTGTTGGAAATGCATCCGCAGGAACCCTAATACTAGTACTTATCTCTGAGTTGAAGGTGTTCGGGTCAACGTATAAAGGTGCAATTGTCTGAGCCAAATCTTTTCTGAAAGAATCATAAATACCGTCAGGTCCATTATCGAGACGACAAACTCGTACCAATGTGATGATGATCCCATTCAAATCCTGAATTTTACGAAGATGTTTAATCAGAATCTTAATAGGAATTGATTCACCTCTTAAGTAACCCTTTTCGGGTATGCTGAACGACACTTTAATTGTCTCAGATTTGGAACCAATATCGTAGGACACACTTGATGGAGTATGGACGGCGATTCCTTGCATTTCTGGTGAATGGTCGTCATGATTATTATCTACTGAGTCCTCGTCTCTAGGAGAGGTAGCAGAAGATGGATCGTGATCGGAGTTATTTGAAGACAAGGTACTAAACGTATTAACGGTATTGATGGTTGAATTTGAGCTTTGTGTTCTTGAAAGACGTTTGTTGAAGCGGGGGTCTTTTATAATCAACCTTTTCGTTTTCGGGGTTGGAAGTGTGCTCACATCAATAGGATTTATCAAGTTGATAATCTTCTCAGATGTATGACTGGAGTTATTCAAGATCTTCAAATTCTTAGTTTTCGATAGGAGTCCCGGTAAGGAAGTTTGTAAATCTGTCGAGGTGTCTGCGTTATTCATGGATGCTTTAAGTTCGTACGTGATAGACCCTTTACCAAAATCTATACTAGTGAAAACTCTCTTATTAGGGAGTTTTACGATAAATGGAAATCTATGTTCACCCTTATACAATCCATTTGAGTAATTTTCATTCGGTATTGAACCGACAGTATCATCACCGTAAATTTTAATAGTATAATTGAAAAGTGTGTGTTTCGTGGGCCGAAGCTTTGAGTGAGACAAGGTATTGATTTTAACGTATCCTAGAAGTGATAGCGAGATAACTATGTTGGCCAAGTTTTTCTTGGTGATAAGAATGATCTGCCCGGACACTTCGTCACCCGGGAGCCAGGAATTATGGGGGTTATCTAGAATAATATAGAATTCAGATACCGAATTGAAATCGATTTTGAACGGGGATGATTGGACTGACTTGGAAGGTAAGGACCGCTGGACAGTGTTCGAAGGATCTGTGTCACTAAATGACTTCAGTCTATTTGGTATAATCCTCGAGACTGCTTTTCTCATAGTGGCACAATTGATTTCAGGCTGTGGGCATTAAACGTCAGAAGTAAAAATTGGAGAAGTTTTTTGAATAGGATTTAGGAACTGCGATATGGTGTAGCTATTGAATAATTCTTGTGATGTACCACTTGCTTAGTGTAGAGTGAAAATCAGTGGGTACGATAGTTGAAACTTCCCCTATGTATGTGCGAAGTTGGGGCCTCTAGTGCCGCTCGAAAGTTACTAGACATTCGCATCATGGGGCGCGGCGCGGGCTGCGAGCTTCCACGCGTAGACAGGTCTGGCGATGGCCTGCTGCTGGCGAAGTCCGCCTAAAGGCGTGCTCTCGCTTCCCTTTTAGGACGAAGCTTTGAAAATGGAAAAGTCATGCATTTAAATATGTACGTTGTCAGTAACGATTTCATCTCGAAAACGCATTTCTTGTCTGTCATTTTGTAGGTTTAGAAGGTGCGTCATCTGGCACAGATCAGCTCTCCCGTAATTTTCCTGTCAAACTTGTACCCCAAGAAATAATCAAGAAAACTAGCGAAAACAAGCGAAAAGTTACGTAATCTATATTGACACAAGACATTAAAAAAGTTAATTGTATACAAAGCACACAGTATATCTGGCTTTTGATGGTTTGTCCTTCATCATGTTTTCCAATTCGTAAAAACACATAGGCACACCACGATTGCAAAAAGCTTGGGATAGTGGGACCAATGCATTCTGGCATTCATCTATCAATAAATCTAATCTACTAGCAAGCCTCTTTTGACTATAATGATTTTCTCTTACTTCAGTCTACTGGCTAAAGCCTTTACTCGAATCATTTTCATTCTTAGCTACTCACTAATATACAGTATAATGCAAAACTATTAATCTAGTCGAAAGTCTTTTTAGTTCCTTGGAAAGAAGACTTTGGACGTGGAGAGTTGGTGGCAGATCTGTCGTTTCTTCCGAAGTTCCTGTTACCACCATTACCACCATTACCACCATTACCACCGAATCTTGGTCTTGGAGTAGAAGATGGATCTCTTGGGGTAGAGAAATCTAATCTACATGGTCTACCTTCAATGTATTCACCGTTCAAAGCTTCTAAAGCAGTCTTGGCGTTTTCAACAGAGCCGTATTGAACGTAACCGAATCCCTTTGGTTGTTGGGTGTCTGGGTGAGTTGGGATTCTACAAGAAATGACATCACCATATTGGCCGAAAGTTTCAAACAACACATCTCTGCTAGCATTGAAACTCAAGTTACCAATGAACAAGGTGTCAGAAGGAGCAGAAACGACGTCACCGAATTTCTTGGCTCTGTCGTTGTTAGAAGGAGTCTGAGGTTTGGAAGTAGACATATCCAAGTTAACTGGTCTACCATCAATTTCTCTACCTTGGTATTCGTTCAAGGCCTTTTCAGCAGCAGCCTTGCTTTCAAAGTCTACATAACCGTAACCTCTAGATTTACCGGTAGCTCTTTCCATGATAACTCTGGCAGAAATAACTCCACCAACTGGTTCGAATTCTCTCCTTAACCACTCGTCATCAATGTTCCATGATAACCTACCAACGAAAAGAGTAGCCGGTTCATCGGTCTTTTGTTTCTTTGGGGTTGGTTGAGCTTCGTCAGCAGTTTGGAATTCTTCATCACTGTCAGCCTTACGCTTAGAAGAAGTTTCCTTCTTCTCTTCCTTTTCTTCTTCAGAATCGCTGTCAGAATCACTGTCAGAATCGCTGTCAGAATCACTGTCAGAGTCACTGTCGGAATCAGATGAGCTGGATTTAGAGTCGGAGTCTGAGTCGGAGTCGGAGTCTGAAGCACTTGAAGATTCCTTCTTCTTTTCCTCTTTCTTTTCTTGCTTTTTCTCTTCTTCTTCATCAGAGTCGGAGTCAGAGTCAGATTCACTGTCAGAATCGCTGTCAGAATCAGAATTGTCGCTGCTAGAATCAGAAGAGTCAGAGGATTCCTTTTTGGCTTCCTTCTTGGTTACCTTCTTGGCTTCCTTCTTGGCTTCCTTCTTGGTTACCTTTTTGGCTACCTTCTTTACCTCCTTCTTTTCTTCTTCGCTTTCACTATCACTGTCACTGTCACTGTCACTATCACTGTCACTGTCACTGTCATCCTCAGAGCTGGACTTGGAACTGGATTCAGATTCGGATTCAGAAGATGAGTTTTCTTCAGAATCGGAGGATGATTTTTCAGAGCTTGAAGAATCACTGTCAGAAGAGTCACTGGACTCAACTGGTTTAGCTTCGACCTTCTTAGCCTTCTTGGCGTCTTTGGTTTTCTTGGTAACTGGTTTAGCAGTCTTAGTAGCAGATTTGGCCATTATACAATGTGTACTTGAATGAGATAATTATTTTTCACTTTTCAAGAAGAGCATCTCAAAAAAAATTTTGAGGTGTGCATACAAAGTGGTCTTCACACAAACTCAACTGCAACCAGAATTTTCAAATGATAGAGTTATCCCTTTTAATAAGTGTATTTCGGCTGTTAGATCATTAGGAATCATTAGGAAGTTTACCTTTAGTATCTCTTCCCTTATGCTTCAACTATTGTCCTCCAAAACCCGTTTTACTTATTTTTTGGAACTATAGGAATTCGATTCTGAGAGATGTACCTTTGATACACTAACGATGAAGAAGAGTGGCCTCAAGCTTGAGGGTTTGATCGATCGCAATCCCGGCTTGAGAATGAGTTATCGTCTGGTCTGTATGGCAATAGCACTTGAAAAAATGGTAAAGATCTCTATCTGGATTTAGATTATAAAACCCTCAACCCATAGAGCTCTGCCTATGAATCCTCTCTATATTTGAACTACTTGATTATTAACTGGCCCCAGTATTCTTACTATTTCTTCTACTCTACAGAGCCGTTAACCCTTTTACTGTGTTCAGGTTTCGTAGCTTTCAGTCCTATTTACACACCCTGTCATTGCACCACTGGCTGTGCCCGTTCTAACTCTCCGTGCTAAAGCTTCCCCCAAGTATTCGCACACGACCAAGGACACCCCGTCAATATCCTGTCGTCCACTTCTACGGACCGGAGCGAGTGCGGCCCTATACCGGAGAGCGTACCGAATTTTTCAATTCCCCTCCACACTCTTAGTAAAATAAAGCGTATAACTCGTGGAATTTTTCATTTAACAAATTTTTCAAGAAAACTGATTTTGATCAACTTTAAAACCTTGAAAGTTTAATGCAGTATGTTTAAGGCTACGAATATACTCTTTCAAAGGGCTGCTCCCGCCGCCAAAAAGTATGCTAATATGTTGAAAGACCCTCTGAAAAAGTATCAAGCTTTCAAAGGTGTCTCAATACCGGATAGACAATGGCCAAATAACTCCATTACGAAAGCTCCAAGGTGGTTATCAACTGACTTGAGAGACGGTAACCAGTCGTTGCCAGATCCTATGACCATTCCTGAAAAAAAAGAATATTTTAGGAAATTAGTTGAAATCGGTTTTAAAGAAATTGAAGTATCTTTCCCTTCTGCTTCTCAAACTGATTTTGATTTCACTAGATACGCTGTTGAGACTGCTCCAAAAGATGTAACCATTCAAGTCTTGACTCAGTCAAGAGAGCATCTTGTTAGAAGAACTGTTGAAAGTGTCAAAGGTGCTAAGAGGGCTTGTATTCATACCTACTTGGCTACTTCTGACTTATTCAGAGATGTCGTCTTTAACATGTCTAAAGAAGAAGCCGTTGCTAAGGCCATTGAAACCACCAAACTCGTCAGGTCTTTAACTAAAGACGACCCTGAAATGCAGGACACCATCTGGTCTTTTGAATTTTCCCCAGAATGTTTTTCTGACACTCCTACTGAATTTGCTGTGGAAATCTGTGAAGCCGTCAAGAATGCTTGGGAACCAACTGTGGAAAACCCAATCATCTTTAACTTGCCAGCTACGGTTGAAGTTGCTTCTCCTAATATCTACGCTGATCAAATCGAGTACTTCTGTAGAAACATCAGTGAGCGTGAAAAAATCTGTGTCTCTGTACACCCTCACAACGATAGAGGTTGTGGTGTTGCAGCTACCGAATTAGGTATCATGGCTGGTGCTGACAGAGTGGAAGGTTGTCTTTTCTCAAATGGTGAAAGAACTGGAAATGTTGATTTAGTTACTGTTGCCTTGAACATGTACACTCAGGGTATCTCTCCAGACTTGGACTTCTCCGACATGGAATCCATCATTGCGGTGAGTGAGAGATGCAACAAGATTCCCGTCAACCCAAGAGCTCCATACGCTGGTTCTTTGGTCGTCTCTGCTTTCTCTGGTTCTCACCAAGACGCTATTAAAAAGGGTTTCGAAAAGGCTGCTAAGAGAGATTCTCCTAAATGGGCTATTCCATACTTACCATTGGATCCAAAGGATATTGGCAGAAACTACGAAGCTGTTATTAGAGTCAACTCTCAGAGTGGAAAAGGTGGTGCTGCTTGGGTCATCTTAAGATCTTTGGGTTTGGACTTACCAAGACAATTGCAAGTCGAATTTTCTGGTTCCGTTCAAGACCATGCTGACTCTTTAGGTAGGGAGTTGAAATCTGATGAAATCGTTCAATTATTCAAGGACAAGTTTATGTCTTCTGGATCTCCAGTCTTGGCCTTGAAGGACTACGATTTGATCAGAAACAACGATAACATTGAAACTCCAAGAGAAATTAATGCCTCCTTGGATATCAACGGCAAGACAATTTCCGTTTTCGGTAAGGGTAACGGTCCAATTTCTGCATTCATTGATGCTATTTCTGGCAGATTCGGAACTTACTTTGAAGTCATCAACTACTTTGAACACAATTTGGGTAGTGGTGCTCAAGGTAAGGCTGCCACTTACATCCAATTAAGTTATGTCAACTCTAATGGGGACAAGGTCAAGAAGTGGGGATGTGGTGTTCACTCCGATGTTTCTGAAGCCTCGATTCAAGCCATAATCTCTGTAGTTAACGCTTTAATCGAATCAAAGGAAATTATTATCTAATAGTACCACAAGCTGGTCCTTGATGTTATAGTGATATAATAATAAAAGTAAAAATAAAACAAGAATTAATAAACCTCACACTGTGTTAAGTTCAAACCTCATTCTGTATAATGCATGTATAATAAGTAATTGGTAAATACCTAACTTTGTATTGAACTTCAATGCATGTTTACCTTGAATTTTGCAACCATATTTCGCAATCAGGAAAAAAAAAAAAGCTCACGTGTGGATGTGACTGCTTTTCTTTTTGTGTAAATTTTCCTCACATTGGAAAAAACCTACCCTCACGCTCGAAAAATATTTCATCTCTTTGGTTTTAACAAATTTTTTTTTCACTAAAACACTAACAGGAAAGAAAATGTCAACCTACCAACCAGTTGTTGTTATTGACGGTAAGGGTCACTTATTAGGTCGTTTGGCTTCCACTGTTGCCAAACAATTATTGAACGGCCAAAAGGTTGTCGTCGTCAGATGTGAAGCCTTGAACATCTCTGGTGAGTTCTTCAGAAACAAATTGAAGTACCACGACTACTTGAGAAAGGGTACCAGATACAACAAGACCCACGGTCCATTCCACTTCAGAGCCCCATCAAGAATTTTCTACAAAGCCATCAAGGGTATGATTCCTCACAAGACTGCTAGAGGTAAGGCTGCTTTGGAAAGATTGAAGGTCTTTGAAGGTGTTCCACCACCATATGACAAGAAGAAGAGAGTTGTTGTTCCACAAGCTCTCAGAGTCTTGAGATTGAAGCCAGGTAGAAAGTACACCACCGTCGGTAAGTTGTCTTCTTCCGTTGGTTGGAAATACGAATCCATCGTTGACAAGTTGGAAGAAAAGAGAAAATTACAATCTGCTGAATACTACGCCAAGAAGAAGGCTTTGTTGAAGAAGGTTGAATCCGCTAAGGCCACCGTCGCTGACTCCGAAGCTTCTAAGAAGTTGGCTGAATTCGGTTACTAAGTCTTTTAACAATTATTATTTTTAACGTTGGTATATGATTTATTTGTTACTCGAATAAATAAATAATAAAATAGATGTCAAATGGAATGTATAGATTCCTCATTTGTATATTTTAAATCTTACATTTAATCTGTAGAGCTTAGTTGTTGTAATGTTTTTGGAAGTCAAGTGCCTTTTACTCTGATTGATATCGTCATTGAAGGAGATTTTATTTTGAGAAATCGTTCGAAAGTCGTCTTCGTGATTCAATGGTCTTGTCAACTTCTCTGCGTTGTATCCGTCCATCTACTGTGTTGTACTTCGTACTCTCTTCTCTTCCCGCTTGAAGTGCTGTGCAATTAAATGATCATTACCTGGTCGTGTACTTATGGATCTCAGTGGTATAGTGACTGGGTTTCACCATTACATTCCTATTCGATACTTGCACTAAAGTGGCTTTCCCTTAACGGTAACCTTCCGAACCCCGAGTTCTTGTACTGAACTAAGGGTCTAATTCCGTATACCTTCCTTGCATATTGTTCGAACGAAGTCTTTTCCGGCATATGCACACTGAAAGAATGGCTGCGACATGTGGGAATGTAACACAACCTTTTATTATAAATTTCAATTCTTACAAGTTTGATACTAGTCAAAAACCCGGGACTTGGAACCATACAGTTTTCCAGATAGAACTTCGGACTTATGACTCAAATTATGTGAATATACGAACAGTTGTTGTAGAGCTTTAACTAATATTTGTAAATGGTAGAAACTGCGAAAATCACAGTAACCCCGTATTATGTGCCATTGGACGAAATACAAGAAGAAGAATTAATAATAGGACAATAAACCCTCTTTTCTAAATACAGGAAACTGTTTAGGGCTATAGGAATCTTCGGGTAATCTTTTAATAGAGTTACGTTTAAGTTTGCTATGACTAGGTCCGTTGGAAAACTATAAATTGAGCTCCGATCTCCTCTTAGCAGTCTACTTTGATTCATTAAAATCTAAGGAAATGAAAATATATCAAGTAATTGTGGGAACTGTGATGTCCCTGATGATCATGGGTGCTGCTATCTTGGATAGTGCCTCAGACAGTAGAGAATTGAGTGGATTAGGTGAATTCCTTAGTAGTTTCATGCACAAAAGAGAAGATCCAAGCGTCGAAGAAAGAAGCGACTCTTGTTGCTATCCAATAAGATGCAAAAATATTGTCAAATGTCCCTTCGGTAAGTAAGACCTACGTAGTGTTTATTATAAATGAAAGCAACGTCAATTGTACATTGTATTACATAGATGCGTTATTCTGCCGTAAAGACATAAACTTGAAATCATACGTTACTGAATGTCTCCAAAGCCGTATCTCGGGGGTGACAGCAGATGTGTTTTATTGAAGTGGTTAGATTAAGGTTAACTGATGGAATAATCAGAGTCCTGCACATAGTGAAATCATCAAGTTGTCTTATCTTTCCAAGCAAAAAGATTAAAATCTGTTGATTTTCTAGAAAGGTCCAGGAACACCCCCGGAATTATATACATATATAGGGTAAATCTGAGTCACTGTTTTATCCATTTTCACCGGTTAACCTGACGTTTTTTGCAAAAGAAATCAGCAGCCTGCACGAAAGTTTATTGTATCTCAAATCAAAAAAATTGGATCGCATTTAAAATGTATGCCGCGTAGTATCAAAAAGTTGGATCGCATCTAAATCAGTGTGTACCGCGTACTATGACCTTTACCAATTATGTAGTAGCGACAAATATTGACATTGGGATATCACACGTATTGCAGCAGATTGATAATCAATTCCAGACTACGTACTATATAAACTGCAGTCTCCCCACCCGACTTTTTGAAGCGATTCAAGATGGGGACTACAAGTTCGCTAAACTGGAGGAACTGATGAAGCAATTCAACTATCAACAAATCAATAGTATATACAGTCTATCAAGCTACATCAAGAGTTTGGCCACAGAAAGCATCGTAGTGGTCGAATCGTTTGGTGATATTGCTCGACTCACCAATGTAGAATATGCGCAACTAAACGCCATGGTGGTTGAGGTGCTTATAGAGTTAAAAGACTACAAATGCTTTATAATCGATACCAAGTATCATAAGTTTGTAGATTTTTATTGTGATGACTGTGTGAGACTAGAGATGGCATCAGGTGCATAGATTAGAATCAGGATAGGTAAAATAAGGTAATAGAATAGTTCAATTAGCAGCGTATAAACACCTGCACACTAAACAAACAAGTAGACCACGAACTCGACTAAAAAGAGGAGTATCTCCTATACTGGACTAGTGAGGTTACCCCATTCCCCACGGCCCTAATCGAATGATCATTCTCGTAATGGTCAGACTAGACAACCCGCAACTCAAGATTGTCCCGCATCTGGTGTGTGTGCACCTAATGATTTGCCGCCTGTATACACACTTCTAGAGCGCATTCCGTGGTTGGAATTAAGGGCTGTTGGACCTCAGTCGAAGACCTCTTTACGCCTACTATTCGCCTCTGGGCCACGGCTGCTGGCCAACTCTGTAGTATATTACACCATCTCTTTTTATGGACCCGTTTTCTTCCAGTTCTCCCTTTTTTTTCTTTATTTCACGATCGTAACGTCACATCTACCCCAGAGACGGAGAAAAACGGGGGTGGGGTAGAAAATGGGGAACAATCTCCTTTTAAAAACCCCCATCTTCGATTCAACGAGTGCGGATCACTTGTACATTTTTATGAAAACATACCATGTCTGACTCAATCGAACACCCAGATGAGCTCCTGGACTCCCAGTACGACGAGTTCATGGCGGCTTTATCCCCTTGCTCTTCTAGAGCTACTGTATACACCGATGATGAGAACCCAATAGAATATAATCCAATAAATGTGGTTAACCTTCTCAATAAAAGAAATAGTCTTTCAAAGTCTGGAACTTTGACAGACGACTCAAATGATATCAGAAAGTTCGAACCAGATGAAGATGATTGTTTCATAAAAATTTTGTGTTGTGGTGATGAATCATTCACTATAAAACTTGATGATTTATTATCCTTCGTGAATACTAAGTCCGCCTCGACTCATACCAGAGAAGAATTATCTGCTATACACTTACTCATTTATTTGGCAAATCACTTCTCTGTACAATTAAACCTGATCAAACTATGCCACCTAGGTAAATCTTTTACCTTGAGAATTGTTCCCGATTTATACCTTCGGAAACAACAGCTTTTATCTGATTTAAAGGTTAATAAGTATCCTACTATGCACTTGATGGTTATAAAGCCGGACACTGATACTTTCAAGGATATTTCTGAAAAAGAATTAATCATAAAATCGTTTGAAAGATCATTTCACCTGGTAACTTACGCCGAAGCTATAGCCAAAAAACTCAGGAAACCCAGGAAAACTGGATTCAGGATGAGGTTAAAAAGCTTATTAAAAGCGTAGTGACCACACAGTGTATATTATGTACTTTATACATATATATGTATTTATATCAATGCATGAAACTCAAGAATCCTGGTACTAATATCCCTCCCACCATAATACTTGTGTCCACAAAATTATTGTCTCTGAATTCACTCAAGATTTGCGTCAGTATATAAAGAAATGTCCCACTACTAAAAAGTAACAATACACCAATTACCGTATCACTACTATTGATGATGTATAGTAACGTCCAGGTCAAAAGAGCAAAAAGTGGAGTAGTAATTGAAAAGGCTAGAATGTGAAACCTAATTGTCTTTGTATCCAAACCTTTTTGAATCAACAAACAACTAAGACTGAAACAGGTGGGAAGCTTGTGTATGATTACCACTAGGGAAAATACAAAAGTAATATCCTCATCATGGAAAGCTGACCCAAGTGAAATACCGTCTATTGACGAATGTACCAATAACGCTAATGTCAAAGATGTTTGGAATATTGATTGAATCAAACTTTTGCTATGCACTGGGCCAAAATCCCCAAAATCATTGACAGAGTCCAGATGATTGTGTCCCTGATCTATCAATATCATGGAAATGAAACCTAACATAATAGAAATCCCAATCCATTTACTGTCATTTTTACCGTATTTATTGTAGTTGTCTATACTTTCTGGTATAGCAAGACATAATGCTGCGCCGATTAAAAGTCCTCCGCTGAAAAGGGAAACTGGCTTAAGCTGCTTCTTTATGTCAAGGTTGATCGGAAGAGTCCCCAACCCGTACGTTATCATAGCCATAAATAAACATATTAGTAACACCACTAGTACCAGAAGCATTTTGGGTTGGTATTCGCGTTATATTTCAATTATAGAATTATGTTAAGAAGGGCTGCTACCACAATCAAACTTACACCAGAAGATGTACTGGAGTATGATCAAACTGCCGCTGCTAAGCAGAGACAGAACCTGTACTTGAAAGAGGAAAACTTACAGGAACATGAAGCTGATGTTTCGATATCTAATTACAAGAGCCGTCGTGAGAGGATTGGTGTAGAGAAGAGCGAAAATGAATTGGGGGTTAGACAGGCGTAATTGTTGGTTGGCTATTCAAAAGAGCAGTCAGTTCAACAAAACCTTCATTCCCATGTCACTTCCAGACAGCTTTGCTAGCATTCAATATTGTCGTCCTATGTTTTGTATTATAATGTACACTATTTTTTATTTAATGATTTCCTTTTTAACCACTTCTCTTTGGAATTGACAACCCTAGCCTCTGACTTGGGCACACCCTTGATTTTGTCTAAAACTTTTACATGCACTGGTCCCTTTTTTACGATAGATTTTTTGAGGGCTTTGAGTTTTTTCAACTTTTCAAGCTTTAATTGTTTCTTGAATTCGAGGTCGAAATCCTCCATTTTCTTATGCATTGACTTTGTCTGTGGTATTTCGTCTTCTCTGTCTTCTTCGTCGTCGTGAGCAGCTTGTAAAATATCATCTGGTAAGAAATCTGGCAACTCTTCAACCACTTTTTCTTTTTTCTTCTTTTCTTCTTGTTGTTGTTTATTATACAAATTTTGTTGTCTTCTCCTTTCTCTTTCTGCTTTCTTATTTTCTTGTTCAGCCTCTTTCAATGCCCTTTCTTTAGCTATTATATCTTCCTTGGCCTTAGAAGTAGATTCTTCTTCTGGTGCTTCGTCACTGTCACTTTCACTACCCTCATCCTCATGGCTCACACCCTCATCTACGGATACTTGCTCTTCATTTGGTATGGCTGGCTCGACAAAGTCATCGTCATTGAACTTGATTTTTTTGTTTTGATTCCTCGTTACTACCATGATTTACTAACTTAATCAAGATTTTTTGTGCGAGATGAGGATGAGATGAGGTGGGTGAAAGAAGAAGGTTTATGAGAAGACGATAAAGGATTCAGAACATAGCAGCATGATGCCAATTCACTAATGATGCGAGAGTGGGTGACTTTCAGGGAATGTATTTCAATCTCGGAGAGTTTAAATGATAAGATTGTACGACTTCCTCACGTGATTTGAAGACATCATCTATTTTTTTAGAGCCATTGAACAACCTAAATCTGGAAACTCCATACAAGCTTGCCGCTAGGGGGTCAGCGTTGCTCTCACCTCAATTTGTCTATTTATGCTATTAATGAGTTGATACCGCAAGTTCTCCATCTTAATTTTAATGAATCGCTTTCCACTTTTACATTGTGCTTCTTCTCTACTAATGCAAGGGTGTCATTGTTGATGTGCATCCCGTTGAGGACCAATTGATTCAAACTCAAATCGTAGTCTAACAAGTTCAATAAACCTATCCCATCAATTTTGTTGAAGCTTATATCTAGATACTCTAGTTTTGTACCCATTTTCTTGAAGTCCTTACAGAAAAACGTCATAGAAATATTATCCAAGTTTAAATCAACTAGGGTTAGCGATTTTAGCTGAGAAACCCTCAAGAGTATATCGACTAGATGCAACTTGATAAAATTGTTACGGACCTCATTGGGGAAATAGATGAAGTTCGAAGATCCGAGCACCAAAGTTTCAACTCGAGGACAGCAGCTCAAAAACTTTATCAATCCATTGTTAGAAATTGAACTAGAGTATAAATCCAAAAGCACCAAGTCAGAAAAGTTATGGAAATCATTGGAATTGAACTCGATTAAATTCACAGACGTGCTGATGTCGTATTCCCTAAAAACGAATTTCAATAATTTGAATGGCGATCGATAGTTGATTAGGTTTTGTACGAAAAGTTTTAGAGACAAGTTCCGATTATTCTCCATATGCAAATATTTAAGATTAGTGGAGTTCGAAAGGAACTCACCGAAGTTATGCTGAGTATTATTGAAATCAAAGTTAGAAATCACTAGTTTTGTAAGGTTTAGTCTATGAGATAAAAACGGCATTTGGTATTTTTCAACCCGAGGACTATCCAATACCAAGGAATCAAGCTGCGACTCGTAGTCTTTTGAAATGAGCTTATTGAACGCATTTCGATTCACAACCAAAAGTTTCTGATTATTGTCTCCGTCTGAAAACGTTATGTGAAGGTGCTTCAATGAGGGAAATAAGTCAAGTAAATGGGATGGAGGGGTACAACTGAGAATCAACTTTAAATTCAGTACTGTACCAAAATTAAACTTGAAGCTATATTTATCTAATTTAGCCAAGAAGTCGTAGTAATTCATCGTCTGGTACAATTTTAATTCACTAATGTTGAAGTTTAGTTTAATTAAATTATCCAAGATTTTCCAGAAATCTGCATTAGTGGTGAAACCCAAAGTCCAATTCAACTGATGATGCTTCAACGTATTAAAGAACCTAACCCCATTGGTGAATTCTTTATGCTTGATTTTTCGCCGAAGGACAACATTTTTGTAAAGTCTGGTAAATGATGAAAGGACTTTGTGCCAATTTGTGCAAACCAAGTGACATGACAAGATATTTGGAATCGATAGTTCAGAGAATATGGATTCTAGTAGGTCATGTGACAAATAGTGGAACGGATCGAGAGATTTTTTGGCTTTTTTCAATGGTAGTTGTTTATGTAGTTGGGTCTCAATTTCTCTTTTTCTTTTCAAACTTGAATTCACCTTTGAATAGTAGAACTTCAACTTTTCGAAAAGCTCAGTGTTAATTTTATAATCGGGGTTTCTTTCAAGGAATCTTGATATAACATACTTCCCAGTTTGATAGTTTTTGAATGCCAGGACCTCGTCTCCTAATTTGAGATAATTCTTACCTATGCGTAAATATGCTTTCAAATCTAAAGGGTTTAGAGACAAGGCTCGGTTACTGGCTTCTAAGGAGTTATTCGTGTCACCAAGCTTTTCGTGTGTAGCGGCTTTTGCATCCAAAATAGAGGATATTCGAGGATGATGTAATTTTCCAATTAAAGGTGTAGCGGGAAGACCATAAATTCGTTGTATACGAGACAACTCGCCAGGGGAATATAACAGAATCAATTCTAGAACTTGAGTGTACGTCTCGAGGGCCTTGGGGTAGTCTTTGGATTTGAAGTAAAGTTTAGATAGCTCCAGTTTATCGTTGATAAGGTCTTCATTCATATCATTACGCGTGAGGATCAGACTTTCTGTGCGGAGGTGCCTAAATTGTTTTTGTGCGAGTGATGGGGTTGATTGTAAATATACATGTATCTCACGAGTTTCAAGTCTTCCAAAGAGGTGGTTTCATAAAGTACGCAGACCAGTACGAGTTCTCGAACATATCAGCGAGAAGATTCAGGACAATTTAGAGTTATCTGGTGTGTATATAGCTGGAAAAATGATGGAGAGACCAGGAAAAAGAACAGTTTTTTCCGTACAATAAAGTCGAAATAGAGAACTCCTGGTTCCGACATGAGAAGGGGTGGGAGGGGTTCCGACTTCTATTTAAGGCGTCATACTCGACACCCATAATTCACAAAGTGGACGTGCTGGAATTCCACCTGGCCGCACCTCCACTTATATTTCCCGTTCTCTTATCGGCGTTATCACCCTTCCCCAACAATTCTATTATTTTATAGTTTGATTCGTATGCTTTTATTGTCACAACCTGTCAACTTCCCCGTCCCACCTACTCCACATGCACTCCGCCAAGATCTTTTATAGGTCAAACTGACTCTACCCTTCCGGACAATTACTGTGTGTGCTCAGTTCTATATTTAGCAGCCGTTTTTTGTTTCGCCCACACACAAAGATCACTCCTCAATAAAGTACAATACTATTACTTTCATTAATACATAAACATTATATAAATACAGGATTGTGTAGGACATATACAGCTATCAGGACTTGCCTGATTTGGGGCCCTATGAATGAAATTATGATGGTGGGGAAAATATGCGAGCAGATTGGCTATCCGATGGCGGGCCGCTTAACCTAAAAGTCCATATGTATAGACTTTTTCCAAAGTCATTAACCATTGCGTTGATCATTCCATGTTACCTGATCATCGCTTAAGCGTGGAGCGAAGTTTCCCAAAATTTATCCGAAACTTGGAATCCAACTTTTACTGTAGGACAGCAAACCTTAAATATGAAAAAATAAATATTGCTCATCAGCTTCATAACCGCAAGGTTCGGTGCTTGTTGAGCCCCTATCTATTATTTCTTCGCTTTATTCTTTCTTAATATCCTTACACCGGAGTTTTAGGCAGTAAGGACACATCATATGCGAGCATCTATTACAAGTATATCTCTCTGGAGTTGATACATAGTATTGGCTTTGACTCTTAGCAGCTGGGGGTGATGCATTGAGCGTGTAATTTTTTGATCCCAAAGCTGACTCCGGAGAAGATCTATCGGAATCTTCTTCTTCGTCGGATGCAAAGAATGCCTGGTGTGCATTTGGGGAAACCTCTCCTAAAAGACTAGCAAATGAATCGCCATCTTGTGGGTTGAAAAGCAATGAACTGTAGTATTTCACTCGGGATAGGTGGGTGTCGGAAAGCGGGCTTGATTTTTCCTTATTATCAACATCAATATCAGAATTTATAGAGCTTTGGTTGAATTTTCCGGCCGGAGTGTTAGGGCCCTTGAAAAGGTCATGCCTTGGATCTGCTTGACCCGGCTCTGTTTGTGCAGTTTGAGGCTCGGACGAGTGAGAAGTTTTAAATGAAGATTCATCAATATCATCAAGTAAAGAGTCATGTAAATTTGACTCGTTGGCTTGGTCTTCGGGCCGGTGCAAGAGGTCTACCACGCGATCGCGGTAAACCACAGTACCGTAGCTCTGGCCACAATCGCAACAGTACCACTGCACTATCTGATCGTTATGGAAAGTATCAAACCGTTTCAAAGACTTGACGTTTCTGATTTGATTCATATAAACGTCCATTATGTGATCAGTGATGGGATTTAATGATAAATATTCACTTATCAGGGCATTGCTATTTTATACATGAAATAACTAGGGCAAAGAACTTAATTGGAAATAAAATAAAATAAAATAAAAAATAATTTGACCCCAAAAATAAAATAGGCTTTTTGATCTAGAACGAATCCAGGCCTGGGCGGGGGTCATATGTCGCCTTAGGGCAAACAGCTACTAGCATGAACTAGCGTACAAACTTTTAATGATGGTGTGACAATATATGTAAGTAACTAAGGATATATCACTAGTTGATTAGAGAATGGCTTGTAGTATAATGAAAATGGTTCAGTTAGAATTAGGTATTGGATGGCTATATTAATTTTTAGAAAGGGTGAGACTTATAAAATTTATATTTTGTACCTGAGCGAGACATGCACATTAGGGCAGCGAACGTCCTTATTGTTACCGCTGTTTTTTTAACGAAGGATGTAGTGCTTTCAGGATAAGTTACTCACCTCTCTAAAAAGGATGTCGCATCTAGAATCTTTTCTTCAGTAAATGGATTGTATAACTCTTAATCATGCTTTGCATTGTTGAATATCCGTTCACGTATTCGTATTTCTGAAAGCCTTTAACGGGTGACTATCGTTGTTTTAGGTCGTCAAAACTGCGGCCGATCTATCTGTAAATTTTTCCTTATCCCAACCAAGCTATATCGTAGACGAAACACTTGATTTCTTTAGTGTGAGAAAATGTCGCATCGCACTGCAATTAATATCTAGTGCAAAATCATTGCGCACTTACAGTACTATGATATACGTATGCGTAAAGCACAACGATGTATAGTCGATGAGACGGCAATACCTAAACACATAGGCCACAACGGGGTAGCTTTCTATGAGACTGGCTTAATATAAATGTGCTGACTCCGAAAACATTTGTTCGGCTTGTTCAATTCAAGCAACGGCTTGGCTAGAAAAAATTGTGTGTGGAATTTTTTGCAGCCATTATTACCCCCAACGAAAAGATGATGAGGCTATAAATCAAACATGTTTATTAATCACAATTACTAACTAGGTGAACTTGTTTCTAAAAACAACCTTCTTCCCATTGGCTTCATTTTGAATCAACATTTTCAAGGCCACGCCTGCTGACTCAAGTCCTGGTGGGAGAACTTCCAAAGGAGCGGTCTTAATCTCTGGCAAGAACTTTGGGAGGTGATTTCTAAATGAATAGAGGTATGACTTCAACATTTCTGTACTAGCTTGTTTACCAAGATGTTTTCTACCATCAACCAAATAAGCATTTGTTGTGTGGAATTTAACTTTTCTCTCTTTGTTGATGTTGATATTTGTTGGCTCCAAGAACAAAAGATTATCGATTTGGGCGTTTGCACTCCCTTCTAAGGCGTCGTAAGTCGACTGGAAAGTTTCAACGGACGACACACAATCGAGGGCGTATTTAATCTTACTTTTACCCGCTGCTTTCAATTTGTCGATTACTTCTGAATCATTGTAATCAAATACTTCATCTGCACCCAAATCCAATAATCTTTCATGATTTCTCTTTGAAGCTGTAGCTAAAACCTTGAGACCATAAAACTTCTTGGCTATTTGAATAGCAAGAACACCAGTGGCAGTTGCACCACCCCAAATTAAAATATAGCTGTCACTATTCTTAGATTTGTCAGATGGGATGTCAAAATTAGTATGGAAACTCAATGCAACAGTCTTGAGTCCCACACCGAGAGATGCAGCAGCCTCGAAAGAATGTACATAATCGCTTTCATGATATCCCGGAGTTAAAGCCTCAGATTTGATTTGCAGTTCCAGAAACTTAATCGTGGAATTTTCACTGACCATCACAAACTTGGCAAACCCTCCATTTTTACTGATTCCTCCATGAAGAGAAGAGGAAACGATATCGCCCTTCTTGAAACCGGTCACTCTCTTGCCCACTTCCTCTACGTAACCACTAACATCAGAACCGCTAACAACTCCTTTTTGGTACCTAGTTCCAAACTTACCTACAGTGTTCCCGATCTTGCCTCCAAAACAACCGAGCGTAGATTCGACTGATTTGAAACCGAAACCAAACCTCTTGAAGGCTTCTGAAGTTTGGTGGGAGACGAAGTCTTCAGGAAGAAGATGTTTCCAGTCGGTAGGATTAGCCGCATATGCTACGGCTTTTACAATAATCATATCATCTTCTAGTTTGGGATAAGGTGTTTCCTTCACTGTGACCAAATTGTCTAAAGACCTTGATCCTGTTGCTACTACACCTAGATTACTCGTACTCATTTTCCTACAGAATTGTGATGAAAAATTAGAATTCTTGTACTTCTTCACTTATTATATACCCATCGGATCTTGTATGATGGCAGCAGCACGCGCATTTTTATTTCGCTTATAAATGAGGGACCGTTGCCACCCCACAGGTAAAAAACCAAGGATGCAGAGTACTAGACCATACAAATTTTAAGTTGTATCTCTTTTGGGGCCGAAACCAGTGACAAATTACCCTAAATTCTACAAAACCAAATCTTAAGCTAGTGTAATTCACATCATGTTTCTTTCGCCTTGCTATTGTGATTTGTAAGCGCAGTTAACTGATGGCAAAAAGTTCCGATTCACCTATTGAGGTTTCCATATCTGGGGGTTGAACTCTTGCATAACTTCTGCCCCAAAAGTGTAATTGCGATTGAGACGTGAGATGAGCTCGGCATCTCAATATGATCGGCTAATATCGAATAGCCTTCCCTTGAACTATAATCTGCTGTTTTCTGGTAGGGCTTTTAGAAGGCAAAGCATATATATAGGGTTCTTCGCGTAGGGGCATATCAACCCTGTAGTGATTTTCTTTCCTCTGCCAGTTTGACATACTCCGAAGCTTTCACACTTGTACAGCATCGGTTTAAAGAAATTTTTTACCGTCGTTTATTCGGCATTAAACCAATTGGTGAAACTCTTGGGATTGAGGCTAGTTTCAACTGTTATGTGTGTACAGGTGCCTTCAAAGACTCTCTCCCGCCCTTGAATGCATACATACCCAGTAAGAAATCATAAAATTAAGATGACCACTAACTATTCATGTGCCAGAAGGCTTTTCTGCCTCGGTACTCCTTGTTAGGGGTCAGATTATGGTTGAAGTATTCCTCGGCATTACTTGTCGTAGGTCTAACCACGATTAAAGTATGCAATTGCCCTTTTAGAAAATGGCAGCAAAAATTATTTATGGTCCCCTCGTTCCTGTATACTCTATTAGCAATTCAAGTGGTATATAAATGTAGAAAAATACCCAAATTCAGGAAATCTAGTTGTGAATTAAAATGCCTTACTTAACTCTTAAGGATGGAACTGAACTCTTTTATAAAGATTGGGGAACGGGAACCCCAATTGTTTTCAGCCATGGCTGGCCATTGTCCTCTGATGCTTTTGAGGACCAGATGATATACTTGGCCCTGAAAGGTTACAGAGTTATTGCGCATGACAGAAGAGGGCATGGAAGATCTTCTCAGCCTTGGGGTGGTAATAATATGGACCAGTATGCCGACGATTTGGCTGAGCTTGTAGACCACTTAAAGTTGGACAAGGCAATTCATGTAGGACATTCTACTGGTGGTGGTGAAGTTGCCCGCTACGTTGGTCGCCATGGAACTCTGAAAGTTTCGAAAGCAGCCTTGATTGGGGCAATCCCTCCGTTAATGATCAAAACTGAATCAAATCCTAACGGAACCCCAATTGATGTTTTTGATGGGATCAGAAAAGGTGTCTTGGAAAATAGATCTCAATTTTTCAAGGATTTGGCTGCAAATTTCTACGGCTTTGGAGATAAGAAAGAAAAGGGCCAAGATGGGCTTGTTGATAGTTTTTGGTTGCAAGGTATGCAAGGGTCAATCAAGTCATTACATGATTGCGTTAAAGTTTTCTCGGAAACTGACCAACATGAAGACTTGAAGAAAATGGATATTCCTACATTGGTTTTGTATGGAGATGCTGATGCGATTGTACCACCTGTTTCTTCCAGTAAAGCTGCTCTCAAGATTTTACCTAATGGTATCGAAAAGGTCTATCCTGGTGCTTCCCATGGCGTTTGTAGCACCCATAAGGACCAAGTTAGTAAAGACCTCTATGATTTCATTTCAAATTGATTTATATATGTTTTGTGTATGGCAATTGAAGATACACTCAATTGGAAGTTCTGAATTCAGTAGTGATAGAAAATCCACGGAATGAAGTCGTTCTAAAATGTTCACGGAGTTGGGTAGCATCGTGCACTTCCCAAGGAAGATATTCCGAAAACTTTATCAGAACCCTCTGTCGTTTTATTTACCAGGGCTGGCTGCTTCTGTTTCAATCCAACACCACTAGCATAATTACCGGAAGAAATACTCCTTTCTTTTCTCTTATCGCCTAAGGCAGATTCATCCAAACCTACCGCCGGTTCATAAATAAAGTCTCTAGGTTCGGCACCCCTGATAAAGTGTCTCTTTTATCTTTTAAAATTCCAGTGTGGGGCACCAAACTCTCTATGCTTATTGTATTAGAATATGTTTATTAAGAATACACAAATTTCTTGAGCAGTACTGTTAATTTTTTCTACTCTATGAGATGCAATTAACTACCTCCCTTAAGTGCAACAAGGATCTATCTAATATGCTGTTAAGCTCCTCTTGAAATGGCATTTAACTCTCAGAGAAGCCAAATTGGAGTTTATAATATGCGACATCCCATTAATAGGGGTGCGAGATTCGAGATTCATCCTGAAAACCCAACTGCAACATAAATTAGGCGTTCCGATATTTTTTTAATTTAAATTCCTGTACTTTCCGCAATTTCTCAGGATTTACGCTATACTTTTTTAGGTCTAGTCTCTTGTCTATTATTTCTACTTTATGCACTAGGTTATCATTTGTCTACTTGGGTTATCACTGGTTTGCCCTGACGATCCACAACTTTCTCGAAGTATTCCGGTGGAATGTATCCATCAATCCCAGCAGTCAAGTAAACGTCGTTTTCACTTCGGTAAAACAACACCCCATTGTCCAAACATCTTGCAACATCGATATAAATCAATACGTTACACAGGGGACGCACGTACTTTAAATTAGTCGTAAGATGTATATGATTGCGCGCCATTCTATGAAGTCCACGCTCATTGATTTGCGGTAGCTTCTTCTTGAATGTACCATGGAAAAGGCCAAGAGGAATTTTTGAATTAGGTAACAATTCAAGGTTATCATTCAGTATGTTGATTGAATGGCCTTGATTAGCACAAATGTAAAGTTCTTGATCAACTTGCTTTAAGCCGAATCTCTTTTTATTATTAGTTTCCACCACCATCTTTATATCTTCAAGAGTCGCATGGTGGCATTTGAGTCGATTATGTTTAAGAATTTCATTCACCAACACGAATCCTTTATCATCAATGCTTAGTCCTTCCTTGGCGGCCCCGTGCCTCAAGAGGTAAGAGAGAGCTTTGGAGATTCGAATGCTCCTATCGTCGCTCATGAGTCAAGAATTGAGAGGAATCAAGATTTTGTACTTTTTTTTTTCTTTCAAGTCTAGATATTTTGCGATTACTCATTTACGAGCCAGTTTTGAGATGTGATCTGCACTAGTTAATTATTTTACACTACCATCGTAAGTGGATGTAGTGTATGGTGTCGTGAAGACTGCCATTCTAGGGTCCTTTCGGGAATTTATTTTTTTATTCTACTCTGCATTAAATTTTCCTTACCCCAATCGAAATTTTTGGTTTGACTGTTCCAGTAGCAGTCCCTTACTAGCACGAATTACATTCAATCCTCTATCTCGTACATTTATTATTTACAGGTCTCATGGACAAAAAAACATCAGTCACTTTTAAAAATGTTTAAGAGCACTTCCTCACAGTAGAGCCTTTCTTTCCGGCTAAACTGCCCATATCCTTCTTGTTCTGCTTTATGGTCTCGTTATCTCCCAACTCCGTATCAGAAGTGAAGTTTAAATAGTATTTACCATCATCTTGTCTCTCGCCTTGTACAATATTCTTCTTGAGAAATGTACTAACTTCATTAAGTTTACTAATCTCTTGTTCCTTTTCTGGACTAGATAATTGTTTGTGTTCGGCCATACCTTCCTTGATCTTTATTCTGGCAGCCATTAAGACTTGCACATCATTTTTGAAAGCTTTTCCGGTAGCTCTTAATGCTGTTCTATAAGCTTGAATAGCTGGATTCATAATTCGATGAGAATAATTTTTCCAGTCTCAAATCTCAAATTTGTCAATAAATAAAATTGTTGCAAAAAATTATTACAATAGTATTGCGCACATTGGCTAATAATAAAATTTATTGATGATAAAATTTATGCTATTATTTAACCTTCTAACTTCTCGTATACGTACAATGGTAATTTCGTGTCACCCATTTTGATCTTGTTGTTAATTAGATTTAAATTCAATGAGTTCAATTCAATTAACCGAATCTTATAGTTAACAAACTCCATAAGCTTCTTGATCAGTTCCTCCCTTAGACTGTTAACCAATCCACTTAAATCAATGAGATTTCTTAATAGTTTAAATCCATTGAAATTATCTAACTCAATCAAGTTCTTGATGAGTCTATTCAAGTTCATTCCTTCGTTAACTTTTCTCTTTAAGATATCGATCACATCTTCAATCTTGTACTGATCAAGACGGCTCAAAATATCATTGGTTATATGATGATTTTTGCTGGCAATAAGTACTTCGATCACATCTTCAAGTGGGAGATTTGGTGTGTGGGCAATACTTTGTTTGGTAAGTCTTTCATTACCAAACTCTTCGAGCAAGCTTAATAAACCACTAGTGTACTCTAACGGGAAAAGTCTATGGCTTAATAAATAGTATAAGATGAATTTTGGTTTACCCTTTATATGGAGTTCCCCGGTATCGTTTCTATGGATGATCAGACTGACAAGTTTGAATATTAATTTAGGATCTACGGGCGTATCATCAGTTTCGAACCCATAATAATGAGCTGGCTTACATTCCCGTCCCTTCAAGTATGAAACAGTACTGGTTTCAAATTGATGTAAATCTTCTTTGTGCAACTTTAATAGTCTTTCTACTTGGGTGTCGATCTTATTAACGTAGACTTCGCCTAACAAATCAGTGTACTCAAGTACTTGATCTGACAGTTCAGTTTTGAATCCCTTACTTAAATTAGATAAAAGATTATTTAACCCCAAGTTGACATTGATCAAATTCAAATTCAACTTGTTCTTCTTGGAGTTCAATTTCAAGTAAAAAAGTTTTGTTTCACTAGTATTCAAAGAGTTACCTTTGATCTTGATACCAGTTAAAATTTCATTTTCACTATTCTCATCAAATGAAAATTCTGCCAATTGAGTCTCGTAGTTTATGTTGATTAGATGCATCTTCTTATTGTCTGATAGAACAATTCTGTCCTCACTTGGCACCAGCCATGAGAATGGACCATCCCCTAAAACTTGGGATAAATTCACAACTTTCTCGACTTTAAAGTTTAATGATAACTTTTCCACCACTTTGGTTAACTTATTGAACTTATAGATGTGGTTTTCTTGAACATCGAAAAGACAGTCTTCGTATTCAGAATAATGGCTTTTCACTCTGTTATCGGTACTAATCAACTTGTAATGTAATTGATCTGATGTTTTACGAATGATCAAAGTGATTCCTTCGATATATGAATATACGTGTGAGTCCCCTTCAGCTTCGGCAGTCTCCATGATTTCAAGGGTTTTGGGATCAACTTTGATTACATCTCCATTTCCAAGAATTGCCCACACATATTGGTTATATTTGATGCTTTTTATTGGGTGTTTGAGTTTCAACTCTGCACTCTCTTCGGAATCCTTGTTCAAACTTAATAACTTGAACAGCTTTCTGTCGGTGATTCCAATGAAATATTGATCTTCTTTTACTGCCATACAATCAATCACGCTTGAAGGGCTAATAGGGTAAGACCACACTAATCTTGGAGATGGGTAAATGATATAACGAGAGATATTAGACTTGGAAATCCCGATATCAACGTAGCTTTGAGTGGTGGATGGAACCACCGGTATCACTACTCGAGAGCTCAATTGCAAGTCACTAACTCTTGGCAATGGGACTATAGGATAATAATCTATGAAAGACATGGTTGGTGTAGTAGTGAAAAATTTTGAGATGAGATGAGAAATCCCGATACGCTAGGCGCGGTGTAGCGGTGTGACCCACCGCGACCTGGGTCCACTGTGCACTGAGAGAAGTTTCAAAAGGTGGAAAGAGATAAGAGTACAGAGAAAGACATGTGTAAGCTACAGTGCTTGGCCAGTACGATAACAATCCTGTGTAATAGTAAGATAACAAATTTGATTCAACTATACTACTCAAACGTGCCCCTAGGTTGTCGTGGCTGAAAAAGAATTTGCAGTCAAATTTTCCTCGCTACAAACTTTTTCTTTTTTGCAGTCATAGTAATCATTTACAATTTACGTGGAGCTTAACTTTTTTCCTTATATCCATTATCTATAAAATACTGTACAAAATTAATAAAAAAATGCTTCCCCATATGCCCAATCAAGAAAATTAAACAACCTCTTGGAGGAATTCTTCGTTAGCGTAATGGTAGTCACCAACGACCACTTTGAATTCATTGGTGTCAGAGTTGTAGCTTTCAACCTTGAAAGAAGACAAGTCGTCAACGACAATGTCAGCGCCACTCTTTCTGACCTTTTCTGGGTCGTAAGTAGAACAAATACCAACAATCATGGCACCAGCACCCTTACCAGCGGTAATACCTGCTGGAGCATCTTCGAAGACGACGACCTTGGCGGCTTCGTGTTCGAATCCCAAAGTGTTTCTGGCACTTTGGTAACCCTGTGGATGTGGTTTACCTTTGGTGACCTTTTCAGCGGTGATGAAACAATCTGGTTTTTGAATAGTTAAAAGCTTTAACCATTTGGTAGCTAATGGTAAAGTACCAGAAGTAACGATAGCCCATCTCTGGTTACCATCAGAAGTAGACTCCTTGGAGAATTTGTCGAAAGATTTAACCAACTCAACAGCGCCTGGAATTGGTTTGGCGAATTGACCAAATGAATCTGGAATGTCACCTTCCCATTCAGTAACTTGTTCTACAATGGCATCTTCTGGAGACCATTTAGCGATAACATCAAAAGTTCTGCAACCGTGAGAAGTTCTGATAATTTCTTCTGGGTTAACATGTGGTCTAGTTTTACCAAAGCTTCTCCAAAATTCAGAGATAGCTCCGGTAGAGTTAACTAAGGTACCATCACAATCAAATAATGCGGCGTTAACGTAGAAGACAGCTGGTTGTTTTTGAATAGTCATGATTAATTAATAAATTGATTAATGAATGTGTTTGGTGGTGAGTAAAGAGATTAAAAGCAGGGAATACATGTGGTATTTATACCTGGACCCAAGCTGTATTTTCTTTTAGTACGCTAGCACCTGATGAGCCGGAATGTCCCAAATTGGTTATGGTCATCTATGCAGGCCTCTTCAAACCAAAAAGTTTTTGGCTGAAAAAAGAAAGTATGTGCAGGAATGATATAATAACGCTTTTGGTGACTATTGATTCTGTATTAATGCGCTATTATTAACAATTGAATAACACAAAATTTGATACTTAATCAAGCATTTATGGTTACAAGATAGCGCCATATGATTTAGAGTTGCACTCCAAACAATAGGAGGTCAAAAAAACCCCCAGTTGATTTCAGTTTTTCTCTACACTAAAAGCTTAGAGGTTTTTTTTTAATGTTCTCAATTACGTAGTGGGTGTAGTTTTCCCTTTCACTAATCGCAGGATATTTTTCTTAGTATACATAAATCAATGTGATAAAAGTGTGTAATTTGCGCCGGAAAAAATACACTTTCAGATGTGCCCCTCTCCGGATAATTCGTCAAATCACTGGGTTTCTTTTTCACATCACCTGTTACACACAATTCTGTACACCTGATGCCTTCAGACAGCAGAAAATTCGTACTATCAAGCATTACAATTTAATCTACTTCCCCCGTACATAACAAACCGCTGCTTGTAGCCCACGGCCTCTTTGATCGCGTTCACAGGGATGCGCCTGAGACTTTTCACGTTTATCACTAACCGTTTTTAATCAGTAACTTATGACATAGTGTTCCTGTATACAAACCTTAAAAATTCATCTGATACGTCATAGTCCGTTTCATAATCATTTTCTACTATGAAAAGGTCCGAAAACATCCATAAACTTCATACATTCAAATTAAAACTTAGTGGACATTACGTCATGTTTTTTTAAATAAATCTTAAGGACCATACTCTTTTTCAGTAACTATTATTTACGCTCAGTACACGGCGAAAACGTGAGTACAGAACCGCAGTAAAAAGTCTGAATCAGGCTTAAATAGACTGCGGTCAATTCTCTCGGCTAATTCGTAGAGATAAGGTCAGGAACTTATCGGCGAAAAGAGAGAAGGTGTATGTACAGAGAAAGAACAAGCTCATCTATTCAGAGTATCACATAAAACTTTACGTAAATTTTATGTAATCATTCTAGATGTGAAGAAGTCGAGTATGCTACAGCCTTTTCAACCGTGTAACCCTTCGGCCCGGTTTAGCGGGGCAGTAGAATTGATTACAATCTTATAAGGCTGAGGGACAATTCCACCAGATTGTGAAAACTAAATGCACAAATTTGGAAACGTTTAAGAGATTCACAAAATTTTAAAAAAAAATCATCTTAAAAACCAGTAATGTAAGATAAAGTCAGAATATGTAAGGTGTTTCGGGGCAGATTTTCTCGGAGTACCGCCGGTGGTAGAGCATTGCGCAAGTATGATTTTCTCGACCCAAAGTACCGCCAAAGAAGAATATGAGCCAATGTATACTACGAGCGAGGAAGGTCCCTTTGATTGGCGTTGTGCATTTTTATCGTATACCATCTAGCATCCTGGTTCCAGTTCCAGAACCGGGACCATGAACATTTACACGACTAGTATTGGGAACTTCTGAGCCCCGTTCGAAGAATGTAACTTTGCATCTATAATTACCACGATCTTACAGCAAATCTGCCACCATTCTGCCGCGATTCTAGTACCACGCCACCACGACCTCTACCAGCAAAATCTACCACGACTTTATCCACGATTCGACCACGAAATCTTTTTTACCCAAACAAACCATAGATAGATATACACAATTACCACAAGACCAACCTAAGCTATCGTGAAGTCACACATGCATGTCTCTGTAAAATAGAATTAGCCACTGTATGCAAATCTGTATTGACTCAGTGCCGGACCGAAATTTCTTCTGTCAGAGATTACTTATGAGCATTAAATCTGTTGACAAATCTCACGTTCTAACTTTACTCTTGATTCATACACTCTACTTGACCATCAAACAGTATCTCTACTCAATTCTACAATATAATACAAAGATATATATTATGACTCATTAACCTATTATATTTAAATATAACCGATTCTGTTGGCAATATCCAAAGCATCGTGGTCAGCAGTTAATCTGATGTAAGCTTTCTTAGTACCGTTTGGTCTGACCAAAGTGTTGACGTGGTCAACATCAACTTCGTATAATTCCTTAACAGCTTGTTTGATTTGGTGTTTGTTAGCCTTTAAGTCAACTTGGAAAACCAAAGTGTTACCGTCTTCAACCTTCTTCATGGCGGTTTCAGAAGCAATTGGAGAAACAATGACCTTGTAAGCATCCAATCTGTTGTAGTGTGGAACGGCCTTTCTGACGTATTTTGGGTTTCTAGCCAACTTTAAAGTCTTTGGCAATCTGAAGGAAGTGTTAGTTCTGACCTTAAGAGCCTTCTTGGCATTAGTACCCTTTAAAACAGCCTTTTTAGCGGCAGCAGCTTTAGTGTCTAAATTGTTAGTAATTGCTTAGATTGAAACAGGTGATGAGTGAAAGGTGAAACAAGCAAGCTAATGTTTTATTAGGTAGGGTGTTGCATTACAAATTTTTCATCTCTGAGAAGACTCGGGCAGAATCCTTCCTACGGCTTCGGTTGAAAAAGTCGCCTTTGCTTTTCTAGACTGCATCTTCACTTCTTCTGCTTGATAGTGTATGTCCCAATAGAGGTTTGTTCTCTTATTCTCTCAATCGTCGTCCATCTCATCTTGGTCTTTGATATATATCCACTGAATGTCCACAAGAATATGAAGTCTCACACCCTGTTTATAATGTATTGTTTATAGTTCCCAATTTCATTCATATGCTCTACCTATTCACCAACTAATCCTATGGTTTGAATGTACATACTTGGAGCCATCTTTAATTGTACTATGATTGATAATTTTTTTTTCAACTGAGAAGTAATTTTTTCACTCGCTGCGAGAGAGGATTACACAAAACCAGAAATTCGCACCGGCTGAGGAAGTGACTGCTAGGGGTGAAGCCCTAGAGACTACTTAATTTACAGTAAAAGGTATGGCTGCTTCCAAATGATCTTACTTCTATGATATTGTATTTACTAATATGTACAAGATATAATTACAAACGACGTAATTTCTTTGATCTGGTACCACCAAACTTCAACTTCGTGGAGTCGGTGATCCTTACAATATTATTTTTGATTTGAGCTCCTTCTCTTCCCTGTAATGCACTTAAAAAGGCCTCTCTTCCTTTACCAAAATTCTTTAATACTAATTCAACTTTATCGTTGGGGTCTAACAAGTTTCTCTCTTGGATTTCTTTGAACATCTTGGCGCTGACTTGGTATCCAGCTTCGTATTCGGCTCTGGCAGACTTCTTGAACCCTAATTGACCAGCACTTACATGGATTTTGGTCTTGTGAGGTAATTGTAAATAGTATAAGACCTGTTCAGTAAACGATAAATCCTTATTCTTCTCCATGAAGTGCGGATCTTCTTCCACTGCCACCATGGTTAAGAGAGTGTTGTGTCTGTTGAAAGTAGCATACAATTTCCATAATACAATCTTATTAGAGGTTTTTGTTTGTCTTGGTTTTATTCTATTGGAGCTTCCAAAAGATCTAGGGGCGTCGATAGTATTGGAATGGGAGATAAGGAACTTGGATGAAGCGGATAAAAGCCTTTGGCTTGTAAGCATTTGACTTCCAAGCATCCGGCTTGGAGCAAGCATGGATGTGAGTGAAGACACTGTTGGTCTGATCATTGGTGAAATTTTTCAGTGCGAATAAAGACGTTGTAATAAAGGGTTTGATATAGATGGTTTTGAATTCGGGTGATGGAATGTCAAGTGTGCTGATTTTCATTCCGTGGAATGTGTACTATTTGTTGTAACTCAACGACTCAAGTCTTTCCATCGAAATAAAAGACGATGTTCTGCATAATACTAGCTATTTACTGGTATCTATCTATTAGGCTGCGAAAAGTAGTATTCACAATTCAATAAGCCTTAAAGGGCATCGAATTGAGTAAGACTCCCAACCCTCGTCTGAAGTATTCGTTCTATGACTTGCTTTTCTCTGCAACCCTCAACCTGAATCTTTCCGTCAACTCCTTTGATCAATGTCAAATAATATTCCCAAACCAGTACGCTTACTTCTTCTACCGCCTTTTAAAATCCCATCCATTCCATTCTATATCTCTTCCTCAATTCATTTGTTGCCTACATGTCTCTTTTATTTGCTTCAGCTCTTCATCTCTTACTCCTGTCATGCGTTTTTTGTAATGTATCCCCCTAGTTTTCACCTGTCCTCTTTCTTTCCTTGGTTCCTCCTTCCTCGTCAATCGCGGTACTCACACGAAAAAAACCCTACGCCAAAATAAATACCCTCAAATTTCTCACTGTTTTGGAAGGCTGATAAAACACACCTACTGTTGACCAGGTAATTTATAGATTGTTTTATCACTCTTAATCAACTCCGTCGATCAATTGACTCCCTATACATATACGCGTCCTTTGTTCTCAGCGTTACATATCCTTACTGTCCTGCAATTTAAAATTCAATTCATCCCCTTAATTTTTCTCAATCAGCCACTTTCAATCCCCAATTTGAACATCCGGATTCCCCATAATGCAGCCGACGATATCTGATGAATATTTGTTGGACGTGGTGGAAAACTCCACGTCCTCTACCAGCAAAATGATAGTCAAAGAATATAATAAAATAGGAGAAGGTGCATTTGGTACAGTTGTTGAAGCTGTGTTAAAATATCATTACAATCAAGGAAACGGATCTAACAACTGCAATAACGAATGGGTGGGCCCTTTTGCCATTAAGAGAGTTCCGGCTCAGACAGAGTACAAGAGTAGAGAGTTGGAAATTTTACGAGTAGTGAATCATCCAAATATTATCGGTTTAAAGTATTTCTTTGAGAGAAAAAATGCAAAAGATGGAATCATTTACCAAAATTTGGTAATGGAATGCTTGCCTTCAAATTTACAAAACGAAATCAAATTCTATAGACAATCAAAGTACACCATACCCTATCCTCACATGAAGGCTTATACTTTTCAATTGGCTAGAGCAATGTTGTATTTACATGGGTTTGGGATTAGCCATAGGGACATAAAACCTTCCAACATATTGGTGGATCCTTCTGAAGTACAATTGAAAATCTGTGATTTTGGTAGTGCTAAGAAGTTAGAGCCGCATCAACCTTCAGTAAGTTATATCTGTTCAAGATATTATAGAGCACCTGAATTGATTATTGGTTGTCAGGTTTATACTACTAAAATTGATGTATGGGGTCTAGGCTGTGTGATTGCTGAGATGTTTTTGGGTAAACCAGTTTTCCAAGGCAAATCTCCTGAATTGCAATTAAAAGAAATTTCCAAATTACTAGGTCCTCCTACCAATTCATTTTTTTTCAAGAGCAACCCTCATTATAGAGGTTCAATGTTTCAGACAAAGTTATTTTCAGGTTCTGTCAAAGAACGGTTTGAACAAATCTTTTCAAATTCTCCACCTGATGCAATTGATTTATTACTTAAAATATTGGTTTATGATCCTGATTTAAGAGCCAATCCAGCTGATGTATTGATTCATCCATTCTTCCGTGAATTGAAACGTAAAGACTTTCATGTTTATCCAAGAGGATCAAATAATCCGATCACATTGAACTTGTTCAATTTTAGTAATTATGAATTAGAATTATTGGGACCCTTAAAGAATGAATTGTTAAATTCAGAATCTTAAGTCCACAATAGCATTTTTTAGTCCACCAATTTGTACATTAATTTAAGTATTATTTCTAATATTTCAATAACCTTTATTCTCTTATAATGCTAAACTATAACTATACTCATCCTCTATGTTTTGTGACAACCATAAAATAATACAACTTAACATGACGCACGCATTACATACAATATTAGAGACACCCATTCCTAAAGTTGGGAATCCCACATGCTTCATTAAGAATTTCAAGATAAAAACCATGAATGAACCTGCCAATCCTCCAGCTAATAGTGAGAATCCCAAGAATAAAATCACCCTAGCAGCCCAAGCATTCGATGGAGCGTTGGATAAAAACGAAGATGAGTTTGGGTCATTTAGAAGATTTGACTTCTCGATAGAATTCACAATCAACATTCCAAGAGAAGAGCACATTAATGGAATCCAATCAACTAACGTAATATGAATGGTGGAAGCATTGACGGTCTTGGAGTACACACTCGCATCAATCATCGACCAAAAGCCAATGGCGAAAAGGGCCCCTGACACATATACACCAACTGATCTTAATTTTTGCGACTTGGGCAATCTTAATTGGGAGATATCAAACCTGAATAAGTTGTTACGGCCCTCCATGGTTAATTAATTGAGACTAGTTGAAATAAAGTGGTCATAAAGCGCGATCCCTTTTGTGTCATTACGGCTTGAAGAATTTGGAAATCTTCTTTGTGACTTTAATTCCCTGTGCTAATGTACATGGTTAGTTTTCTTGTTTTAAAAAAGCTTTGTCTAAATACTACGTTTTTTGGGGTAATTTTCTATTCTTGTAACATCATGCATTTTTATTGTTAGAAAAATTTTCGAAACGTAACTGCTCACTACGCAAAATTTACAATTTGCAGCCATAAATCAATTACAAAATATTTTACAATATTTACATAAATATATATGAATATATTTACGTCCTATTAATATACTTTTCATTCAACTCCAATGCTTTTATCACCCCCCCTTTCCCAGAAAAAACCAAAACTTCGCCCCCTTTATAGAGATCTACCCCAAATATTGGACCTTCTACGTCTATCCTGTCATAAACTATATTCTTTGATTGAACGTCCCAAAAAATCAAGTTACCAGCATCAGAACCTGAAACAACTAATGGATATATGGTACAAGTTACAAATTTCGCTTGACTGCAATACTTTTCACAAATCGGTTGGTTATTCTCACGAGTGTATGTCTTCATCACCTTATTATTCATATAATCCCATAGTCTAATGATGCCATCTAAACTTGAGCTTAAAATGAACTTCCCATTAGGAGTACACTCCACACATGAAATCGGAGGATTAACAACGTCATTAGTAGACGCGGTAGCAGTACCATAGCTGGATGTATTATATACTAAAGTCTTTAAACATTGACCTGTTTCACAATCAAAAAGGCGCATAAGTCCATCATACGACCCGCTTACAATTATGGTATTATCAGGAGTCAAACATATAGACAGAATTGGGTCTGAGTGTGCTGCCAATGTCTTTAAGCTTTTACCAGAACTTAAATCCCAAATGGTGATTGTCTCATCAGCAGAACCAGTAATTAAAATGTTGCCTTTTTTGGTGAACTTTACAGTAGTTACATGATAAGCATGTTTTTTCAAAATCTTAACACATTTTCTTTTGGGAATAGACCATAGCCGAACGGTTAAGTCATCTGATGCACTGGCAATTATACTGGAATTTATAGGTGAAAAATCAATATCAGAAACGCCTTTAGTGTGTCCTTTTAACTCACATATAAACGAGCCGTCATTGAAATTGTGAACCCGTATTAGCCCACTGGAGGTAGAATATGCCAATGTCTTTCCATCACCGGATATCTTTACCGAATTGACTGACAGTTTGTCTGGATTGATAATTTGATATTTCTCAACATACAAATCATTTATAGGTTCAGCTGTTTTTAATTCAGGGCTAACAATACTTGAATGTCGAGTCCCAGGTACTACCTTGTCAGTTTCAGGTTCTACCAGAGATACAATCTTTTGTTTCTTCTGTACTGGTTCCTCCATACTGAAAAATTATTATCGCGTTAACCTACTATCGCGAGTTAGTTCTTCCCTGCCCCATCTACTAAATCTAAAAAATCTTTTAAGCGTATATTATATTAAATCTTCATTTCGTTAATCCATGCCTCGAACAAACTATTCTCTATTTCATCAAATGGATCGTTGGGTTTTTTTTTCAATCGAAGCGTTTCGATTACCTCGTCACTATTCTTCAAGTCCGAAGGAATTATCATTTTTTGCAACATCAACCTGGAGCTATCTACATTTTCAGTTTTAGCCAATTCTTTAAGAAAATATTTCAAGTACTGAAAAATCAAAACCTTGTTGTTGGAGGTACTCTTGGAATCATAGTTCGAGAATGTAAGTAAATCAACGATATTCTGGTTTAGAGTGACTAACAAATCATATTGTTCGGTAGATAAATTGTTTTTAGTTTCAATCTTGAAGAAAACTTTATTGAGAATCTTATTGAGTTCTGGCTGAATGCTTTTGGTAAGGTCTTTTTGTCGAGAATTCTGCTCGGTTAATGTCTGGTAGTTAAATTTCCTTTTAGTGTCTTCTGTTTGCGTGCTTACAGCGGTTTGCACAGAAGATGGCGGAGATATAGAGGACTCACGAGTGGAAGATTTAGGACTAGGGTAATCCTTGGAGTAGTTTATTGTAGAAATGTCAAATTTGATTGTCTCTTCGTCTTCTTCATCTTCACCTCTGTTCCATTTTCTTTGATTATCAGCCAATTCAGTAGGCAAATAGAATTTTTGAGTTTTTATTACGTGGTTTTCCTGATCCCACAAAAGTTTGTTGGTAATCAAAGCCTTAACAAGTTTGTGCTGTTCTTCTTGCAAGCAAGAGTTCTTTGTAATGAATTTGTGTTTCAAGAGCTTAGACGCACTGAATCTATCACCAGGAAAGATTACGAAACACTTCAATAAGAAGTCTTTGAACTGGTTGGAAATCTTTAATGAATCTAATTCGATCAATTCTTTAAAATCTTCGTCCTTTAAACATCTAGAAATGTATCTCAATGCCTTCATGGGAGGATGATGTCTTTGAAGAGGAGGTTTACCATTGATCAATTCGTACAAACAACATCCCAATGACCAGATGTCTGCCTTACTATCATGTCCCCCATTGTTGTTCAAAATCACTTCCGGTGCCATCCAGTATGGAGTCCCTACTGTGGTATTTCTTCTCGAAAAATTACACGATAACTGAGTTGATACACCAAAATCGGTCAACTTTACCTCTCCTTTGGAACTCAATAAAATGTTCTGGGATTTAAGGTCTCTGTGTATCTTTCCTTGGTCATGTAGGTACTCCAAGGCCACCAATATTTCTTTTGCGATAAACAGTATAGTTCTTTCATCAGTTACAGGACCTGGAAGTAATAATTCAAACAACGACCCTCCCTTTACAAACTCCATGATTACCCAGAGTTTGTAGTTTTTTACAAAACATCCCAAGAACCTGGTTATCTGAGGAAGTCTGCATTCACTTATGATCTGAATTTCTTTATTTATTTCATATAAGTCAGTCTGATCGTGTTCCAAGTCTATTTGTTTGATAGCTACTTCTTCATTGGTGGCTTTAACAAGACCCCTGTAAACTACTCCGAACCCACCTTTTCCAACCTGCTCACACACCTCCAACTCATCTGCCGAAAGTACTCGTGTGGTCATTAGTCTATGAGTATGAGAATCAACTGGATTTTTAATATTCTCTATTTTCGCTTATTCGCGTGCGTCATGGAGAAGGAAAAGTCTTACTGTTGAGTATGTCAAGAAACAGGTTAACAGCTGTCCCGAATTTTGCATCTTGTTTTAGAAACATACGAAACTCCAGATCTTGTGTAACATTATACAGAGGTATATCGTTCAAAAGATACGTATCTCAGTTATCTAATGATAGTATCACTGATGTTCTTCTAGCAAAAACACTATCAGCTCCAAAAGCGAGCGATGAGTATATCAAATGTACCATGTTCAATAAGCTTGGCGACGTGATACTTAGGGGTAAAGATATAAAGAGACTGGATTTCTTAAAGTCCCACAACTTGATTTCCAGAGATCTTCGAAAAATTTCTAAAACTTCCACTCAGAATACGGTGAGTTATATTAATTTAGAGGTAGTCCCTTCTATTATAACAAGAAATAACTGTATTCTTTTGAACTTACTCAATCATCGTGCCATGATAAAAGCCAACCAGGTAGTAATATTTGATGATGTTTCCATAAATTCAGGCTCTGGTCTCAATGATTCTCGATCCCATGATAATTTGGTAATGGCTATGCAGAAAGGTTTGAACAAATCTGGTGACGTCAGTCTGTTACCTTATGAGTTCAGAGCTTTGGAAATAATTTTGAATCTGGTGGTTAGTGATTTGGATTTAGAGATGAAAGCTCTTTCAACCAGTTTACAGAGTCTTTTAGGAGGTTTAGAAGAATCAATTGATAGTAATAGACTAAGATTCTTATTAATCCAGTCAAAAAAAATGACTCAATTTTATAGAAAGGCCACATTGGTAAGGGATGCATTGGATGAAGTCTTGGAAGATGATGATTATTTGAATTCCTTATATTTGTCCGAAAAAAGGTACAAAACAAATCATCAAGAAGTAGAACTTTTGATCGAATCTTATTATGTGACGTTGGACGAAATCGTTCAAAAGGTCAAAAACTTGATATCACAAACCAAGTCGACTAATGAGATTGTGAATATTATTTTGGATTCCAATCGGAATGAAATGATGCTTTTAGGGCTTAAATTCGGTTTAGGTTTGTTATCTATGGGAGTAGCTCTTTACGTTGCAGCCGTTTATGGAATGAACTTGGAAAATTTCATCGAAGAAAAAGATGTTGGATTCCCAGTGGTAGTGGTGTTTACTTTTGTACTCACACTCGTTTATTTATCATTCAGTATAAAGAGTTTGAGAAGAGTCCGAAAGATCACTATGACTGGATCCAAATAGAAGGTTCCATTCATTGATGAAATTATTATCATGTATATATATTACGAATTATGAAACGTTTATGTGCATCATTTCTCTGCAAACTCTATATCTATTGTAGGAGTCACAAAAGAACCGCTTGTACTTCTGTCTCTACTTCCACTGGGAGTTCTAGTATCGAAAACTTCTCTAGATAAGTGTCTAGGAGATGCACTAGGGGAAGGGGCGGGAGTCACTTTTGTGTGGAAAGGTCTCAAAGAAAAGCTGTCAGATGATGGTATAACCTTTGGACTTATTATCGGTTTCCTAGGACTCACTGGGATCGGGACTTTTTTTTGCAAGCCTAGATTATTCTTTTCGTTCTCTTTTTTTTCACGATAGCTCTTTTCGCTATTGACAAGATGATTCACTAAATCACACCTCAATTCAAGATCTAGAAGATCAGAAAAAATTCTAACGTATACCTCTAATGGAGGTTTTAATCCGCTTGCTGTCTTAACAGGTGAGGGCCTCAACATCAAGTGAAGAAGTGGAACAGAACCAATGCTGTCCATGGAATTCAAAGCTTTGGAAATTTCCTCTACAATATGTTTCTCAGTGGGGAGCTTAAGTTCCTCTGGGAATTCGTCGTATAATCCATAACTTGGAATTTGACTCAACTCAAATACCAGACTCAAATGTTCTAACAAGAAAATTAGAGAGCTTATATTGCTTCTTGGAATTGATGACAACACTTTGACAAATTCTGATCTTGAGACAGCAATTTCTTTATTATAAAGTTGGATTATGGAATCATAGATAACGCATGGAATCAATGAATCTCCAATCTCCAACAACCAATTCTTATAGAAATTAACCAACGACTTCAAACTTTGACTTTTCAAACTATCGATAACTTTTTGAATCAAAGCCTGCTGTATGGCGTTTTCGTTCGAGATGGTGATATGTTCCATAGTCTCCTGGCTTATAATATCAATAATCTTTTCTTTTACATGCCAGTATCCCTGGTGATCTATAGGAGCTTTCCAGTAATCTTTCAAAAGAGTAGTCTCATCTTTTTCTTCGATTAACCTCGTAATTTCGTGGATGAAAAAAGGCAAAGAAGAGAAGCTCAATAAGCTCTTCTCTGTATCGGTTTGACACAATTGTAATTGCAATGGGACGTCTTTATATAGATTAAATTTCAATTTTAGGTTCTGAAAGTTGTTGTTGGCTTGTGTTGTACTGTATTGTTTTATTTTGAAATTTTCCGGGGACAGAATTGAAGGGGAATATATACCAGTACTAAAGTTGCTGATGAGGTTATTGAAATCATTTTGGTAATTTTCTGGATTATTGTAGAATAGCATCGTGGATGCATGCTTATGAAGTCTGTTAGCAGATTCCAAGGAGAAGTCATAAATTATTTCCAGTAACTTCGTAAGAGATTGGTACACTAAACCGATTTTCATTTTTTCAAACTTTTCTAAGTATTGACTCTTTTCAATAACTTCATAGTCAATCAAGTACTTAAGCTCGTGTAAATCGTAGTACTTTTCATCATAATCCTCCTCAATTTTTATCAATTTTTCTTCGTAATTTGTGTGCATGATCGATAATTTCATGGACTTGAACATATTATTGAACCTTTTACTTGTTTGAGCAGCCATTTCATTAACCTGTTTCGTTGTTTTCTCATCTACTAAAGCCTTTCTTGGTGTCACAGAGGGAGAGATGGGGTTAGAATGTGGATTTTCTTCGATCTCCTGAAACCCAGCGGTATAAACAGCTAATTCAGACCATTCAAACCACATATTTTCACTTTTGAATTTCTTTGACCCTAAGATGCTGGTACCTATTATCAATTTAAGATCAAGAAGGCCTTGTCCAAATCTTTCCAAGTTTAGTCTGGTAGGGTTGAGTTTGAAGGGTCTCCTGTAAACGAGGAATCTACATAACTCGTCACTACTAAAAATCTCCATTTTTTGACCCGGTAAAGGAAAACCCCTCTTGGTCGTTTCAACCTTAACCATTGCATCTTTCAAGAAACCAGAAAGTTCCTTCTGAGATCTTAATTTCAGAGGACCAATAAATAATGGAAAATCAAATTCCAGTCCACTGTCAGACTCGTCCCCATTACTATCGAATGTTTCATTCAAAGTTGTAGATGACTCCGTATCATTTCCGAAGGAAGAATTTTCCTCATTCGTAGCATCTTCATTGTTCTTCCTCCTGGCTTCCTTAGCAGCTTGTTCGTTGTCAGCAAATTCTTTGGCTCTCTTACATTCATCAAAGTCAGTCTTTAACTTTTCCACTTCAGAGTAGGCTTTAGTGTAGTCATTGAGGAGTTCATCAAGGCGAGCTATTCCCTGACGTATTTTAGGCTCATGACGCTTTATAAAGTCGTTGACATCTTCCAATACTTCTCTATCAATTGCGGAAGCTAATCTCATGAGTGTAATGGCTTCTGAGTTTGTGTCTTTCACATACAAGGCCAATGGTACATTTGAAGTGATAAGATCTGAGTTATCAACTTTGGTATGTATTTTTCCTGTTATTTTTCCGACACTTTCATCCTCCTCTCTGTCCTTCTCTTTCGTTTCCTCTTTCATCCCTTTCGTCTGCTCCTTCTCTTGTTTTCTTCTCTTCTCTCTGGATTCTTCTGCCAGTAATAATTTTTCTAGGACTCCAGGATGAAATAATGTATTAGAAGTGTCCCCAGCCATCTTCTCAAGGTATTGACTATTGGCGTTGTAATAATTCATGAAATTGAACACCAACTGACGAAGATCATGGAGCTGTTTCAAAGAGAGGTTAGATTGTGACTTTAAGCTTTCAATCCCGGAAACATAATCAGGCGACCAGTATATATTGGCAAATCGCTTACTCATGGTCACACTCTAGCTTTATTAGATTTGTGCACCGTTTTTACTGTAGGACTTCAAACTTTATGATTTGATCCAACGCGCGTGGATTGAAGTACTAAGATGGACGCGGATGTTGTAACTATAACTGGTGAAATTGACACTATCGCTCAGGATATAAGCTCACTTCAACAAGAAATAGACAACCTTACAGAGGAATTAGTCAAAAATGTACAAGAATCCAAAAACCTTGAAAAATCAGTAGAAAAAGAGAAGCATACCCTCAAGAAACTTCGAAGATTCGAAAGAAAGAAGAATCAAGACATCTATGATGAAAATATTCCCCCTATAGTTCAACACTCTTACTTTGATGATTCAATTGCACTGTTTTTCAAAGTAGGTAGAGACTTCGAGCCAAAACCCGTGAAAAGCTCTGATATTGATGAAACTATTCTTGGTGCTGCGCAGAGCGCAAGAAAGATCATCGCTTTAAAAGAAAATATCTTGTATGAAAACTTGTATAGAATAGGAGGGGTTACTGGATTTCCAATCAATGATCCCGAGTGTTTAGGGTTAAGATTTGATCGGTTTGAAGGCCACAAGAAAACATTCTTAAAGAGTAACTATGTCATTCTTCGAAAACAAATTATTGAATCAAAAGCTAACGGCTCGGTCGAGAAATGGTCAGTTTACAGACACACGTTATCAGAAGTGGTAGTACATAATGTCTGTAATAATATTGGAGCAGAAAATGGATTGGATGAAGTACAAATTCTGATATTCGTTCAAGCCATTCACCAACATCTCACCAGAGCCACTTTCGTCTCCGATATATTACACAAATTACATGAATTATCGTTTCGAGACTTGGGTGCTACATCTCTGTTCGCTCGATTGAAGGTATTTGATGAGATAGCCGCTGACGATCTCATGAATCATATCTCTATACGATTCAATTCAATCACAAAGGAGATCAAATTTCAATTGAGATTGGTTATTGAGGGAAATCACATAGATGAGGTGGAATTACAATCCGAACAGCTAGAAGAGTTGGATACACATAAAATAATTGCATATAATGCTAGGCTCAAAGGTGTAAGTCTTATACAACTTGAAGTTGAAGTAAAACGATGGCTTCATATGCTACTTAACGACGGAATGATTTAACTATAATTATCAATATACTTTCAATATATAATCTAATAGGCACTCTATCAATAGAAATCCAAACGCTCTCAAACAATTAGCTATAAAAACAATTATGAACAGAAAGAACTTTTAAAAGCATTAGTATGCATTACCAAATCCAGCACCGGTTGGTTGAAAGCCAATTCCAGTCATATTGGCTTGGACTCCAGCACTTCCATTAGTAATCATAAGGGGCGTATTGGTGGGGGCTTCCTCATCTTTTCTTTCAGCGTCTCTTCTCCTCTTGAAATCAGCATGGACTTCGCTAAGAATCTTTTGGTTTTCTGCTGCAATAGAAATCTCGTATGGTTTGACAAAGTTGCCTAAGTTGTGCAACCACGATAATTCTAAAACGTAGTCTTGTTCAATAGTATCATAACAAGAGTACAATAATGCTACAAAACATTCGTGATTACCAGTTTCAACAAAATAGTCCAACAATTCGTGGGCGATCTTGGTGGACTTGGATACAGCGGCAGTCTTGATCAAATCAGCCCATAACTTGTCGTTTTTTAGAATAGAAATAGACTTACCGTACTTTTTATTCTTGGTGTACAAAGTGGCAGAAATTTGTCTAAAAAAGATAATTTCGTGGTTTTCCAATCTTTCGGCTAAGTCCAAGGAGTTGAATCTGTTACAAGCTTCATTCTCAATGGCTTCTCTCAAGGACTTGTAATCTTCTTCTTCGATCAATAAGTCATGATAAGCTCCATTTACGATTGAGTTGTTCTTTTCCAAGACACTGATTAAGAATGGCTTAATTAGTGGTAAGTTGTCAGATTTAACAAACAATCTGACGACTCTTGGTAAATCTAATTTAGGTGCTAAAACGGATAATAAATCAACCAATAGGTTTGGATTTTCGTTCAAGTAAAAGTTGATGGCCTTATAGTAGATTTCCAAATTTGGAGCCTTAACTATGATTTCCTTGAAGGACAAATGGTCAAAGGCTACTTCGGACTTCTCAATCATAGTCAATGCAGCATTGTCCCATTCTTCGTAGTGGCAATACAAGAATATTAATTCAGGGTACAAGTGAGCAGCTTCACAAGCAGTCAAAACCTTCGGAATGTTGATTCTAGACCAGAACAATTTCAAGTGCTCCATGACCTTCTCTGGACTATACTTAGAGTATAGAATGGCCAATTCGGTGAACATACCCATATGAGCCCTTTCCAAACTTAAACCATTTTCGAAAAGAGAGATCAATTCATTGAAGTAACCATTCCATTCATAAGTCTTGACCAATTCAGGTAATTCTTCAGCATCAATGATCAAATTCAAACCACAGATTTGAGCTAATCTAAATTCCTTGTTTTCAATACAAGCATTGTTAACTTGTTTCCAGACATTGGTGTTGGAGGCCTTTCTAGCACATTCAACAGCAGCTTGGTAGTCTTCTAAATAAACTAAAGTAGTGGCCAATTTCGAGTACTTAGAAACGTTTGAATACAAAATTTTAGCTCCCTTATAGTTTTTGGCCTCGAATAACTTGTCACCTATAGTTTCCAAGTCAGCAACATTTGGACCTCCAACAAACTTTTCAATGTCAGATAATTTGTCTAAGTGAGCATAACAGTTGATAAGAGCACCATCAATAGCTGGCTCTCTCAAAGTCTCTCTGGCCATGTCTAAGAACGGAATCAATTCCTCTTCCTTACCAGCACGTTCAGCAATTTCAATCACTTGCTCAAAGTTGTCAGGGTTTTTAGATTTAACGTAAGAATCAATAGCTTCTGGAACACGCAAGCCATTTAATTGAGCAGTACCTAATTGATACCATAATTCAGAGGTGTTATACTTTTCGGCGTATTGTTCACCTCTATCCAAAGACATAATATCTTCAACCAAAACCTTCATAGCATCAGATCTTAATTCAAATCTATCATAGATTTCGAAGGCTTCTTCGTTCAATTGGGCATCAATACACAAAGGGGCAATTTCTTGTGGGTCATACTTATCCAACTTTTCAATGTAATTTAAAACACGAGATGGATCAGCCTTGATAGCAGTTAAAATCAATAAACCTTGTAAAGAAGTGTTATCGTTGAATGGAGATGGTTCCAATATGATCTTTTCCAATAACTCAATTAATTCTTGTGGTAAATCATTTTCCATGAAGGCCTTCACAGTCAAAGAGATTGGCTCTGGATCATCCAATTCTGGGATCCCGGTAGAGATAACTTGATCAATCAATTGTCTTCTGTGAATATTTTCGTCAGACAATACCCTATTCCACAAGTCAAAGTCAGATTTGGATAACAAGTATCTAGCTTGGTATTTGTACATCTTGTTTTCGTTGGTAATGTTTATTAATTCATCATCATTGGACCCCTTAGAATAACAGATGTAAGCCAAGTACGGATCTCTCTTTTCACAGTACTTACCAACTACCAAAGTATCGTAATTAGTGTTATCCTGTAAGAACTTTTCTGGGGAGTTATTGGAGTCAATGTAAATTTTTGCCAATGTGTTGTAGACTTCTTGGTCGTTGGAACCACCCTCCAAGGTAGCTTCCAAAAAAGGTAATAAGATTTTCAATCTGTTTCTTTTTTCAACTTCAGCGACTAATTCTTTGATAGGAACTCTGCCAATAACAGAGTTTAACAAGTTCTTGATAATGGTCTCGTCACAATCAACATCCAACAATCCAGCAACAACCTGTGGAGTGTTCGAGGAGTTCACTTGCTGAACGTAAACTTCAATAAATTTGAAGTACTGGTTCTTGTACAAATACAAAATCAAATCATGAATGAAGTTAAATCTATCACAAACAATGATCAACGGTAACTGGTCCTCCAATTTAAATTCTTTCAAAAAGTTTTTAACCTTTTCACCGTTGTAAACATTATTGTCTCTGACAACTCTTTCAATTTCCTTAGTTTGATTCATTTTAGCGGCACTTTGAATGTACTTGAAAACAACGTCTGGTTCTTGAGTCAAGTTGACGATAGAAGACAAATAGTAGTACTCACCTTCAATACATTTGTAATCCTCGAATATTTTGATCAACTTTAAAGGACCGATTAAATCAGAGTATTTTGTTGCGACCTGAATTACGACTTGCAAATTTTGCTGAACATTGTTGGAAAGCAATTCCTTGATACAAGCAACAGTTTGTTCAACAGTTAATTGGCCAAAATAAGAAACCAACCAATCGCTTGGTAAAACATTGGTGTGAACAATAACTCTCTTGATATCTTTCAAGTCATCATAGTGTTCCAAAGCTCTTTGGAATAAACCAGACTTTTCGCACAACTTACCAATACTTGGTTTATCATAATGACTGAACATTTGGTTACCTAGAATAGCATCAGCGACTTGTGGGGCATGTAACAAATTAGTTTCCAAAACCTTTGTTTGCAAATGACCTTCAGCAGGAGAATCGTTTTTCAAAGCATCTAATAAGAAAGCAGTTCCTTGTTGAATGTAGTTTTGGGAAAAGAACAAATCAGCTATATTTTCAATGTTGATATTAGCATCTTGAGCTGACAACAAAGATGTCGCAAATTCACTTGCCTTGTCTGGGTTAACTCTAACCAAATTTTGGATCAAGTTAGTATAGTCAGGGGAGTAACCGACTTTTTCACAATAAGGAATTATCTTGTCAAATTGACCTAATTCAGCCAAAGAAGAAACTACTTTGATGTGAACATTTGCTCTGATGTAAACAGCCAATGCTAAGGTGGTGTCATTATAAGATTTGACTATATCACCCAATTCTTCAGAGGAAGTCAACTTATCTTCTTTCAACCATTTCTCGAACAACGGCTTTCTATCTTGCTGTAAAACAGGTTTAGCCAATTCGATAGATTCATATTTGTTCAAAGTACCTCTGTCTAACAAAGTTGAAAAATATTGTAAGATTGGAGAAATCTGGCCTGGAGCTGGAGTAATATGCTTTAACTTGTTGATAGTGTCCGGTGTACGTAATTGTTCAGAAGAAGCGGCAACCTTAGCAGCGTTTGTGTAATCACCTTGGTTTAAGAAATTTTGGAATTGTTGAGTGAATAAATTTTCAGCACCAGGGAATCCACCACGAGAGGAGAGAGACAATGCCAAATTAACGTTGGAGAGTTTCTCCAATACGTAAGGAACAATTTTGTCTCTCGAAACCTCAACACACAAAACTTGACCTGCTTTGTTGATGGTGATAAGACCAGTACCGTCTTTATAGCCACTAGCAGTAAAGACTGGGTCTGCAGTAATTCTATTGACGAACAAGTTTGAACCGGTTTCCATATCATATAAATGAATGAAACCGTATTTGGTCAAGATATAGATAATGCCATACTTATCAGAAGCCTGTAAACTTATAGGAAAATCATTTGTAGCGTCGGGAGGAAAGAAAATATCGACGGTTTTCTTTGGAAACGCTGGATTACCTTCGACATGATCAATTTCAATAATGTGCAAATTACCTTGACCTTGAGCATTTTTGTTACCAACACAAAATACTTTGGTAGGCAGAGGAGCACCATTTAATTTGATTTGAGCAAATTTCGATACATGACCTTCAATAGCTTGAGAAACGTTACGAGTTTTAGAATATAACTGAATGTGACCGGCAATTCTACCATCTTCTTGGGCAATACCATTAATGGCAAACCAATTTAAGTCTGGTTCAGCAACAAAATTTATGATTTGGTTATTGTTCAAAGTCTGGTGTCTTTCTGTCAACTTGATCGGACCAGCGTTAGTACCATCAAACACATTCCAGTAGAAGATGGCCAGGCCAGTTACCAAACCCAAATACTCATTAGTGATCCATTTCCAGAAAACTACTGGCTCATCCATTGTGAAAGATTTCAATCTTTGTTTAGAGCCAAGGTTAAAGATTTGAATAGTTGTACCGTTAGCACGTAAGGATATGACAAACTCATTAGGGTGCATTATAGCATTATCAGCGGTCATGTTCTTACGAGTGACTTCGTTGTTATTGTGTAAATCAACAATAGCTACGGTGTTGCCATTGCTTCCGCTTTCACGAACACAAACATAACGATCAGACTCGAGGGTTGTTGACTTGAAATCAAGCAGTCCTTGTTGGATCCCTACCAGAGTAAGCTGTGCCAATTCGGTAAAGTCTATTGGTATTTCAGACATGGCGAATCACTGGGAATTGGAAACAAAAAGGAGGGAGCACTAGTATAGCTATCAAAAGGGGGAATTGAATGTAGGAATGGGTTAGAATTGAGAAGTTCAATAAGGTCAATTGAGCTGTTAAAATATGACAAATCGGTTCAACAATGGTTTAATGATCCAGAAAGTAGTGTACACTTCTTTGCCAATTAAAGACCTTTATAGTATATTTGTCAAATCGTCCACTTGATTTACGGCGCGGGTGTGAGAGTGCGGACGGGAGTGCGGGTAAGGTTAGCTAGCCAGTGGATGTGTGATTGGGGTAGTGCGAAATGCTCAGTGTGGGATATTTTTAGAGAGTGGGGGTGGTGCTGGAATATGATATGTTTGCGGAAAAGAGCGAAGCGTGCGCGGTCCAACGAATATTTCCTAATTCTGTCTTGGCCAAGGGCGGGCGAAATTTCAATAAGGTTTGAAACATCTTGAGAGTCATTGGCAGCTTTGAGTAGCGCGGGTGGCGAGAAAATAAGTCGATCATTCTATAATTTAGCCAAAGCTACCGCGAGTCATCCCTCATGCCGACTTTCTTTTTCGTCATTTCTTTTTGCCAATTTCATTTGGAAAATTTTATATATTTTAATAATCATCCCTCATATTTCAGATACATATTTATTCTCCTAATTTCTTTATACTCAAATCACCATTTAACGCGTTGCATATTCTACTTTATTCCTAATAATACTATACCTTCCCATGAACTCGTATAACGACAAATCCGGTGATCTTTTCAACCCGCTTTTTATAGACGATGAAGATACCAGTAATAAGTTCCAAAACTATCTCCTCAAGAAAAAGTTGAAAATCAACCAAAAAGGTACTTCAAAGAAACAAAGGTCTCGCCTGTTACCTATCATCAACTATCAACAACATCATCTTCCACATCAACATCGTAAAAAACTGGTCGTTCCCTCCTTACCTCCTATCAATTTAACCTCCTTGAAAGAAATTGATTTGAACGAGATTTTGAAGAACCCCCAACTTCGTCATGATATATTATTCGATCCTCAGTTGCAGTTTAGACCTAATCTAGATGGTGAGAGAGGTAGAAGAAAGAGACTGATTATCGAAAAATATTGGGGCGAAATAGGGAAGGAATGTGCCCAATTTTTTAATCCAGAATCCCTGCCTGTTGTGGTCCAAACTAACGGAGTGACCTCTCAGTCTCCTTATCGTGGAACAAGCCCAGTCAAACTAGTACGCCTTCCTCTCCTTTTCCAGACCCTTCGCGATATACTCGTCTCCCTTCTCCCAATGAAGAGCAGGTCCATTATTCTTGAAGTTCTTGATTTGGATCTCATCCATCAAGAACTTCAAGTCAGAAACTTCGACTTTGTTAAACTTGCAAGATTCCTTCACACATTTTTTAAAACTCATTGTGCTCCAATGAGGGATGATTTAGTCAACACCATGTTTCAAAAATTTGAACAAAGTTATCAAAGTAATGATTTGAACTGTCTCATCGAGGGTTTAAAACTTACCTTCCAAATTCTTGAATGTATGAAATTGGATATTGCAAACCACCAAATTCGTCTCCTCAGACCTATCTTAATTGAAACTGCTATAGATTTTGAAAAGGATTATTTCAACCAGTTGGTTATGTACAATAAAATCTCATTGACTGAGAGTGTATCATGGTTTAAAATGAACCATACGAAGAATTTTGCTAACAAGAAAATTGATTCTAAAGCAACTGAAATCAATCTCAAAACCAATCTTGTTCTTTCAGTGTTTGACCTTCTCAGTTGTCAGAAACTTGTTAATGAATTCCCTCAAACTTTAAGCTTTGACCATACAAGACTCATTCTTTTGAGAGCAGATATTCGCCAAATTATTGTTCTTAAATTATGTGTAATTTTGTTTCAAAATTTAGTAACTGACAGAAATTTATCAAGAGATGTTTTGTCAGCTGCAAATATTGAAAAAATCAAACAGGAGATCTTATCTATTGTAACTGACTCAAATGGTAACATTAAATGGACCAAAAATATTCACATGATCAGTTTACAGATCGCTAAAACTATTGGTTTACAGGATAAAAAAGAGGTTTTAGATTTTTGCAATAACTGGCTAATCAAACAAATCCAACCAAATTCTAAAGTCTATCAGTTAATGGAACAGAGCTACTTTAATCTGTTGTTAGAGACTATGAAAAAGAGTTTGAATGGTTCTGAATGTAATGATAATATTGCTAATAGGTTATTAATACTAATCAACTTTAACTGGAATGTTTTCGGTGATTATTATAAAAGCACTTTAGCTAATGCATAGTATAGAATAATACATGAATAATGAAAGTAAAAACTGCGATACTACTCAAGCGTACATTAAAAACTCCCAAACCTCTATACATTCCTTTGTGAAAAGAGTCCGTTTCATTAGTTTATGGATGTATCCTATCAGTCGCCTTCTGCCATGAATCTTGGAAACTTGTAAGTTTCGTATCGTCTAAATACCTATCAACAAGTGAGTTCCCGCTCGATACTTGTGACTTCGGTGCTGAAAATTCCAGATTTCCAACTGATTCGCCAACTAATTTATCTGGCTTATCAGCTATTCTTACATTATATATGACCCTGAGATAGCTACCTAATAAGATTCCCACCAATGTTCCTACAATTCCACTTACAACAATAAACTGAATCATTACTACCAGAAACTCAAAGGTTTTAGCAACATTAATTTCGTCAATTCCTAATATAAAAAAAATGGGGAAAAGCAAGATTTGGAGTGCATACCATACCATCATGAAAACGTACCATATAGGTTCGAAAACAAATTTTTGTATTGGGAAAAACCCCCAGTAGACTAATGTGTTTGCTGTGGAGAATAGTGACATGAGGATTTTCCTATGCTGCGAAAAGTGATATTTGAAGAAGGACTTATGACAGTATATACCAGCACATACTTTTGGAATTACTTGATGTATGGTGCATCAAATTACGAGTTGTTCTTCAAATGAAGTTGGTTTCCTGATTATTCTACTAGTCAGCCCTTTCAACTCTCCAGTATGTACGCTGTTCAACCCACGAGAATTTAGCCTCGTTAAGCTACCAAAGGAGTCGAGGAATTACATGAATCAATCAGGGGATACCGAGCCGTATCAAAAGGAATTCAAGACTACCGAGAAGATTATCAAATATCGGGCCGCTAAATTAATCAGGTTTTTCAATTCGAAAATGATACTATCGTTAATTATAGAATATTTCCTTTAAAAATCATTTCAAGAGTCTCGATATCAACCTTAAGAAACTATCCTTGTCGAATGAATGAATTGCTACAAGCGTGATCAACTCGAATCAACAAATGTGATAGCTCTCCCATTTCCTGTTGCGACGAGAACCTTCTCTTATCACATTCAAAAATCCAAAGGTGGCTGCGAAAAGTTCTGCCAAGGCAAATTTAGAATCTTTAAACTTTTTAGGTCATCGCCCCTACGGCTATGGATCATCCTCTAACGATGAGTCAGAGCTCCTTGTTCAGTTAAATAATTGAAACTTAAAAAGGTATTACCTAAAATAAGCAGAAAGCTCTAATGAGGTGTAAGGTAGCTGTAGCGAGAGAAGTTAGCACTCTAGAGCAACTCTAACTTTGATGACTAGGTTTTACATAGTTTCATTTGTGCTACTTTATTTGAGGTTTTGCAAGAAATGTACTAATAGTAGAAATAATGATGTAAACAAAGTAAAATGACTGATGCATGAGAAGAATTCACCATCCACTTCTAGCCCTTGTTGCAGGTGAAAATCACAGATTACAATAACGGCAAAGAACCCCTCAGTAACTAACCTTTACAACGAGCCTATTTACATTACTTCAAATACCACCACCCATGTCACCACCAAAGCACACAGTATGATACAACTCATTCAGTCGATTTACATATCCATTTTTCCGTAGATTTTTGAATCCCTCTTGCTTAATAACTTAAGCTCGGCTGCAAATGCAACATGTATGGCTGCAAGATTTGACACCTTGGTCGTGTATGCCCGCATCATGCTAAGTTCTTGTGTCTAAGCCCTGGCTTAGGCCCGGCTTTTGCTCTCCATAGTATGAACTGACTCATAAATTAGGAAAGGCTTCTATAGATAGTTATGTCATCTGTCTTAATTAGCATATAATCGTCTCACACCCCCACCCCTCCTCGCTACTGTTGTGAGGCATTTAAAAAATTTTCAAATTTTTACATAAATAAAATCATCCGCACTTTTATTCTAAGGAAAGACGTTATTTAGCCCCCCACAAGTGGGATCTATTTGTTATGACAGAGAAGAAAAAAACTATGAACAAGCTTAGCAAATTGTTCAACTTATCGCAAACAAATTTGGCAAAGGAAGAACCCTTTATGTCTAAAGTTGAAGAAGAAAAACCAAAGAAAGATATTAATAAGTCAAATTTAGACCTTGTATCGGCTAAATTGTCACAATCAACTCCTCAACCATCAATATCTCCATCAGCTCAAGGGTCCTCAATGGACTCCAGATCTAGAAGTGGTACTGCCAATGGAAACGGTGCTCCTCGTAAACCGGGAAGTGGCTCGAACTCGAGAGTAAATTCACCACCATTACTGAGGTCGAATAGCACTACAGCTCCTCAAAAGCCTAGATTTAGACTTACAGAGACCAGTCATGAACATAACCTCAAAAGTGCCAAAAGACAAGAGAAATTGACTAATATGTTGAAAGATTTACTAGGGGCCAAAAAGCTTCGTGATGAAGCAAAGCTGGCAGTTCCTAATATATTAGGAGAGTCTGCTGTGCCGAATCATGATGCACAACCTCCTACTCTCTTCGCTGGTCTTGTAAATCAAATGCGCCATAGTACTGAAGGTTCGCAAAGCCTGTACACTTCTATTGACCAGCTGTTTGTTGAAAAATATGGTCGGTGTCAAGAAGTAGTTGGTAAAGGGTCATTTGGTACTGTTAGAGTTTCCCATAAACGTCTTGGTGATAACGATGGTGATGAAATTTTATATGCGGTTAAAGAATTCAGACGTAAACCAAGTGAACTGGAAAAAAAGTTTAATCGTCGGTTAACATCAGAATTTTGTATTTCTTCATCATTAAAAAACATCAATATTATTGACACGCTAGACCTTTTGAAAGACGCTAAGGGAGATTACGTTGAAGTCATGGAATACTGTAGTGGAGGTGATTTATATACATTAATCATAGCCCTGGGAAAACTAGAGTACGCCGAAGCTGATTGTTTTTTCAAGCAATTGATAAAAGGTGTAAACTATATGCATGATATGGGTGTAAGCCATAGAGATTTGAAACCCGAGAATCTTCTTTTAACACAAAATGGTGTACTTAAGATTACGGATTTTGGTAACTCGGAATGTTTTAAAATGGCTTGGGAACTGGAAGTTCAATTAAGTGAAGGTATTTGTGGATCATCTCCATATATTGCTCCTGAGGAATTCACTAGCAGTCAATTTGACTCCAGATGTGTTGATATTTGGTCATGTGGTGTGATTTATATGGCCATGAGAACTGGCCGTCAACTTTGGTCTATTGCTGATGCTGAAAGGGATGAATTCTTCAAGGAATATTTGGTGAAACGTAAAAATTCTTCCGGGTATGAACCGATCGAAGGTCTTAAACGTGCCCGTTGTAGAAATGTTATTTATTCCATCTTGGATCCTAAACCCAGTAGAAGAATCACTGGTAAACAGATTTTGAATAGTGAATGGGGTAGAGAAATCAAACTTTGTAAAGCTTCAAAGGGAGAAAACAATGTCCCTGTAGCTCCAGCATTAATACCTCCACCATCTACGCAACCGCCATTATCACCATCTCCATCTCCAGTATCTGGAGTTTCTCTGGGATCTGCACGTACCCCACGTACCGGTACTCCTCAGGCAAGTACACAGATTACTAGTGCTCATACTAGTGCACCAACTAGTGCCCCAAATAGCGCTCCAACAAGTGCACCTCAAGCGAGTGAACAAGAAGGACACGTACACATAAGAGCCCCAGCCCCGGCATATATTAATGACTAGACTATTTATATAGATCACGAATAACGAATATTTAATGCAACACAAGTGTAGGATTGATTATTGTAAATACAATGTAGTATATTTCTAGTGGCTACAAATAGCTGCACACACTTTTGGAAATTATGCAATCTTGAAATTGAATAGTTCAATGAAAACCATCGTATATAAGAATGCATATTTCCTAACTTTGATAGCTCAAGGCTTTATCGACATCATATCTTCTGGGTGCGAGGTTTGTAGCCCTCCGCGTCCCCTCCACCGTATGGCCAGGTCCATCTCACCGCGAGACGAAAATCAAGCCTGTGTTTGTTTACGCGTATGGTTGAATTGTCTGATTACCAACGACAAGAAAAAGTCGGAGAAGGAACTTACGGGGTCGTTTACAAGGCCCTTGATACGAAACATAACAACCGTGTGGTGGCTCTTAAAAAAATCCGGTTGGAAAGTGAAGATGAAGGAGTTCCATCTACCGCAATTAGAGAGATTTCACTTTTGAAGGAGATGAAGAGTGATAATATAGTCAGGCTTTATGATATAATCCATAGCGATAGCCATAAGCTTTACCTTGTATGCGAATTTTTAGACCTTGACTTGAAGAGGTATATGGAAAGTATTCCACAAGGTGTTGGCCTTGGGGCTGACATGATCAAGCGGTTTATGAACCAATTAGTTAAAGGGATCAAACACTGTCATGCTCATAGAGTTTTACATCGTGACTTAAAACCACAAAACTTGTTGATTGATAAAGAGGGTAACTTGAAGTTGGCGGATTTTGGTTTAGCTAGAGCTTTTGGTGTTCCTTTGAGAGCTTACACTCATGAAGTCGTCACTTTATGGTATAGATCACCAGAGATTCTTTTAGGAGGTAAACAATATTCTACAGGGGTAGATATGTGGAGTATTGGATGTATATTTGCAGAAATGTGTAATCGTAAACCATTATTTCCTGGCGATTCTGAAATTGATGAAATTTTTAGAATCTTTAGAATATTAGGAACCCCAAATACTGAAATTTGGCCTGAAGTTCAGTATTTGCCTGATTTTAAACCTACGTTTCCTAAATGGAGTAGAAAAAATTTGAAGGATTATGTACCTAGCTTGGATGAAGATGGTATTGATTTGTTAAGTCACTTATTAAATTATGATCCAAGTGGTAGAATTAGCGCTAAAAGGGCATTGATCCACCCTTACTTCCAAGAGGAAGACAACTATCTGAAGTCCATCAACATGGGCTAACTGAACTATAATCTTGAGCTAATGACTTCCAGATTTGTGGAACTGGAAAGGGAATGAACAAGTCGGTGTATGTTTCAACTGACTAGAATATGGTGATATAGCTGTAGACTCAATTTAAAACTTCATATAAATGAATTTAGTTATTTTAAATAAATAAAGAAATAAAGTCAAGTTTACAACAAGCTCTGCTGCCTTTTTCTGTCTTATATGGAATGTGAGTACATCCAATTTATTCTCTATTTGGTCGAATTTCAGGTTGATTTGTTCATGGAGGGACTCAAGATTCTCAAGGGCTTGACGAATCAGAAACTGGGACATTATGCTGTTGTGAGTTATTTGTAATGAATGGTTGTGGGTTGAGTTTTAGCAACGAATTCAATTCATATATATAGTTTCCAAATTGTTGTTTACTTATGTCCTAATTAGGAAAAGTAATTGAATTTGTATAAACTAATTAGCGTGTAGGGATAAGTGCCAGTAGCTTTGGATGGTCAGAAATATAAACATAGGGCAATTTATTCGAGTGACATTCAAGGGTGATATAGAATCTGGTAACTTGTACTGGTATAAAAACCTAAGACGCTTAAACATATGTGTACTTATATGCAGTCAGCAGAAACCAAGAAGAGTTGCAAGAATCTCTTGTAAAACAGGCAGAAGCAGATTAGAACAGGAATCAAATAATGAAACAAATGTTGCAAATAGGAAGACTCGTATCCATACCATCTGATGTCTTTTTCGTGCCAAATTATAGCAGTAGCATAAAAGTATTAAGGAGTATATATAGGACTAAAATATAGAGGTGAAGTAATCTTAGTCAAAAGAGGGAAGCCCGAAGGAATTATAAATAAGTTGATTGTTGGACAAATAGAGAAGCTTTTCCTCCAAACACGTCTGACTAATGCTTTATAGTAGCCAAATAATAGATCATCACATCCCCCTCCCTGGATTTAAACTAGTGAGAAAATACAAATGAAAATTCTCATTATGAGTGAATACAACGATTACAGAGGGTACAGCCGGGGCAGAGGCAGAGGCCAACATAGAGGTTCATACAGGGGCCGTGGGTACGAAAGAGGCTATGCCAATCGTGGTCGTGGTGGTCATGGGTATCGTGGTGGTTACCATGAAGGAGGATATGGATACTCAAGTCAATTTCATGGCCAGTATTCAGGCCAGTACCAAGGGCACCAGGGTCATCAAGGGCATCAAGTCCATCACAGTTACCAAAACCAACAGGGCCAGTACCAGGGATACCAAGGATACCAAGGACAGAATCAAGGTAATGCACAACAACGGGTACAACAATCTTACCAATCCCCACACAATTCTGCTGGCACACAATCACATTCTCCTACAAATTCATCACATTCACAACACACTTCTTCAAGTCCTCCAAAAAATATCCCAAACAAAGCATCCCAAACTCCGATTTCCAAGTCAAGGCTTGAGAGCAGACTAGAAGAACTTGCTAAAATTGACGATGACCTTGTGAAGATGAAAACAGACTTAAGAAGTCGAAACTTCCAATACCAGCTCCTTCAAGGCCAATTGGCAAAAGAGCAGACAAATGTCGATATGAATACTGAGAAACTTCTGGATATGAGTTTAATGTAGATAGACAGAGATATCAGGTGAAAGTGAAAAATTTAAGAAGTAAAGGAACCTACTTCGTAACTACACAGTGGAAACGGTGTCCGTGTAAAGTGTATATAATGTATCATAGTTGTAACAGTTAATCTATAACTCACTACTATTTCTCTTATTTCACAAAGCTCAATTATTGCATTCTTGTACACCAATTAACGCGATAATTTTTTACCCAACAATGTTAGATCTTTCGGTTTTCCCTTCCCCAATTCAAGCCATCCTTTATGGCTGCTTATTCATTGGTGTGATAAAAGTTACCATAGTCACACTTTCTACTCTTTCCTTCATTTTTGAACTCCTTATTGCTCCAGGAACCAATTTCAAAACTTACGGATCCGAAAAAGGCTCTTGGGCTCTCGTTACTGGAGCCAGTGACGGCTTAGGTGCTGAATACGCTCGTCAATTAGCCTCTAAGGGCTTTAACATTGTACTCGTTTCTCGTACCCTTAGCAAATTGGAAACCTTAGCCAAGGAAATCTCTGAAAAGTACAATGTTAGCACTAAAGTAGTTGCAACGAACGTCACTGAAGTTGATCTGCTGATTAGCAAAATAATCAAGGAAATTGAAGACACCGAAGTTTCTGTGTTGATCAACAATGTTGGTCAAAGTCATCTGATCCCTGTTCCCTTCGCTGAAACTGAAGAAGATGAGTTGACAAACATTATCACTATTAATAACGTATTTACCTTGAAATTAACCCAAAAATTGATTCCAATTTTGAAGAGTACTGCTTCCAAGACCAACTCTCGTGCCTTGATTCTTACTATGGGATCGTTTGGTGGTCTTTTCCCAACTGGTTACCTTGCTACATACTCAGGTTCTAAAGCCTTCTTACAAAACTGGTCTGCTGCTTTGGCTGCCGAATTGAAAGAAGACAATATCGATGTTCAGTTTGTTTTGAGCTACTTGGTGACTTCTGCTATGTCAAAGATCAAGAGAACTTCTTTAATGATCCCAAACCCTAAGACATTTGTTAAAGCTGCTTTAAAAAATGGCAATAAGAGACTTGGAGCTCAGGAAAGATTTGCTACTTCTACCCCATTCTGGGCCCATGCGCTCATGCACTTTGCAGTTGATCAAACTGTGGGAGTATACTCTTCAGTCGCCAATGCTTTAAATTACAACATGCACAAGAGTATTAGAGTGAGAGCTTTGAAAAAAGCTGAAAGATTGAGAAAGCAGCAATAGTGTTTATACGATTCAATACACCTTGTAAGAGAGTGAAGTAACTATAAGTTTCTGTTGTGAGGTGTACCTCTTCCTCACGTGACAGGAAAACTGTAGATACTCCAGATCCTACGCGCACCTTCTGGAACCTTCTCTCCTGTATATCATCAAGCTAGATCGCGCAATATAAACCAAGAACTCCCATCTTCGCAACTTACATTTCCCAATGGTAAAAGAAACGAAATTATACGATTTATTGGGGGTTTCACCTTCGGCCTCCGAAGTAGAAATAAAGAAAGCCTATAGAAAGGCTGCTCTCAAGTATCATCCTGATAAACCTACTGGAGATACTGAAAAATTCAAAGAAATCAGCGAAGCTTTTGATATTTTATCCAGTGAAGATAAACGTCAAGTATACGACGATTATGGACTTGAAGCTGCCCGTGGAAATGCACCAGCTGGGGGCAATCCTTTCGCCGGTACTGGAGGAAGTTCAGGAGGTAATCCATTCGGAGGATTTGGTGGTGCAGGCGGCCATCCATTCTCCCAAAGCGATGCCTTTAATATTTTCTCTCAAATGGGAGGATTCGGTATGGATGACGGATTCAGCTTCGGCAGTAGTGGCATGGGAGGCATGCCTGGAGGGTTTGGTGGTGGTATGCCTGGAGGATTTAGTGGAGGTAGATCTGCTAAAAGACCAGAGCCTGATACTGTAACCATGCCTCTTGCTGTGTCATTAGAGGACTTGTACAACGGATGCGTCAAAAAGTTAAAGATAAACAGAAAGACACCTAGCGGTTCAAGGGAGTCCAAGGTTTTGGAAGTCAATATCAGAGCCGGTTGGAAAGCTGGTACAAAAGTTACCTTTAAGAATGAAGGTGATTATCAACCTGAATGTCAAGCGAGACAAACTATCCAATTTGTATTGGAAGAAAAACCACATGCAGTATTTGTTAGAGACGGTAATGATTTAAAGATAACACTCCCATTGAGCTTCAAAGAAAGTCTCTGTGGATTCGATAGAGAAGTTTCTACAATTGATGGCAGAAGAATTCCATTATCTAGATCTTCTCCAGTACAACCATCTAGTGTTAATACATATCCAGGATTGGGAATGCCTATTACCAAGAATCCGGGACAAAGAGGTGACTTACACATCAGTTATAAGGTGGATTATCCAGGCTACTTGACACCTGAACAAAAACAAGCGATCAATCAATACTTTTAAACACTAGGACTTGAAAAATAGTAATGACATGAGATGATAGAGCCTGTTGCATAATGTATAGGATACTCATAATATACAAAAGGTCAAAAAAATGCAAATAAGATTAAATAGATAAATACATTGATTCACCTAGTAGTTACTGACCTGCTTTTATACTTCGTAAACATCAAATAATTTCGTCATCTTTAATCTCTCTTTTATTACTTGCAAGTTCTCATTCTCAAAATTTTCAATGTCAGTTATCTTAGCCTCAGCAGGGTACGACCATACCATTCGGTTCTGGGACGCCCTTACCGGAGTATGCTCTCGTACAATCCAACACTCTGACTCTCAAGTTAACAGGCTTGAAATAACCAACGATAAGCGCTACTTGGCGGCAGCTGGTAATCTATATGTGAGACTTTACGATATAAGGCAGGTAGGTAATTCTGGAAATGCCAGTCAGAATGCCTCAAGTTCTGACTCTAATCCCGTAATGACTTTTGAGGGCCACACCAACAATGTGACATCTATTCAGTTCCAAATGGAAAATAAGTGGATGGTCTCATCCCTGGAGGATGGGTATGTTAAAGTGTGGGATGTAAGAGCCCCCTCAGTTCAACGTAGCTATAAACATAATTGTCCTGTTAATGAGGTGGTGATACACCCTAATCAAGGTGAGCTTCTCTCCTGTGATCAGGATGGGAATATCCGGGTGTGGGACTTGGGAGAGAATCAGTGTACCCATCATCTTATACCTGAAGATGATGTACCCATAAACTCCCTTTCTGTGGCTAGTGATGGGTCAATGTTGATAGCAGGAAACAATAAGGGAAACTGCTACGTGTGGAATATGGCTACTCTGAATGAATTAACGACATTGACTCCCGTTACAAAATTCCGTTCTCACCTGAAATATATAACTAGAGTAGTTTTATCAACTGATATGAAACATTTGGCTACTTGTTCTGCTGATCATACGGCGAGAATTTGGGCAACCGATAAGAACTTCAGCTTAGAGACAACACTTCAGGGACACCAACGTTGGGTTTGGGATTGTGCATTTAGTGCAGACGGAGCCTACTTGGTGACTGCATGTTCTGATCACTATGTAAGACTTTGGGATTTAAGCAATAGTGAAACAGTACGTCAATATAATGGACATCATAAGGGTGCCGTGTGTGTAGCATTGAACGATGTGTAAAAAATTGGTGTATACTAGAAATAAATCAACATATTAAGTATATTTATTATGTACTTATCCGGTCTATTATATGCTAATATTTAGTTTAATGCTGTTATGTTTCTAGATCCAATATCAATGGAGACATTTCTACTTTAATTATGTCTCCGAAGGATCTTTCGAATGAGCTGTCAAAAGTCTTATCAAAAGACTTGTTCATGTACTTCTCCATAGTCTTATCATATGACTTGTCGAAGGAATCAGTACGTTCGCTGGACTTTTCAGACTTATCAAGTTTTTCGAGTTGTGGAGTATCCAGGTATATACTGTGATTGTGACTTGTGTCGGATTGGGGCCTTTCACTTTGATCTGATGACTTGTAATGGTAGGATCCTTTATCGTACTGAAAGTTGGAATTACTACGAGGTTCTTGGTGTGAATGTTTTTCGTTCCACTCATTGAAATTCAACAAGTCTACATCATGAAAATCTGGGCCTGCGTTTTCGTTCTCCGTGTCGTTGGTTGTTGAATCAAGCAATCCTCCAACTTCCAAATAGAAGTTGAGAAACTCTTCCGCCCAAAATTTCACGGCTACTAGTCCCTCGAATTGCTGTCCATCTGTTTGTCCATCTGTTTCATTACAAAGTTGGTGGAATAAATCATTCAAAAGATGTATGATGTAGACTTTGAAGAATCTTACATTGATGGTCAAATCTGCAAATAATTCATTAAGCATAGTCTGGAGTGACTCGTATGAAAAAGATGAAAAGAGACGTGGCACCCTTTTCTTAAAAATCTGTATCAACCGATTTAGAACTAAAGAATTAAATGGTAACTTACCAATTAGTACATCTAAATCAATAGATCGGTATTTCCGTAGGATTTGAGTGATCTGAACTTTGTCTACAAAGCACCGTCGAATTTGAACACTTGAGTCGATAAGTCTAACTAATCTGTTCAAGCATCTAACAAAGTATAATGCAGCTTTCGATTTTACAGTCACTAGTTTTGACGGCAATTTCGAATCTGTAGCACTAATGAGCTTATTGTAAAACAGGCTGCCAATCTGTCTCAATACATTAAGGGAACTGCTGATGTCCAGTTTGAAAGTGATAACTTCCTTGAATAAATTTGCAACAACCTTGATCATTAGCTTGTACGTGGCCATATCACTTTTGTACGCCCATTCATATAAGGATTCGTGAATATATAGTTTAAACACAGGTGTGGTCAAAATGGAGTGAAATAACAGAAAATTCAGAAGCAAATTATCAAGTTTCAAATGACGAAGGCTTTCAAACATCAATGAATTGGTAATCTTATACAAGGAAAAAAGAGTATCTGCGATGTCCAAGTCGGTATCCTTTGGGAGATAAGGATATATCGGGGGGATTTCCAAAGGTCCATTCAAATTTTGAGACTTCAAGCTCTTCCTGATTAGATCAAATAAGTTTGGATGAAACTGATAATCAATAATACTGACTGATTCTGGGTTGAATCTTACATCCCTGGGATCCAGGGAACCTTGACTTTTAAATTGATACTCATCAATTAGTTCATTATCATCAACAAATTTTATACCACAATAATGATACTTTGACAGTCCTCTTACACCTAGTCTTCTAATAGTTAAATCTGGAAAGAGAATCTTGACAAGCTTTCCTAGATTTGCGGGACTCAAAGGGAATAAATTTAGATCAGAATAAAAATTGACATACTTTGAATAAACTCTGTTTCTGGTTACTACAGAAGTAGGACTTGATTCACAATTCTTTAACAACCAGATCATAGCAAAGATCTGTCTTTTACTCTCTTTTGTCAAACTTTGAGCTAGAATTGATACCTGGAGCTCAGAATCTCCCTCTGTTGGAGCGTCGTTTTCTACTTGTTTCAAATGATGAACTATTCTGTCCATGGGAAGTTGGAGAGAGTTATACGCCAATGGTTTGAGCTCATTTTCATTTCCCTGAAGAGATAAAGAGTCTCTTCTTCTTCTTTTAGGGAATTCATCAAACACTGGCTGTTGTGAATCTTGTCTTTTATGTGGAGAACGGGTCGGTGTTGTCATGGGGGTTCCAGACGTCATTCTATGGGACTTTGAAGGAGATGTATGCATTTTTGTTGGAGATTTTTGTGTCATTAACGGAGTAGTTTGGGTTACACCAGGAGTAGTATGGGCTACCACTGGAGAAGCACGAGCTCCTGCAACAGCAGAATTGACATTCTGAGCAAGCGTGGGAATTCCAGGTTGTATAGGGTGGGCCACAGATGATATGGTGGTATCCACCGAGGACACAGCATTTGAAACATCATGGAGGTTACTTCCTGGTATAACAATATCTGATGATGTACCTGGATGGATGTAGCTTTCATCCAAAGTCTCCATGGGTACCTGATGTTGAAGATCAAGATTGTAGCTATCATTCTGGGGGTACCGAGACATTTCTAAGCTCAAACCTTGTTGATTGAAAAGTATTAGTTCATTGTCCACATCAAATTTAGGAGTTTGAGTCTCGTATTTGGGTGATGCATATTTGCTCCCATACTTGGGGGATTCCGAACCGGGGGATGATTTTGTCGATGTATAGTCGAAGTATTCGTTAAAATTACTCATGGGATCAATCAGATCAACAGATCAAGTGGATCAAAAAAACAAAAAAGACAATTATGAAAATGGAAAAGTGGTGAACGTGATTCTATAATTGAGGCGATTTATAATAATGAATGATACTAGTTAACCACTAGTTTATATGACGGCCCACAGTTGTACGTGGTAAAAATTTTTAAAAAGATGCTAAGAGGGTTCCAAAATAGAAATGATATATGAATCGGGAATCGAGAAAAACAATAAATGCAATGAGCTTGATGGGAGGAATAAAATTAACAATGCGGGAGATCAGGTGTGTGAAATTGTGGGGGGTTGTGTGAGTGAAGGGTATAAAATGCTAGAAGGAGGCGTGGCTTACTTTTGAGCTATATATAGATGCTAAGAGGTTGCATACATTATATAGTTCTATACTTTAGAGGGATGTGGTTTCATTATTTCTACTTAGTTTGCTGTCTCAGTATACTGATTTTGGAGACTCATTAATCAGCTAGAAGTCTCTCTATCCCGTAGAGATAGGTTGCTAGGTTAAAAGTAGATCCTTATTATATTCATGTCTTATCCACTTACATTCCAAGTTAGCATATCGTCAATGAGATCGGTATTGTGTTTAAAGTTATCTTATTGTTGAACCACAAAGCGTACGCTTTCTTGTACGACATAGTGTTGATGAATAGACCCAAATCTACAATTCTTAGTTTCTAGATTGGGTGTTTACAAATATTGATAATATCACTTCCTAATTAGGCAATGCGTATTTCAAGTTGTCATGGTAGTGGAATTTGTAGTTAGCAAGATTGAAGTGGCAGAAGCTATATCAAAGGTCGGAGTACTTATACAGGGTTCTCCAATGGAGGGGAGTGAGTTAACTATGTACATGTTTGTGTTTTGGTTCGTTTTCTTCTCCTTCACCATGGCGTTGCTATTAGTTCTTCGGCTGTGCTCGCTGTTTTATCTCGATAACAACAAAATCAAGTACAAGGACGTTGGGAGAAATACGAAGCGACAATACCAAACGTTTCGTCTATTCTACTGAAATTTTGGAAAGACATTGAATGAGGTCAGTATACCCTGTTAGAATTTCCAGACAGGACTATTCTAACTTAGAGTAGTGGCCGCATTTTTTGCAGCCATGAGAACTATATAAGAAAGAACTTTAAGAGGCTCTAAATTTCAAAACAAGGAAAGACAAGGCGAATGTCTGACCATAGAAACTCCGTTTCTTCCGCCGGACTTCATGTTATTGGACATGTAAATGGATTTTAAGCTTAAGTCGTCTGCTGCTTGATTTCTTAGCTCTTTACGCACACTTCGAGGAAGAAGAATCCTTTCTTATTGATATGCAAGCAGAAGTTTGTAATGTTAGCTTTCAGTTTGAAGAAGTACTATGTCTCAATTCTACCCGCATATAATATAGTAAATGCTCCCTTCAATTATTTTAATACTATCGATGCTATAAAGTATCCCCGCACGACTCATATCCACTACCGCATCGCACAAAAATTTTAGCTCATCCCAGAACTCCATCACATAATCATCAAACATGGCTGTTTTAAATTCTAACCCGGAAGTGCTTTTACGTAAAAGGAAAGACAAAGATAGAAAGAAGTTAGAGAAACAGGAACAAGCTAAAGAAAGAGAAGCAGAAAAATTAAAGAGGAGAAAAGACCAAAATAAAAAATTCATCAGAGCTGAAACTCTTGTATCCGATCATTTATCAAAAGAATTAGAAAGTAAAAGAGTAAAGAATATCACCAAATTTGAAAGCCAAAAAATCTCCAGCTCCAAAGAAGAACAAGAAAAACTTGTTCTTGTTATCAGAATCCCAAATCATATCAAAGGGGTCAAGATTCCTAATAAGGCCCAAAAAGTTTTAAGAGTTTTGAGATTGGAAAACATCAATAATGCCGTGTTCATGAAGCTTAATTCTACCACCAGTCCATTACTCAAGTTGATACATCCTTATGTGGTATACGGGATTCCATCTATTCAATCTGTTCGTCAACTTTTCCAAAAGAGAGGAGCAATTAAAAAGGATGGCCAAGTACTCAAATTAGACAACAATCAATTAGTGGAAGACCAATTCGAAGCATTAGGGCTTATTTGTATTGAAGATTTGATCCAAGAATTGTTGAACTTATCCGAAAACTTCAAGGACGTCACTAGCTGGTTGGAACCTTTCAAGTTGAATCTACCAGTAACAGGATTCGGTCCACAATCAAAGCTCGCTAAGATGAAATTGGTTCAACTGAACAAAAAGAGCGTTAGTCTTAGTGGTAACGTTGCATTAAATGAAGTCGATATCGATAAGTTAGTTGAAGACCAAAATTAATAGAGATGAGCATAGTAAATGACAAGCGTAGTATGTAGTGAATGCATGAAATAGGAAAAACTATTGACCACCATCTCAATACGCTCTCAATCTGCGATCTGAAAATTTTGAGAACTTAATCTGAGAATAATACGCGTGTAAAGCACTGCAATCATGACATCCAATTCCCTACCGAACAGGAAATACGACCTTTACCAACGGCTTCAGACGCCAAAGAATTATACATATAAGTTGATCCAACTTTCTCCCCAACTTCTCGAGGCCATTAACTCCAAAAACCCATTATCAATTAAATCGTCGGCTTCAAAAGCAGATCTCACTCTTGTATCACCTGATAAAACCTGGAGACTCCGTCAAATGGATCAAACTGATACTGTTCTTCTTATGGACCATAATTCACGTGATGGGGCGTTGATTGGTGTTGCAAACTTACCTTATGAGTACGAATTGAGTTCTTTAAAAGCCACTGTGGATATCTCTCATCTCCCTAAGTATAATGATGAAAGTAGTTTAGAGAAGACAGTAAGTGACCACGAAAGCGATCATTTGGTTACGTCGTTGGATGAGTTGATCTCTAATACCCCGGTATCAGAAGCTGAGTTCTTCTCCCAATGGTACGATCAAGGTGGCTGCGAAATTGACGGTACCTGTTTCGTTATAGGAGATAAGGTGGTTAGTAAATTTCTAAAAGTGTTTCTCACATCTGTGATATCTGCCAAGATAGACTACAAAGCTGACGTAATAGATCAGGTAGGGTTTGAGTCACAATTAGAAAGTCTTGGGTTTCGCAAAGAAATCGTAAAAACATTACTTAAGAGGTTTTGTCCAAGCAGGATAGACAATGACAAAGTTGCGATGTGGTTCGGAATCCAAACACTCAAATCATCTCGTGAGTTTGATACGGGTGAATTCTATCTCAAATGGAAGAATCAATTTCCCGCATTCTACAATATTCCGATAGATTTAAGGATGCTTAGAGGATGGTTTTACAAGAAAGGACCAAATGTAGCGTATTTAAATGAGAAAACACTTTCTTCTGAATCTAGTACCAGGATGAAGGAGTTATTCAAGCTTTCATCCGAGTGGGACCTTGAAGATATCTCACCATATGTTTCATATTTGGCCAATGGTAGAAAGATTGAGTCGGTCTTGATCAAATACGCTAAAGTGAGAAAAGCCGGAAAACGAAAAATTGTTTGCCCAAGATGAACGATTTTAGTCTACTGTTAATTGTATGTAAATATAGAACCTCAAGTATGTACCTACTGATTGTCTTTTGTTTGTTGGTGATACTGCTAGTTTCGGTGCTAGTCAAGTACTACTTTTGTTGTTTTAATCACGTTTTTACTAACTATCTAGAGCGGTGCGTGTGCTGGTATTTCAACTGATTTGGTATTTTTCCCCATAGATACTTTAAAAACCCGTCTTCAAGCTAAAGGTGGATTTTTCCATAACGGAGGTTGGAAAGGAATTTATCGTGGTCTCGGATCTTGCGTAATTGCGTCTGCTCCATCTGCTTCGTTATTTTTCATCACCTACGATACTATGAAAAAAGTCACAGGAGACTTTTCCAATAAACCCATAAGTCACATGGTTTCTGCTTCGCTCGGAGAAATAATGGCTTGTACCGTCAGAGTTCCTGCTGAGGTTATCAAACAGAGAACTCAAGCAGGCATGTTAGGAAGCAAAAGCACTTCATTAAACAATCTCAAATATCTACTTTCAAATAAATCAGGAGAGGGTGTCTTACGAGGACTATACAGAGGATGGAATTCCACAATCATGAGAGAAATCCCATTCACGGTGATACAGTTTCCCCTCTATGAATTCTTGAAGCTGAAAATTCCTGTTCAAAAGAAAGAATCCCTTGCTGTCGGTGCACTTTGTGGTCTGCTAGCTGGCGGTGTTGCTGCTGCGATCACAACTCCTTTGGATGTAATCAAGACGAGGATCATGTTGAGTGAACTGAGAGTTGGTTCTTTGGATTTAATAAGAACCATTATAGCAGAAGAAGGTTACCGAGCTTTCTTGCTGGGTATTGGACCTAGAACTTGTTGGATCAGTGCAGGTGGTGCAATATTCTTAGGATGTTACGAACTTGTTCACGGAAACTTATCGGCATTAAGTTAAGCTTAACTCATAATAGATAATAGATAGTGTACATAGAATAATCGATACACGAGAGAGATCTCGAATATTATTCCGGATTAATATAGGAAAGAAAAGTAACAAGTGATGCCTTTGGTGTATCATTCAAGCAGAGGTTATAGATGTAGCATCAACCAGGATGTAGTAATCTATGAAATTTCGTGTTTATTCAAAATAGATCTTATTAATATTTGCAGCCATAGGATAGCATTAAAATTTCGGCCAAGGTAATCCATACCCGCGTTCTGGTCCGCACCGTCTTCCTTCCTCCGCAAAAAAAACCATCCCTTCGTGCCGTTCTTCGCACTCGTCCAAATAATTTGTCATCTCTTACTTCTCCTTTCTCATCACTAATCTACCATGATCCATCATTTAAATAAAGTGATGCATATCAAAGTCCCTCGTGGTGTGGGCACGAGCATTGCTAGAAATATTTCGCGTAGCACAGCTAGCCATTTGGCCACCACATCTGCTCCTATTGAGCAAATCCATGTATCTACCAATGTAGAGCCTCCTCAAGGTAGTGGTATTTCCCTTAAAAATGCTCACAGAGACGACAGTCAGTTCGGTACTAGACCAATTTACTTGGATTTCCAAGCTACTACACCAACTGACCCAAGAGTTTTGGATAAGATGTTGGAATTTTACACCGGTTTGTACGGTAATCCACATTCTTCCACTCATGCTTATGGATGGGAAACTGATAAAGAAGTTGAAAAGGCCAGAGAACATGTGGCCGCATTAATAAATGCCGATCCAAAGGAGATCATCTTCACTTCTGGTGCTACTGAAAGTAATAATATGGTAATCAAAGGTATTCCTAGATTCTATAAAAAGACAAAGAAGCATATCATTACTACACAGACTGAACATAAATGTGTGTTGGATAGTGCTCGTCATATGAAAGACGAAGGATTCGAAGTGACTTATTTGCCAGTTACTTCCGAAGGTTTAATAAACTTGGATGATTTACGTAATGCTATTCGTAAGGACACCGCGTTGGTTTCTATTATGGCAGTCAATAATGAAATTGGGGTTATCCAACCTATTAAAGAAATTGGCCAAATTTGTAAAGAAAACAAGATTTTCTTCCACACAGATGCTGCTCAAGCTTATGGTAAAATTCCGCTCGATGTGAATGAAATGAACATTGATGTGTTATCTATTTCATCTCATAAAATCTATGGACCAAAAGGAATTGGTGCTTGTTATGTCAGAAGAAGACCAAGAGTTAGAATCGACCCTATTATCACCGGTGGTGGACAAGAAAGAGGTTTAAGATCTGGTACTTTAGCTCCACCTTTAATTACTGGATTTGGTGAAGCCGCTAGATTGATGAAGCAAGAAATGGATTACGATAAGGCTCACATCGATAAATTAAGCCACAAACTCAAAAGTGCTTTGTTGTCCATACCTGATGTGTATTTCAATGGTCCTGCTGATGAAACCAGACATTATCCTGGTTGTGTTAATTGTTCATTTGGTTATATCGAAGGTGAATCATTATTGATGGCTTTGAAAGATATTGCATTAAGTTCTGGTTCGGCTTGTACTTCTGCTTCTCTAGAACCATCCTATGTCTTACACGCTTTAGGGGCAGACGACACCTTAGCCCATTCTTCAATTAGATTCGGTATTGGTAGATTCACTACAGAAGAAGAAATTGATTATGTGATTGAAGCCATCAACCAAAGAGTTGACTTCTTGAGAAAATTATCACCATTGTGGGAAATGGTCCAAGAAGGTATTGATTTGAACACTATTGAATGGAGTGGCCATTAAACTGTTTATAGGATATTGTATTTAATATATTAGTATGGAGAATTGAGTAAAAAAAACTAAAAAAAACTAAAAAAAACCTCGTAAATTTGGTTCTTTGATCATAAATTCTTACCGAGGCTCAAAGCTCCAATTTTAACCCTCTTTAATCAACTTATATGGACCAAATTACAGTGTTCAAGCCCAAAGGCTCTCCAGATCCACAAGATACCATATTCACAAGTGATGAGTACGAAGAATACGGTTACTCTGGATTTTCTGATTTATTTAATATCGTCGAGTATGAAACTGAATACGATATCAAATACCAAGTGTTTTATAATTTTATGGAAAATTATATAGTGTGTACGAGTTCGGAGTACTTTATACACGCAGGCGAATATCCCTACGAATATCACGACGTGTTGGACGACAAGTACGACCCGTGTTACCTTTCCGTACTCCCTGTTAAAGCCATGGATTTTTTCGATAGAATAATGGATCATATGAGCTCAAAGCATGGGAAGCAAGAAAGGAATCCAGATTTACCGACGGTGAGGGCTTTGTATGTTTTCGACAGTGATTTCGATTTTCAATTTGATGATTCAGAGATAATACACGTTTCAAATGAAAAGGATATGGTTGAACATTTTGATAGAAATAGGGTCCGCTTTAACAAGAACTGCTTGATTTACAAAGACAAAAAGTTTTCAACAAACTTCAGAAAAAATATAGAGATGCAAGATTTCGAAAGTATTAACAAAATGCATAATTGGATGCCCTAATTTCAATTGTAACCCATCCATCTTAATTAAAAGTACGTACTTAAAATATTTTAGTAGTTGCAAAACAACATGAAACTTCTTCAGCGAGAACAGGTTCTTTCAATTCTACAACTCACAAAACAATCATTTAACTCCGATGAAACCACGCTATCCCCAACCTCGTCCTTTAAAAGGATGGAACAGAAAGTTGTATTAAGATATCGACTCTACATTTGGTATCGCCGGTACCGGCAAAATTCCGGACCGCACTCCATATTTCGATATGACTTTTTTCAAAAATTACTATTACTACCATGTCTGAACCTGATCAAAAGAAAACCAAATTGGAAACCAAAACCATCACCCTTCTTCCAGGTGACCATGTAGGGGAAGAAATTGTTGAGGTAGCTGTTAAAGTTTTAAGAGCCATAGAAGAAACTACCCCATACTCTAATGTCAAATTCAACTTCGAAAAGCATTTGATTGGTGGTGCTGCTATTGATGCCACCGGTGAGCCATTGCCGGACGTATCTTTGTCTAGTGCTAAAAACTCTGATGCAGTCTTATTGGGTGCCGTGGGTGGTCCAAAATGGGGTACAGGAAAAGTTAGACCAGAACAAGGTCTTTTGAAAATTAGAAAAGAGCTAAACTTGTACGCCAATTTAAGACCTTGCAACTTTGTCTCTGAAAAATTACTCGAGTTGAGCCCTTTAAAGACGGAAATAGTCAAGGGTACCAACTTCACCGTTGTTAGAGAATTGGTGGGGGGTATCTACTTCGGTGAAAGACAAGAACAAGAAGACTCTGCTGATCAAACTTCTGCTTGGGACACTGAAAAGTATTCAGTTGAAGAAGTCACCAGAATCACTAGAATGGCTGCATTCATGGCTTTACAGCACAACCCACCATTGCCAATTTGGTCTTTAGATAAGGCTAACGTCTTGGCTTCTTCTAGATTATGGAGAAAAACCGTCGATGAAGTTATCACAAAGGAATTCCCTCAATTGACTGTTCAACATCAACTTATTGACTCTGCTGCCATGATTTTGGTCCAAAGTCCCAAGAAGCTCAATGGTATCATAATTACCTCGAACATGTTTGGTGACATTATTAGTGATGAAGCCTCTGTAATCCCTGGATCTTTGGGTCTTTTACCTTCTGCTTCTTTGGCTTCTTTACCAGACACCAACAAGGCTTTTGGTTTATACGAGCCATGTCACGGGTCAGCTCCTGATTTACCTGCTAACAAGGTCAACCCTGTAGCTACCATTTTATCCGCTGCTATGATGTTGAGATTGTCTTTGGACTGCTTAAAAGAAGCAGAAGCTTTAGAAACAGCTGTGGGTAACGTGATCGACAGTGGAATCAGAACTGCTGACTTGCGTGGATCAAGCAGTACATCTGAAGTTGGTGATGCTATTGTTGCCGAAGTCAAGAAAATCTTGAGTGCCTAGTTTAAAGAAATTAAGTACATTAAAAATTATAAAATTATACACCAATCGTGACTCTGTCTCTATACTTCTACAAAGTCTACTTTACCATTTAAGACATCGCTGAGATATGCCATGGATTCAAATTGGCCAAGGTAGATGTTATTAAAATCTTTGATAGTCTCGTCTTTTTTTAATCCCTCAGTAACATGTTTATCAGTGAGTAATTCATTTATGATTGTGTTCTCGCTTGAAAAAGAGCCAGTGGTGGTAGAGTGCGTGGGCAACTGTTGAGTTCTCTCTGGAGATCTGTTTATAGAAGCGTCTTCAATCGAGAAATATTCATCTTCAGAGGTGACCCCCTCAGTATCATGGATTATTACAAACCCTTCCCCTTCATTATCAGAAGTAGTAACAGCTACTATATCAGGCTTATGATTTGCACTTGAAAAGTTGGTGTCGATTTCTCTGCTGAATTCGTTCACAAACTGAGAAGAGGTTTGTGACTCCGACTCAACGTCGTTATGAGGCTCAGTTTTTGAATTGAAAAAAACAATTTGTGATCTAAAAGAATCAGCAGCACTTACACTCCTAATCTTATTAGCAAAAGTTGCATCCCTAGTAAAACTTGAATCAATCGAGTTCACCGAAAAGTTTGTAAGTGCCAGAGGAAATTTCAATTTAGAGTACTCAATTCTAGTATTTCTGGTTTTATTACCTTGGATCTTGGAGTTTTCAAAATTACCGGTTTGGGCAGGGAGTGAAGTCAAGGATGATTCCCTCGAGAATTGAATCCAGTTAGCTTCAAGTACGTCATCTTCAATTTCGTAGTCTACAATATACGGATTTGTCAACCCTGTATTTTCTCCCACAGCTTTGATAGACATAAGCGACTGTTTGTTTATAAGCCTGTTGTTTTCATAATTGTCTTGTTGGAATGTGGATTTCGTAGGACTAGGGAATTCGAAATTCGACTTAACATCCAATGAAGGGATACGGTCAGCTTTGTATACTTCATTAACTGTAGATTGAGTCTGTGACTGTCCAATTTCCTTAGGCTCCACCAATGGCTCAACTGCCTGTTTGTATGACCCAGAGAAGGGCGACGTTTTCTGTGCCGAATTCGATGAAGATGTCACTGGAACAGACTCGGCTTCAGAATTAAAAGCGATCTTAGGGGCAACTGACCGGGGAAGATGATGAGGAATCGCTTGATCGTGTCTCGGCATTTGTTGAGTAGAGAATTTAGGAGCCAGTGAATTTGCTGGTTTAGCCGCTTGCACTTGCTGCACAAGCCCGTTTGGAATTTTTTGAACGTTAATGCTCTCACTGGAAGAGTCATATAACTCTTTGAATGGCTTCTTTCCGGAAGAAAGCTCCGGAAGAGTAGAAGACTTACTGGATTCAACCACGTCTTCAGTTTTCTGGACCTCCGGTACCTCTTGTGGTTCTTCCACCAGCTGTAGAATTGGTTGACGTTGAGGAGAGAATTGCGGTTGTAAACGAACAGGTTCCTGTGTATCGTCGTGATTGATGAAAGCACGAAACTTAAAGCTTTCCCTTGGTTCTTCTTGTGGAACAGGTTTTGTTAAATCAAAACGTTGGACAGTTTGTAAGTCATCAGTTTCCGGTCCAACAGAAGCCTCTTCATTGTTTTGATCTTGTGGTTTAACAACTCTCTCCAATTTAGGAACAGGCTTATACAATTCCTTGTATTCTACCTCAGTTCCCTCCTCGGCAGATGGTGCCGGGTTTTCTTTGTGTCTCCTAAAAGGGAAAAGTCTATTCAAAAAGGATCTTCTTCTTGATCTCTTTGGTTTTGTCTTTTGAGCTTCAGAGAACGTCAACTCAGTCTTCTCAATGGTATCATTCAACAGCTTTGGATGCTCAGCACTTCTTTCAACATCAGCAAATTTTCTTGAATCATTTGTATCTTTTTGAGAATCAAGGGTCTGATTATGGGAGCTGGCTCTTGACTTCATTATTTCACGAACTTCCTGGGTGTTCACCTTTTGATAATTAAACAAATAATACTCTAAATCAGAATTGTTACTCTTGATCATTAGTTCTGTTACGGGAGTAAAAGAATTAAAGTAGCAGTTAGTATACTTTTTCAATATTTCCAATAAGGTAGTCTGAAATCTACTCTCATGAGAGATTACATTACATTCTGGGATGCAACCTCTGTTATATCCAATGATTTGAATTTCACCATCAATTGTGTATGTGGCTGTCAACACAAAGAACAATTGGGGATTCATTTCAAAATAATGCTTCACCATTTGTTTGTCTAAATTCAACAATAATATGATTTGGGACTTGGTGCGTTCAGTATCGTAATTTGAAGCACTATGAGCTGTAGAATAGACGTGAAGATTCGATGTGCTACTCCTGAATAAATGAAAAGGTTCGTTTTTGAATAATACCTTAGCTTTATTGATTAACTCGATGATTTCATTACCAGTAGTAAAATTACTACTATTGTTATCTCTTAAAATTTCATAATTCTTGCTAATTTCACTAGAAAAGTCTCCTTTAAAGCCATCACCAGTGTAATTAAAGAATCTCAAAAAGTTCTCCTCGCTTGAAGTCAAGAAAGAGAATGATTTATAAGTGGTAACTGCAATATCATTTATTGGCAACCAGTGACTCACTTCCATCTTAGGGAAAAGCGACAACTTAGGCAACGGCTTTTCATTTACTAAAGAATGCATCAAAACATCCGAAATCCGAAGGCTCAACCCTTCTTTATCCTTAATGTAGTGATGATCATCTACGATTCTTAAGAATAGGACTGTGTCACTGAATATGATTAATATTTCATCGTCATAATAATGCTCATTATTAGGCTTGACATTCTTCAATTCGAATATTCCAATAATCTTCCTCGATAGCCAACCATATTGTAATTCTACTGGCCAGTTAGTAGCTAATTCTGTCAATAATTTACCCGTAGGCGTGAAAATTCTTTGCTGAGAGGTAACTCTTTCATGACCCTTAGCATCGTCGTCTTCTCCACCGAAGGCATCAATGACATCGATGGCACTCTTGTAATAGAAATTTGTAATAGTAGTTTCTTCTGGAACTCCTTCTTCAAAGTTCACAAGCGCAACCATTTCTTCTTGAATAGTTTGATGGAGTCTCCCCAAGAGCAATTTTATTCTTGGTAATTCCAAAAGGGAGCTCGTGATGGTGGAATCAATGGATGATTTAGACAATTTATTTTTGTTTATCTCAGGATCATTGAACACTTTAATTTCAAATCTGTTGTAAAATTTATTAAACCTTGACTTGAAGTTTTTCAAATTAGCTTCATGACGAATGAAAGGTTTATAAAAATAGGGTAAGATCATTCCAACAGCTTTAATAATTTCTACATATCCAAAGGGTTTTGCCCTCATTAAGGCATCATGTAACACACAGTTGATTCTAGTTATTTCATCGATGGTAGGGGGAAATATATGGTTAATTTTTGTAATTCCTCCTGAATCCTTGGAGGATAAAATATGAATTCTGAGAGGAATAATGAGACTCTGTAAAAGCCCAACTAATCCCATTGTAAAGTTCGTTTGGACGTCTAATAATTCGGCTACAATGCTTTGAATTTTTTGGCTATTGATCAATTTTGGGGAATTATAGGTAGCTGCATTGGGAACATTATAGGAAGTCTCCAATGTTTCTGGGGAATATTCCAACAAGGGATCGAACAACTGATCCAATTGATCTCCAAGAAGACAAACCAATTTGTTGTTATTCTCAATCACCGCTGCCTCGTCAGTGGCGTTGTTGTAGACGGTATCAAGAACAATTGATTTAAGTGAATGAGTTTGTAACACTCCCATTTGTAAAAGCTTTATTCCGAATTGGTTTGGACGTTTGTCTACTAAAAGAAGCATTTTACTAGCTAATGATCCAGCATTAGTCTCGTCCCATCTTTTCTCAATATTAAAGTCTCCGGGGTGGTTTACCAATTTGTTGTAATTCTTCAAGTTTGTAACAGCTAAAGCCTTCCTTACTTTAGAGTCTTTATGAATCGGTAGGAGATTGTCAACACTAGGATAAAATCTAGAATCATGATTCAAAATCAAATCTTGATAAATGGTAACACCAAACTTTGTGAAGGAAACCGAGCATATCTTTTCAGTAATTGGGTTCTCGTATATCATGATCACTATGTGACCAAACAAGTTGTCATCATAGACTGTAAAGTATGCGGCATTGGGAAAGATATTGATCCATTCTTCAGTAATTCTTGATTTGAAATCACTATTCTTACTAAGCTCTAATCTACCGGAAAGTGGATATATGGTGATACTCTCATCATGGATAATATTAGTAGGAGCAAGAGTATCGCCATCATCTGCCACCAACTTCTCATAAACACTCATAAGGAAGAATTTTCAATGATTGCACTTAAAGTTTCTTAGACGATTAAATATCCGGGTTCAAAAATTGAAAAAAAAATATTTGATTAGCCAAAGAGTTCAATTTAAAAAGGTAGCGGAGCAAAGACACTAAGTTCTGTATATTACTCGTAGAGAATTGTATTCCACACTTATCAATGCATCAAACGGGTCCCGATCGATGTTCAGCGATGACCCAGCATTACCCAAAGCGACTTCTGGTCAATATTTGTAAATATTCCTGATTCGGCAAAAGCGCGAGATTTGGAATGTTGCAACAATCGTGATGTTCGAGAATGGTAGTGTGCTCTCTAATTGGTGAGTGGTGGATGCAAAAAGTTCGGTTGTAAGGTCCCTTCAATTATTCGACGGTACCAGAACTGCTAAAAACATAGAGGAAAAGAAGGGACTCGATTCGACTCAATAAGAGGGAAGTACAGCTACTTTTTCATTTATGCTTCTAGACTATACGTAGATTAGTCGCACCGAATAGGAACAGTTTGAAATCACTGAACTTCAAACTTCACTTGAAAGTAATTATGTAGACGCTGACAAATGTGTTTTTATACAAGATAAAATATTCATTGTAATACTTGGACCTCTGAATTTGAGAGAATGAGATGTTTTTTTCTCCGCTTACTGTAACAAGTTGAAAAAGATGTAGTCAGTTGCATCTACTAATAAGGGATACTATTAATTTTGACTTTCTAAGTCAATTACTTGGTGGAAACATGACTATTCTCGAACGTGCACCTCATTCAACTTTTCGGCGTTGAATCACGACAACCACCACAATCCTAGTCTGTCGCTTATTACAATTAGTATCACCTCTCTCTAGCAGACTAGCAAAGCACTCAGGAACTTGCACATAGGTCACTTCAAGCAATCTACTTGAAGGGAGGCTGCCTGGAATCACTACACCGCATCTCTCAATTTGTACCCAATAAAATCAATACATATACCTACTTACCTAGGACACAATCCTATTTCCCAAAAACTGCAGTTCTTGGGTCCAATGGCATCCCATCAGGACCAACGTTATTATCACCAAAAATAGAACGTGTATACTCTAATCTAGCATCGTCAAAAGAAAGTCCCTTTTCTTTCATAATCTTACTGACCTGTTTTTTACCTTCTTCGTCTAAACCTTCCCTTGAGTCACCAGAATTGGATGAGAGATCGAAATTGTTACTTGTAAGCCCATTTTCAATATCACCTTCAAATCCATGAGATAAGCTTACATATGTTCTTCCACGTTTTGCTCTGTATCTATCTAACAATCCACCAATCTTATGTCTGAAATGGAAACCTAAAAGGGCTGAGATTATGAGTACGAAAAGCAAATAGTGCTTAGGCTGGAGGTTTTTGAGTTTGGGTGACTCATAGTAGCCATGGACTTTGGAATCCACACTAGCTTGAATTTGATCACCGTTATATTCTGCTCTCATTGAATTGCTTTGATTCTATTTTGATTATGGAGTGAGATTTTATCAATTAATAAAACCGGGGGGGTTTCGTGCATGGCAAAACAATGAGCTTACAAATTTAGTGGGTAGGGTGGATATGAATAAGGGTTGGAAATACAATAGGCTAAGCAGGTGTCGAGCGTGTAATTGATACCTGGTATAATTTTAGCTTAAGAATCTACCGCAGAGTCTTCTGTTTTATCATGAACTTCAGGTAGAAGTATGCAACGTGCTATACAAATAGGCTATCTCTCTCTTAGCTTCAAACTAGGAAGCTATTCATCAGTTTTCTCTGATATCTAAAGCCTCATTTTCTAGAGTATTTTGTAATAACTATTGGCATTGTAATACGAGGGCTGTTTTTATTTAAAGTTGAATTTAGTCTAGAGAACATCTCTCAATAGCTGGTATATACGCATTCATTTATTAGATTACACAGATAACTTTTTTAATTTTCGTCCATATCGATTGATTGATCTGCTGATTCAGCTGTTTCTGCTGCTTCTGGTTGTGCAGTTTCTTCAGTTTGTTCAGTTTGTTCAGCTTCTCTATTAACATCTTGGACCTCAAAAACCTCTGAAGTAGCCTCTGTATCAGCCTGATTATCTTCAGTCGTAACTTGCTCTGACTGTACTTGTTGTGGTCCCTGTATTTGAGTGTCCAGAAGATCCAGCTTTCTTGCATACGTGATATTTAAGTCTCTTCCTCCATAATTGTAACCATGTAAGTTTGTAATAGATAATTCAGCAAGTTCGTCGTTTTCGAATTTGACGACTGCATTCCCTGATGGTTTCCCTGAACTACCATATTGAATTTCGGCTCTATTTACCGTACCAATGGTTTCAAATAATTCGTATAAATCATCAACACTGGTAACGAAAGGTAAGTTCCGTACATAAATTGTGTCTGATCTGTAGCCACCTCCTGTAACATCCCTGGTGAATTTTGTGTTTCTATCCACATGCTGCTGATAGTTACTTCTCGTTTGTTGATGGCTATTTCTATTTGATTGTTGGCCTCTTCCAGGTCTTAAGTCCATAGCCCTACCTTCGATCTCAAAACCTTGGAACTTCTCTAAGGCAGTAGTAGCTTGTTCTGGGGTACGAAATATAACAGTACCATAGCCCATGCTTTTACCTCTTTGGTCAAAACGAATATTGGCTCTTTCAACATCACCAACTTCTTGCATCAATTCTCCTAATTGTTGATATGTCACAGAGAAAGGTAAATTCCCTACGAATACTTCGGTTGTAGGCTCCGAAGGAACAGATATGCTTGAAGATGAAGGTCTTGACGATGATTGTCTGGAAGAGTTGGTTCTTGATGAAAGCCCCGTACTTCTTCTATCGTTACTGTGATTAGTTTCTTGACTGCTACGCTTTTCCTTTTCTTCCGGAGGAGGATAGTCTTGTCTAACGAAGATTTGTCTTCCTCTATATTCGTAGTGATCGTATTCTTCAATAGCCTGTTTAACTTCTTCTTTAGAACTAAATTCCACTGTAGCCATACCACGAGACCGGCCCCTGTTTGTCACGATATCAGCCCTGCGAACTTTGAACTTATTAAAGATTTCTTCGATCTCTGGTGGACCCACATCATAAGGAATGTTTCCGATAAAGATAGAGTTATCATAGTTTCTGTCAGTTTTATTCTTGTACTCAACTGCTGCTTCTTCTGGGGTGGTATAGCTTATATACGGGCTAGAACGAGATGATGTATGACTTCCAGGACGACGGGACTGGGGTCTTCCACGACCATTCCCTCTACCTCTTCCACGGCCCCTATGGTTCCTATCATTGTAACCTCTTTCGTTATGACTTCTGTCACCATAGTTATTATTATCATCTCTATAGTTGTCTCTGTAGCTTCTATCGTATTTTCTACGCCCTATACTTTCGTATCCTTCTTGGGTCGTTGTACCTTCAGATTCCCTTGTTGAAGGGGAACGAGATCTATGTCTTACTGGGGATCTTGAGCGATCCTAAAATGTTAGAAAATGGAAAAATATAGGCGTGAACCGATTAGAGGAATGAAGTTGATGGTGAAATAATCAACATCTTTTTACACTTTCAATCGGTTTACTCATACTCTATAGTATTAGTGATTATACATACTCTCGAATAATCGTCGATGTCCATGTTGAGGTGAATTTTTTGTTCTCGGCGAGCGCACATATTCATAGCGTAGAGATTGTTAAAAGAGTAAGCATTAATGCATGTATATGAGTGAATACAAATATAAAGTAAATACTAGATATCGGTAAATAGTGGGAGTAATGTCATGATACACCGCAGTCATTGATGTTAGATTTCTATACCGAGTATACAATGTTATACTGTCACGTAGCCTATATATTTCACCTTCTCATTCAAATTGACTTCAAAGGATCAAGGAAAGTGGAAGTTTATCCGAGGAATGACATTCAGTATACCAGTAGATGTACACACCAAGATGTTTAACGCTTCTCAAGTATATCAGTACTGCTACTTATATTGGTTCTGAGCTTACATTGGAATAACACAAACTTAGGGGAGATTAGTCTCTTCTGGTATAACAACAATAATCAGTAAGTCGGTGCATATCCAAACAATAACCAGTATATATTTGAGCATCTTCTGTATTCTTCATCATTTTACTTCTCGGGGAATGGTAGTACCAAACGTCTTTCAACTTCAGTTTCTTTGTTAGCTTCCTCTTCACCATCAAACTTTAACCGCACAGCACCATCCTTTTTCATTCCAACTACTACAGCTGGATAAAAAGTTGTCGTTTCAGGGTATCTTGCAAGCACCTTTGAGCCATAAGTGTAATTGGCTAAAAGCTTGGGGTTCGCTCTGTAATCTGGATCCTTCAAAATCAAGATTATTTCCTTATAATTAGCTTTGAAAGTTTGACCTGGATTGTTGTTCTCATCAGGTTCCGGATCCCTCACCTCAAATTTGAATCCATCTCCAATGACCTTGATAACTTCACATTGAATCCATTCTTCTGTGTGCCTGTTCTTTAGTTTATAGGCCACTTCGGATCCAATGATAACGGGTTCAGAAGGATTAAACTTTGACGTGTAGTAAGATCTTCCGACTCTTTTTTGTTTCTTCATTTGAGCTGGTGGCAGGGTTTTACTTGAACTAGATGTACGCAATGGTCTGGTTGGGGGACTAGCCGGCTTCTGAGTATTGGAGATTAGGGTTTGAAGATTCTGATGACACGTATCAGCAAGCCGCCTCGCCGTCTGTATATTGGCTTTGTGATCTTGAACTTGTTCGAGAAGCAAACTTAAGTCCTCTTCATCAGATAATTTGCTGGGGTCTTGGAGTAAAGTATTGTGTGAAAAGTCGAAGGAGGTCGACTCATTTGCGTTACACACATCTTGGAGTGATGTTATTATAATATCCCAATTACCACTCATTCCTATGAATTATTTTATAGAAAGGATCAGTAGTATAAAAGAAATAGAATGCAAAAATCAACAAGTTGTATTAGCTGTTTAGAGAATTTTGGATTGATACCAGACTTTTTTGCTGCGACTGTAGTTTCTTATGCTTCCAGAGACGCTTGAAATTATTGCAGGCAGCTTGAAATTTTATGGAGATTATAGACTCTTCTCCCGATATAAAGCCCGTGCCAGTGTGATAAAAGTTTCATATGATGCTGTTGTTTTTCATCTCGCTGATGCGTTATTAACTGTTGCGTATTTATTTGGAAGCTATGCAGAGCACATCAAATTCCTTTACTCTCGACGGTATCCATTTCATCCAACCATGGTAATTGCTACTTTGTTGGGCAACATCCAAATTCTTGACATGTTCCTAGCTGTGGGTCTCGCAACTCAACTTTACAAGTATCGTCGTACGAAACTACAGGATCAAAGCATCAGCATGACTTGTATATCGGTTCTAGTCTTCAACGGCGTGATATTAGCTTGGATATTATGGTGTGCTAGAAGCAAACGGTATACACTTAACTATCTCGATGGGCTCGGTTTCACATGGGTCATATCTGTTGAAGCTCGAAGTATGAGATGGTTTCCTCAAATACTCATGAACTGGTTTCATGAATCCACCAGTGGGGTATGTCGGCATGCTGTGCAGGCTCACATGGCAGCAGCATTAGCTGGAGTGGCTGCATCTTTTGCATTACGCTCTGTTAATTGGAATTTACGTAGCATTAATAATAACCCGTTGTGGTGTGTAATTATAGAGGGCGTTACGGTGACAGCGTTGTGGTTACAGATCCGCTGGTATGGGAATCTGGACAAACGAAACAATATAGATTTAATGGGAAGGGACCATACAGTCTGACTATATATAATACAAATAAAGTTTTTTTAATATTTCATAGTTTTATCACATTAGCTACTCTATAATTTACCACCTAAAACCTTAAGTCCTAGATGAACACCATAACTAATATGTCTGTCTTCAGAAACCTGCTTGATAGGCTTATCTAAGATAGCATTACCTGCTTCATCTTTTTCATAGCTTACTATAACCGGTTCAAAGTCCAGAAGCTCTAGAGGTTTGGCATATTCTAGTAAATTGTCAACTTCGTGCTTCATTTTTTGTTTCAATCCTTCATCTTTGGTGATCACTATGGCGTTACTTTCCAAATCAAGCAGATAAGCTCTCTTGGTATAATTAGAAGATCCAATGATGGTGACGGAAGGAACCTCTTCGTCAGGCACTGTTATCCAAATACCTTTGGCGTGATAAGACCAACCATCGGGCATGTTTACAATTCCATTTTGCCATTCATATAATTTAATTAGATGGTCTTTACCCTTGTTACGGATATCCTCTAAGAATTTCTTAGCAATCAATAAATAAGCTTCAGGGATATAGTATGATACACCAGCTGATTTATAGAAAGAGTTGGCCTTGGCACTAGCAGTAATAACTACTCCCTTGGCAACCCCATTCACTAGTTTATTTTGAATTTCAGGAAGCATATTGAAATAGCCAGCAGTGAACCACCATTTGATCTTGGGAGAATCTAAAAATGTTAATAATCTTAAAATACTAGGTTTTTCCGTCGATATATCGTTCTTTGGTTGTAATAATGGAGTGAATTGAGATATAGGATAAACTATCGTGTCAAATTCTCCAGAATCGTTGTACTCCTCGAAATTTTTGAGGTCCTGCTGCTTTAACAAGGGTTCTAATAGATATGAGGTATCACTGATGAATCTAGCATGGTTCATATGTGGCTCACAAGTCTTATTACTTGTAGGCCAGTCCATTCTAAATCCACTTGGAGTTTTTTTTGACGGAAGAATCAAATAGCTGATAGAACATATCGTATGATGTATCTTTGAGTAGTACTCAGTTAAACTTTTGTTACTAAATACATAATACCGATCTTGTCTATCAGTAAAATAATCTTCTGAAAGATTTGCCCCACTAAGGATGATTTCATCGTCAAATCCATACAATTTCATGTGCTGTAATCCCCAAGTTTCATTGATTCTTTTGGGTGCTAAACTCTTCGTGAACCCTTTTAAATGTGGAGTATGATACATACGGATATCAACTCTATGCGATCCAAATTTTTCCACCAAACCAACTAATAAAGTAGCAGAGCAAGTCCCATGAGGAGCTTCCCTGGTACCCCTTAATGCATCAGTCAATACAGATACTTTCAAATCTTGATTATTTTCGAGAGCTACAGAAATGGTATCGATTAACTCATGTTGAGTTTTCCCTACGTACAATGAGCTTAAAAACACTCTTTTTTTAGCATTAAGGATCTTAGTTTTCAAAGTAGAATAAAATACCTTTGGGTCGTTCAAAATATTAATTTCGCTATGACTTATAATAAACCTTGGACAGATTCCGTCCAACTGTTTGAAAATTGCTTGTAAACGAGGATGGAAATCATTGGTGATGTTCTCTTGTGGGAGATTATTGGTTGAGAGTGACAGATATGTGAGCTGTTGGCCTCTACCAAACACGTAATTGTATACGGACAGTAACATGGCTTTGGAAAGTGGTGGTGTATAATACTTTACAGCTCTTCCTGTCAACATATAAATATTTTTATGTGGAGATGAAAATGCTGTCAGGCACTCGTTTTTTTCGTCTCGCCGAGAAAACAAGTCGTGCGATATGGAGGGGCGGAGGTGAAGGAAGTTTCAATGAGGTGTTCGATTGTGTGTGTAAAACTTGGAGCTGTGATATAATAATCTTATAAACTTGAAGGTGCAAAACCTAATTGCAAAGCACTTTGGGGGGGAAGGAAGAGAAAAAAAATTAGCAGGGATTTTGCCTCTATATATATTTCCTTATCAGGGCATTATCGTGTGATGACTACGCTTATCAGCGGAAAAAAAATAGGATTCGCAGGTCAAAACAATATTAAGATTTGATTTAGAGTGAGTGTACTGCATGTATAGGTTGCTTTAAGGCTCGTACAATGTGGACAATTTAACAATGTAGACTTCTTGCAATGGATCTTAAAGAAGTGAGATCACAATGTGTTAGCCTCTCCTTCATGCTTCACATGTAGGGGTGAAGGTGGGGCAATAATAGGCGCAGGCAGAGTTGAGTAATCAATGGGGTAATTGTGGAGGAGAAAAAAAAGAAGCTTATATTGTAGAATAGAACAAGATGCTACTTTCAAAGTTTAACTGTTTGTTTTTTTCGTCCATGATCCACAGTAGTCTATATTCTATTTACAAGCTTCGTCACTTAGTTCTTCCCTTGGCAGACTTGAACAATATTATATCACCATCCTCTACTACATGGTCCTTTCCATATCTAAACTGAAGTCCCTTTGTCTTCAATTCAGATTCATTAAATGGCTTACCACCAAGTTTTGCAACGTCATTGTACTTGTATACCTGTGCCATTATGAACCCGGTTTTCAAATCATTGTGAATAATACTAGCAGCATCAGAAGCAGTAGTTCCATTCTTAATAGTCCACTCTCTTGCTTCCTGGGGTCCACAAGTGAAATAGGATATCAAACCTAACGAGTCTCTCATCTCTCTTACCACTTGCTGTAGTCTATCCTTAGCTTCGGGTGGTTCTTCCTGAGAAAGCTCAGGAATATCGAGTTTTTCGTTTTCATACTGAGCACAAATCAATATGAGTTTATCATGTGGACAATTCTCTTTTAACCAATCTTCTATAGCTTGTTTAAACTCATTATCGTTACGAAGATAATCTTCCTTGTTGACATTCAAAAGGTATACCGTGGGCTTAACTGTGAGAAAATTATATTTTCTAATCATTTCAACTGATTCCACGTCTTTGAATTCGAAAGCACTGATTTTTCTACCTTCGTAAAGGGCCTCTTGTAAATTTTCCAATAGTTTCATCTCTTTGTTTATCTTATCAATTGCTTGATTAGGTTTTTTCGTTTGCTTTTGAAGTTTCTCCATGGCACTTTCCACAAATTCCAAATCTTTCAAAATTAATTCATCCATAACAATTACTAAATCTCTAATAGGATCAACATTGTTTTCAATATGAATTATTTCGTCATCACGGAATCCCCTAACCATTTGAAAAATTCCATCAACGTTTCTAATATCCCCCAAGAATTTGTTTCCAAGACCCTCTCCATTTGAAGCATTTCTTGTTAACCCTGCGATGTCATAGATCTTTAAAGTAGTAGGTATTTTTTTCTTGGATTGATATACCCTGCTTAGCTTATCAAGTCTTTCGCTCTCTACAACAATTTTGCTTTCTTCTGGTTCAATAGTTGCAAATGGATAATTGGCTGGATTTCCCAATTTAGTTTTGGTAATCGCTTGGAAAAAAGTCGATTTCCCAACGTTAGCAAGTCCCACAACTCCCAGGGAAAGGTTGTTGGAATTTCTGCTGAGATACTTATAAAGGTTTATTTCATCAACTTTGAGTTTGAGCCTCAAAATTGAGGTGCTGAAGCACCTAGCATGATTCATCATCGAGTGAAAAAAGAGTTGCAAATTTTTAGTCCTGCAAGTGAGAGTCCCAAAAACGAGGCTGCAAAATTTCATATCAGTTTATTAAGTATATACAGCTATTATTCCCGACTTTAAATGTTTAAGGTTGAAGGATAAGATAAGACTACATAATCTGATTGAGGATAGATGTTTGGGGTTTGTTCAGAAAAAGGTCTACTACCATTTCCATCAATGCTTGTATCTTCGTCTGTGTACCACCTAGTAAATGGAGTATTGGGCCTAATATTATCAACCAACATTGGGCTCAAAGTAGATAATAGAGCATAATCCAGGGCTGCAGAAGGATATTTTTTAGTGATCCCTGTGGTGAGGTCGTTTTGTTCCATCCTCATGAGGCAAAGATTGCGTTCCTTAAAACTATCGTATGGCTCAACTAGTATTGTATCTCTCGCATAGCTTGAGATTGGTGGCATGGGGATTCCTTGCCAGTTTTTTACAGGGGTGAACTCTAGAGGGATCTGAGTACCATCCACAGTTATAACATGAGTGTTGTTGGTAATATGGAAATCATCACAAGTTGGTATATCTTCTAAATCTACTTCCCAGTTACTAATGAGGCTCGAGGCATCACTACATACTGAGTCAATTTCAAACTCCCTGATTTGATTCCTGTTTGTAGTAGAATATATCTCAGCTGACATCAGTTGTTTTCATAGAATGTTTTTGCAATAATCTTTGAACTTAGACTGTCTTTTATAATAAACAATTGTTATGCTGAAACTATTTTTCCCTCCTGTTATGCTTAGACTTTTAATGCTAAAAGATGGCGGGGATATGATTAATTGTTTCGGTTTTTTGTAAGAACACACTAGTTTTGGCCAAGAAGACAACGTGCTGAGGATGGGGCATCACCGAAATTAACTTTTCTTACTTTTTTATCTTTTCCCATGTACTTTCAGGTAACTTAACCACATATATTATACCCTTGTAATTCTTTATTGGCAAACCGGATTACACAGTTTCCAATTCATATAATATTAGCCAAAAAAGCCCTTAATTCCATTTGTATAGTACAACTGAACCTCCAAGGATAAACGAAAGGGTATAAGCCACGCAACTAGTGCTACTCTTGGAAGAAAAACTCCTTCAATAAACTTTTAATGAAATCTTGCTCCTCTTTTCATTTTTACTATGCGGTCTTTATGAGGACAAAGGGTTTATAGCCTTAATTCTTGCTCCAACTTTCTTAAAGCTTCATGCTCATGTTTAACCTCTCAAATAAAGCACTAACGAGATCCGTGATAGTTTAGTGGCTAGAATCTCCGCTTGTCGCGCGGAGGACCGGGGTTCAATTCCCCGTCGCGGAGTTTTTTTACTATACCAGATTTTTCATTATCAGAGTTATTAAATTCAAACACCAATCGACTTTTGTTATTTGATCAGTTAAGGACCGTTACAGTAAATATCTTTTTTTTTGTTTTCTGTTCGAATTTTATAGTAGTGAAACCGTCGTCTCTCTTCAGGCTTCAAAATCCTGTCTTGAGTATTATCTCCTTTACGTCTCTTTTAATACATTCACTTATTACACATTCCCTAATTACACATTTAATAATAGAATTGCTAAACCTTAACTGTCCCCTCGGCATTCTCGGTATCAGCAATCATGTCTTTGATACCGTCCTCACCCATTTTATCAATGATTTCATTTGTATCGAACACATCAACGTGTGTGCTCTTGAACTTCCTTGCTGGAACATTCTGTGCAAACAAAGCATCAATTTCAGCGAAAGTTCTACCCTTGACTTCAGGTAAGAAGAACCAACACCAAATAGCAGATGTAAAAGAAAATCCACACCAGAAGAACCCAGTCTTAGCCCCCCAGTTCCAAGAAGTAGGATTTAACATTCTTGGGGTAATAATTGCAGTGACAATACCTGCTATGTTGTAAAGATTTCTCGAAATAATGACAGACTTCGTTCTCAACTTTGACGATGGTATTTCAGCAACTAAGCAATAACAGATTGGACCAATAGTCAAGTCGTAAACAAATGTATATACCAACAACAATGATCCAATACCCCAAGAATAACTTGAACCTTTGGCACAGCCCAAAGCTCCCACGATCAATAAGACAACAGAATTCACTACTAGCCCTCCAAAATAAAGGTCGAATCTTCCCAACTTTTGAGAAGCAAACCAAGAACCAAATGTTCCAATAACTCCTAAAACATATTGAATAATAGAAAATGTAAACGACATGGATCTTGAAAGACCAGCTTGAACATAAAAATATGTAGAATAACCCATTAATGAAGAACCTGTGATGTTTTGAACGACCCAAACGGTTGATGCCACAAACGTACGTCTACGATCGGTACCTTTAAAACAGTCCAAGTATGAAGATTCAGAGTTTGATTTTAATTTTTCTTCTGTGATTGTCAACTGAATTTTGTTTAACGTTGCAGTAGCCAACACCTCTTTATCAGGTAGATTCTTGTGTTCAGTCAATAATCTAGTAATACTCTTTTTAGCCTCTGACAATTTGTTTTTCTTAACTAAATACCAAGGTGACTCAGGAGCTAAGAATATACCAATAGCAATTGGAACCGGCCAAACCCATTGGATTGCAAAAGGAATACGATAAGCAAGATCAGTGTCGTTATCAACAAAAGCTCTTAAAACACCAGAACTAATTAATTGACCGAAGACCCAACAAACGTTAACATAGGTGGTCAAATAAACACGAAGAACAGTTGGACAAACTTCGGAAGCGTAGGAAACGGTCAATGTCTGGAAAGCACCCCAAGGAAGACCCAATAACAATTCACCAGCAATTAACATACCAACATTTTTAGCAAAGAATACCATGAAAATGAGACAAGTAGTGCAGAATAAAGCACCAATCAACGTCCACCTGTATCCGATTCTATCGGCGATAACACCAGCAAGAGCGAGACCAATAATTTCCCCAACGTTCACACACATAGACAAAGTAGTCTGGATGTTACTAGAAAGTTGGTATCCCTTGGATGGATCATCAGGATCAACAGCGTGTCCGTATCTTTCTTGGAAAGCAGGCATGGCGTACATACTGTTCAATAAATTAGTGTCGTAACCTTCCATAATCAAAGCAGAAGATAAAATAATAGACCACATAGCAGCTTTAGGGAATGTTTTCAAACCTTCCAGTAATGACATGGTTTTATCTTGTTTATCGTTGTCTTTGGCATTTTCGTTCATATCAATGAACTTTGAAATAAAGTCTTCGAATTCAGCATCCAAAGAAGTGGAATAGTTTTTTTCCAACTTTTCGGTAACTTCTACCACATCTTTAGGATTGGTATTATCTTCGATGTGCTGAGACATTATAAATTTTTATTGTTAAAATAATAGGATAATTCAACCTTTAAATAAACAAACTTCCGCCGAGCTGATCAACTACGAATCTCGTTAGCTGGATCCTTGGAAACTTTCTTATCCACCCCACTACATGGTGTGTGTCCTTTACCCCAGTTTCAATGTATATACAGTCCTCACGCGATTGGAAACCCGTGTGACATGAGCACTAGGTCAAAATAATTAATCCGAACTCGCTTGTATTCAAGACCTTTGTGGACACTTGACTAAGAGGGACACAATGGATGAAAAAGCGTCGAGTATACTCAATTGAAATCATCTCGTCAACATAGAAAGACCCTATTTTGACAATTACTTCCTCCCCTTCAGTACTTGCTGTAGGGGATATAAAGTAGAATTTTCCCGAAATAGAAGAAAAATATGGGGTAACCCTCGAGACTTTAGTTTTTTAGCCCCGCATCTAAATTCCCTTAAGTCCAAAGATGAGACGAACGCACAAATAATTCCGGAAGATCACGAAATTCGTATTTGGAGTTTTAGAAACTTCAACCAGTTTCAGTTATGTATATGATTGTCGTTATTTGAATTCCCATCAAATGAATGATGAAGAACAAGTTCACTAAAATCATTTGAAGAATACTGCTAGCAATACATTTTGATACATAGTAGCTCCTTCTTAACGGTTCAGCTGAAAGACTATTGTTGCTCACGGAATATGTCATGCAAATATGCTCCATTCTGACGGAATCATAGAGAAGTGACTTTAGGAAAATTGTTTTTGCGTCGCAAATTTGATCGCAACGTAAAATGTAATTCGCAAAACCTCTTTTACCCCAGATTTCGTTTCCAAGTTTTGAGCCCGAAATTTTATTTTATTGGGAAAAAACTTAGAATTCGGAAATTCTCGCCACAATACCCAAAGAGTTGCAACAATCTCGACGGCAAATATTCCGAATCCTTCCCATTATTTCAAGGAACAACATTTAAATAGACCGAAGTATCACCCCTTGAAGAAATAAAAATTTCAAGCTAAAAATGACAAAAGATTACACATGGTGGAAAGACGCTACAATCTACCAAATTTGGCCCGCTTCCTACAAGGACTCTAATGGTGATGGTATTGGAGATATCCCTGGTATAATCAGCAAGTTAGATTATATCAAGAATTTAGGTGTTGACGTTATTTGGTTATCTCCCATGTATGATTCTCCTCAAGACGATATGGGCTACGACATCAGTGATTATAATGCTATTTATCCTAAGTATGGTACCATGGGAGATATGGATAATTTAATTGATGGTTGTCATTCTAGAGGTATTAAGCTTGTATTAGATTTGGTCATCAATCACACATCATCAGAACATAAATGGTTTAAAGAAAGCAGGAGTAGTAAAGCCAATTCAAAGAGAGACTGGTATATCTGGAAACCTGCCAAGTATGATGCTCATGGTAATAGAATGCCTCCAAATAATTGGAAATCATTCTTCTCTGAAAGCGCATGGGAATGGGATGAGGAAACTCAAGAGTATTACTTACACTTATTTGCTAAACGTCAACCTGATTTGAATTGGGAAAATGAAGAGGCAAGAAACGCTATTTACGAGTCTGCTTTAAAATACTGGTTTGAAAAGGGAATAGATGGCTTCAGAATCGACACTGCTGGATTATACTCCAAATATCAAGACTTTCCCGACGCTCCTATTACGGAACCAGGTCAGTTTCTTCAACACCCTGACTCCATTGTCAATAATGGTCCAAGAATTCATGAATTTCATAAAGAAATGTTTGAAAAGGTTACTTCTCATTATGATGCAATGACCGTTGGTGAAGTAGGTAATTGTTCAAAAGAAGACAAGTTGAAGTACGTTAGTGCCAAAGAAAAAGAAATGAACATGATGTTTATATTTGACTTAGTAAGCTTGGGAACCAGTGCTGGAAACAAATACGATTATAAAGGTTTTGACTTAAAAGGATTCAAAGATTCGATATTAAGTCAATGTGAATTCATTAAGGGGACTGATGCTTGGTCTACGGTATTTACCGAAAATCATGACCAACCAAGAACAGTTACAAGATTTGGAGACACTTCTACTTTGAAGAACACTTTTAAGTCCTCCAAATTGATTGCTTTGTTACAATCTTCTTTAACTGGTACATTGTTCGTTTATCAAGGTCAAGAAATTGCAATGACTAATGTTCCTAGAAGTTGGGATATCTCTGAATATAAGGATATTGAGAGTTCAAATGCTTATAAGGCTTTCCTTGAAAGCCACAAAGATATAATCAATCCGGAAACGGACCCAAGAGTTCAAAAGTTCTTAGACAATATTAACCTTTTGGCAAGGGATAATTCCAGAACGCCTGTTCAATGGGATTCCAGTGAATATGGCGGTTTCTCTACTAATGAACCATGGATGAGGGTAAATGATAACTATAAAGAAATTAACGCCGAATCTCAAGTCAACGATCCAGACTCTGTATACAATTTTTACCAAAAGTGCTTACAAGTTAGGAGAGACTACAAAGATTTGTTTATTTATGGTGACATTGAAGTATTAGATTATGACAATGAGAAAACCTTTACCTATGTCAAACTGACTAAAGACTCTAGCTCTAAAGCTTATGTCACTTTGAATTTTAGTGCAGATTCCGTTAAATTAGAGAAATTGATTAAGGGTAACTATGAGTTAGTCAACTCTAACGGTCTGAATTCAGATACCTTAGGCCCTTGGGAAGGGAGAATCTATATCGTTAGTTAGGAAAAAATAAAGCTAATATATTGTTTGATTTATAAAAACCATAGAAGATTACCCGCATATAAAGTCTCGCCATATTTTCTAAAATCTTGGGATTTAGTATCGCAGTCAACTTTACAGGAGTATGGCGCATTTGTATAAGCAAAAACGATAGTGAGCCAGCAATAGCTCTTGCGTCCATTTGAAAAATCTTGCTACAGGTATGGTTCAAGAAAAGACTATAGAGAGACATCTAACAAGAAAAATCACGACAAACATATATACTACGTACTCATATCTTTATAATCCTTCCTGGTGTTTTGAAATCTCGAAGGTTTGTTTTCCCAGATCATTTACTCAATTAGGGCAAATCATAAATATACTGATCTGAGAGTTTGCTGCCAATTTCATCGTGGTAAATTCAACACCTTTTCGCGGTAATTTACTCATCCTCGTGGCACCTCGACGCATTCCTGAAAGAGGTCTAAAAATCCACCTCGTCTCGCGCGCGACTCAATAATTCCTCACTAATTACTCGCCCAAAACGAGTATAATTATCGTAGCATCCGCCTCATTTCGCATCTAAAAATAAAACTTCAAAAAAATCTTCACAACTTAATAATGTCCACAACCCTTGCCCCTACTCTCACCACGAAGTTTGTGGTCAGAGATAGTCTCAAGACCCTTGCCTTACCGTCACTCTCTGACACAAATACTTTTTCAACACCATCGGTCACGGTTCCCCCTCACGCCGACAATCCATACATTTTTAAGACTAATAACCCAAATGGAACCGTTTTCATTGCATTCGGTGCTATAGTGGGTGCCCTATTAGTTGCATTCGTACTCTATCACTTGATCAGATCCCTCAGTGCATCCCGTTTGGCCAAGAGAGCTTTATTCAATGATAAACAAATCTATGAAAAGTATCAAAATAATAACACAACAGCATATGGTTTAACACCAAGTAGTACCTTGATGAATTTGAATAGCACCAATGCGCTGGTAGCTAAATTACCATTATTACTGCATCATACCAACAAGTCGATTACTGGGTTAGGTTCAAGCGGTAGTCAATTGGGTGACACATCTACTCTTTATAATTCAGAAAATGGTGCTGCAACTTCTAAGCACGATTTGACCAAGATGTTTATTTCGCCAACCGCTGAAGTCATGTCTCACAAGAGATCTAAATCTGCTCAATATGGAGGGCTGGCATCAAATTTGAATTATTTGAACGGATCATCTTCAAACTTGGCAGGATCACCAGCCGGCAACCGTCACTCTTCTATAATCACAAACCTATATATCAATCAAGACACCAACAACAGTGACTACTCATTGAGTACGAATCAACAAAGTCAATCTGGTTCAGTGTTATCACCAAATGGTAACTCTCATTTACAACAAATGGGTGCAAATGCTGGCTCTAATCATACATTAAACGTAAAACCCAATAGGAAAACTATACCAAGTATGTATTTGGAGGATTTGATTGATGAGTAGATGGTAAGTAGATGAATAAAGGATTAAGGATAAATATATAATGATTTTCAAAGTACATGAGAAGTTGGTATCCTCGCTATCGCTCAGAACTTTTCTCGCTGTCTAAAAATCTTATTGTCTCAAGGACGATCTCTGATAACCGAAATTTCGCACTCGTCAGTTTATAAATCACAACTAAACCACCATTATCATGCCGTTTTGTGGAGGTGGACAAAAGACAAGTAAGTACATTCAATAGGTCTGAACTTTGGCTCTTACTAACTATCAAGTTCAACGTAAAATTGTTATCTTAGGAGACGGTGCCTGCGGAAAAACTTCGCTATTAAACGTTTTCACGAGAGGTTATTTCCCTCAGGTTTATGAACCTACAGTCTTCGAAAATTACGTTCACGACATCTTTATCGATGGCCAGAGTGTCCAGTTGTCCTTGTGGGATACAGCTGGTCAAGAAGAATTCGATAGATTAAGATCTTTATCCTATAGTGATACCCATTGTATCATGTTATGTTTTAGTATTGATTCGCCTGATTCCTTGGAAAATGTACAAAGTAGGTGGGTCGGAGAAATCGCTGACAATTGTGAAGGGGTTAAGTTAGTATTGGTTGCATTGAAATGTGACTTAAGATCAAATGAAGATACTGATGTAGATCAACCTTTAAACCATGAAGATGATTCGTTTAATCCATATAACCAAAACGCCCAGCCTAACCCGTACTCTCAACAAAGAAGACTTATCAGCTATGAAGAGGGACTAGCTGTTGCTAAGAAAGTAGGAGCCTTAAGATATTTAGAGTGCTCTTCAAAAAAGAATAGAGGTGTTAATGAAGCATTTAGCGAAGCAGCAAGATGTGCTTTGAACGCTAGGCCTAAGGGAGCTAACGATAACGAAGCCGAAAAGAAGGGGTGCGTTATTATGTAAGATTAGCATAGCATAGAAACTTATTGTACCACTTAATATTGTACGATCAACCTGATTATCTAGTTACTTGAACTCGACTTCTCTGGCGTCTACTTTCATTATCAACTATTCGACAAATTCAGTAACATCACGAAGCTTTACTTCAAATGTTTGTCTCATTTATTACCTGAATTCTATATACAAATTTTGTCTACACGTTATCAGTCATCTATTCTCATTTTTCTCTTACTGTGTCTGCATTCAGTCCTCCTATTGCCTTTAATCTTCTTTGAAGGGACGTACTAGAAGTGTCTCTCTAGCTTTCCATACGTCTTCGCTGCTACCTTTGGCTTTAGATTCGACGAGCTTGGCTTTGTAAAACTCTTGAATCTTTCTTGCCTTCTCGATCTCTCTCTCTGAAGAGCTGTCATCAATCTGCGTCTCTTTGAAAAATTGACCATGCTTCATGGCAAACCAGAGCTTTTCCCTTTGCTCCAGGCAGTACAGTATTTTACCATATCTATAATAGTTCTTGACCTGTCCTCCTACTGAAAAGCATTGGAAAAGTTCATCGAATGCTGTAGAAACAAGAATAGTAGAAGGAAATGAGTCTAATCCATTGTCTTTAATTGAATTGGTAAGCTGTTGACGTCTTTGGCGTATTTCCGTCGGCAGGTCTTTAAAATATGACCAAATTTGTTGTAATTCCTCCTCTTCTTTTGTCATAGTTACCTATCCGAATCTCGCGATGAAAAAAGTTCTTAGCTTTGTAGTACAAATCTTGTAAAATGATTTTAAGATTTCCTTGAACCCGACTAATGCTTCTAGAAAATTTCACAGCAAAACTATAGGTAACTTTCTTCAATGGAAATGCTCATCTCGATGAAGAACTGACCATAAAATCCAAATACTGATTAATTAAAAAAAATTGCCTTCAGCCAGATTCGAACTGACGATCTCCTCATTACTAGTGAGGTGCCTTACCAACTTGGCCATAAAGGCGAATTTGTTAGTGAGAGACGTCTCACTCACTGTCTCGCAAATTTGTGAGACACCTGGTGTCTCAGTCATTGGGCACACACGACCTTTTCTGGTTTTTGGTTTAATGGTAAAAGCAACTGACCCATTTTTAAGTGGGGTTGACCGGTTTCGACTTTTTAGAAGTGTCAATTAATCAAGGGAACATTTTTTTAACTAAAAGGCGACTTCAAAACATTGGAACCCCCGTATTAGTTTGTTTTTAGAAATCGTTAGATTGGAAAAATAAAATAACCTAATTAATATGAAATTAAATCCCAATGTAATTTTGAATATGCTTACCTGCCCATGGGTTTATGTTAGGGTGTATCCAAGTACTTATTTCTGGTTGTTTTATATATTTATTTCTAATTTATTTTAGAAGAAACGTTTGCTTTAATTAAAACCTGTGGAATTCACACAATAGTTATAAAGTAAGAAAGCAATAAAAGATATTTTGCAGCCATTCAAATTAATAATTGGAAAAGTGAAAACAAGAGATTAGTACTTTAAGAAATGTCGAATCACAAAGAGAATAAACTGAAATCCCATTCTTCAATAAGAAGATTAGTTGGACTTAAAACGAAACAAAAACAGAGAAAAGAAGAAGCTAAGAACTCACATCTGATCCCTGCAACTTTACTAGGATTTTCTCAAAGTCAATTAGAAAGTATTAAAGAGACACAAGAACAGCTTATACAGAAATCGATGAGATTCACATATTTGAACCGTTTCTTAACTCAAACATAACACAAGGATAAGGAAACCAAGATATATTTTCTTTCTGTATATTGATACTAGCCTTCTTTAATGAGCCGATTTGGGTAGAAATATGAAAACGCTATAAGTCTCACAATAAGTGATGGCCAAATACGACCTTAGAATGTCTATGGTATATTGTTTCTATTTACAAATCATATTACTATATTACAGTTCTAATCGAAGCGGGTTTGGCTTTTGTTATCTAATAGGTCATCTATTTGCCTCAATGACATCTGATATAACAAAAGCATGATGGAACTTTGAATTCCTGTCCATATAAATCTAGGACCAACACCGGAGAACATTCCTAATATTCCTTCGTTTTTATAGATGGATCTCAAGGCGCTAACGGTTGACAACTGCACCGCAGAAGCAGATGCCTCTGTACCAGTTTGAATTCTAGTTTTAATCACATCCAACGGAGTAGTGAAAATCCCAGCCAACCCTCCGGCCGCAGCTCCTGTAAACAATTCGAAACTAACCGGTAAATCATCACTTCCATTATAAATTATAGCGATTTTTCTAAATCTTTCATAGAATGCAAACTGTAATGCACTAAAGGGTAAATCTCTGAAAAGAGTTTCTTTGTATCCAAATACAAAAGTCTTAGAACCCTCAACTTTCGGTATAGTTTTTATAGCATCAAAAAGACCCTTGTAATTATAACCACTCCCTTTAGTATGAGGATTATTGTATCTGCCTTGTAACTGGAGTCTTGTCTTCAACACCTCAGAGGGAACATAAAAAACACTGGATGCCAAATCTCCTAGTACACCGGCCACAAAATACGAAAAAGTCTCGTTCAAGTGATATTCGTTGATTAGTTTCCTCTTTGTAAATTCATAAGTACCAAAAAATGCAGCAGTTGAAGGGAATGAACCTAGAATGGCTGGAGTATAACCACCATAAAGGCCACGGAAGAGACCTTCTTCTCTGAGTATCGTGGAGTAAGCTGGGATCATATTTTTATACTTAATGTTGTGAGGAAATCCTTGCTGTCTGGTCTTTACTGTATCCAAGGAATGCATAACTGAGTCTCCAACGATTCCACCAAAACCACCAGCTAACATGCAGTTAATGATAGCACTGTCCAGGTTCTCATCTGCATTGGCACTGTTCTCCTGTGAAATTTTTTTGGTGGAATCGTCATCATGATGATGATGAGGGTACCCCAAAGGAACTGTAGGAGTCGTAAACGAAAGGGACATTCAATAGTTAAGGAAGGAATATAGGTAAGATATACAGATAAGAAGCGAGCCAGTTTTTGGGCCCTTGTTTGAATGATGTAGAAGTAGGATTTTTATGATAGTTTAAATGACCTCGGCTTCTCACTCACAATCTTGTTATAGAAAAGTTGAAAAACACGAATTCAAACCTTCGATGGATGTAGCTGAAGTTTTCAATGCGTACGAAAAAAATGAAGTACTTGATTTGAAAGGCTGCGAATTTTATTAGCATTGGATGATATTTGCGAGAAGCGGAGCAAGACACGGAGTAAGCGGAAGACGTACACTTTCTGGTATACGATATTACCGAGTTCTTGCCTTGGAGTCATCCTGTGATGACTCCTGTGTTGCTCTTTTGGAGAAGTGTACTGGCCATAGTACCAAATTAATAGACCAGGTCAAGAGTACTTTAAACTCCGCAAAGTACGGTGGAATCGTTCCTACACAGGCTCATGAGTTCCATCAGAAACAGATAGGTAATATGATCTCTGATTTCTGTGAACAACACAATCTTCATACAAGTCCTCCAGATTTAGTTTGTTGTACAAGGGGTCCAGGAATGCTAGGTTCTTTATCTGCCAGTCTTCAACTTGCGAAGGGGCTCTCTATCGCATGGATGAAACCATTGATAGGCGTGCATCATATGTTAGGACATATTCTTATTTCAAGTCTAAATACAGATACCCCCCCACAATACCCATTCTTGAGCCTTCTTGCTAGTGGTGGTCATACTATGTTAGTTCTTCTGAAGTCTATCTCAGAGCATGAAATTGTTATAGACTCTTGCGATATAGCAGTAGGAGATTCCATTGATAAATGTGCAAGAGAACTAGGATTAAAAGGTAATCTTTTGGGAAAAGAATTGGAGAAGTACGTGAATTCTATACCCCTCGAAACTAAAAGTGAGTTCGATAAAATTGCTACAGATAATCGTGAGAATGAATTCGGATATAAATTAAAACTACCTCTCAGAGGTCCACACAATCCAAGTGTTCCCGAAAATATAATTTTCACTTTTGCACCTTTTTTGAGTGCAATTCAGCATCACCTTAGAAACAATGAGTTGAATGAAAGAACCCGTCAATTCCTTGCTTACAAGAACCAGAGATATTTATTCAAGCATATCATAGATCGAGTAAATGTATCATTCAAGAAGCATGGAATTTCAAAAACCGAAAAAGTGGTTGGAGATAGAAAGTTTGAGGGTGTTAGGGATATAGTCATTTCTGGAGGTGTTGCCTCTAATGAAACGTTCAGGAGACAGTTGAAAACAGACTTAAAGATTAAATGGGTACTGGAATCCAATATTAGATTCCATTTTCCCGATCCTTCTCTTTGTACTGACAATGCGGTGATGATAGGTGTTGCTGGCATCCAGATTTTTGAGCAGCTTAAGGTTAAAACCGATTTAAATGTTTTACCCATTAGAAAATGGCCCATGAATGAACTTTTGGATGTAGATGGCTGGATAGGTGTTTCAGATCAAGAAGTAAACGAAGTTACCTGCAAATAGCTTATGCATAGTGTAAATAATCTAATCATACCCCGAAGAAGAAGAAGAAGAGAAGTAGTTCCAGAATCCACACTTGATTAATGGGAAATGCTTGGGAAGATCGAACAAGCTTTCTAGTAGTCAAGCAAGGCTTTAATCCTTACTGAACTTGTCATTTTAGAAGTGTTCGTTTTAGTCCTCACTTTCCCATTCATCACCTTCAGTATCTCTATGTTCAAGGAATGAATCTCGTATATCAAACCTTTCTATTAAGGACTGCCAAGTCTCATAATCAAAAGATGCTATGTGATGATTTCTGGTACTATCAACAGTGTTCGAAGAGGGCTCTGAAGATACGTTCCGTGAAGTGACAATAGGATAACCATCTTTACCTTTATAAAGTTTTAATCTCCCTTCTCTGATCAAAAAACTTACAAAGAACAAGTTCTCAATTGATTGGGAGAAAGATTTGGGGTTTATGAATAATTTAAAAAAGTTAATATCACCTTTGTGATGAGTCTGCGCCTGTGTGATTTGGGAATGAACAGATTTAATTAAAGTCGCTGTGGTTTGGAGATCAATATCCATATCACCAGTACCAACTTGTTGGGCCGTAGTTTTTTGCAAACCTTTGGTATCATCAGTTACTCTATTTCTGTTAATAATCTTTCTTTCTACTTCCAAGGGGCCATTCAAGAATTCCATGGGGATAGGCTTGTTACTTGTTTTATAATATAACAAACCCATTTTTAACCAGTCGAATGAGTTAAATCTCCTTTCCATAAGCCCTTCCTCGATTTGGTTGGTGCCTTCATCCTCGTTGTCTTCGTCTTCGGACTTAACAATATCACTCATAAATTTTTTCACTCGTTTAACAAAATCGTCACTAGATAAAGAGACACCCAAATTATCTCCAAGCATATTTGTGGCATTTATAGCAGCATATTGGGATGTTTCTCTGAATGCTTTGGAATCCGTATGGTATATATCTAGTCGAGTGGTGCTTGTTACTTCACGATAAAGGCTCACTAGCTCATCGATGTATTTCAAAGTCGTGGGCCCAGCTTTACCTTTATAAGCTAGGTGTATGTCATCTTTCAATTTCTTTCTGTATTCCTCGTACTCATTCTTTAGATCTTCAACTTTCCCCATGATTTGATGTGGAGAGATGCAAGATCAAATTGAAAAATAGGCGCGTCTTAAAAGATTAGCTAAGGTGATATAGTATGACTGATAATACTTCAGGGAGAATCAAAAAGCTAGACGAAAAAGTAATTAATAAGATTGCTGCTGGTGAGATTATTATACAGCCTGCAAACGCGTTGAAAGAGATGCTTGAAAACTCCATTGATGCTAAAGCTACTATGATTGATATTCTAGTTAAAGATGGTGGACTAAAACTATTACAAATTTCAGATAACGGTGATGGGATAGAGAAGAACGACTTGGGTTTGCTATGTGAGAGGTTTGCAACGTCAAAACTCTCCAAGTTTGAAGATTTGGAATCTATTGCAACATTTGGATTTAGAGGTGAGGCACTTGCTTCGATATCGCATATATCAAGATTATCAGTAATTACTAAAAGCAGGAAAAATGGATCTCCATTGGCATACAAGGCATTCTATATCAATGGGAAGCTTGCCGGACAAAATTATAAAGGTGACAATACTGAACCAAAACCCGTAGCAGGCAAAGAAGGTACCCAGATCATTGTGGAAGATTTATTTTATAATCTTCCTTCTAGATTGAAGTCTATAAGATCGAAAAATGATGAATTAATAAAAATTTTGGATGTTGTTGGGAAATATGCAATAGATACAGAAGGGGTTGGGTTTAGCTTGAAGAAATATGGTGAATTTCAACACGCGTTAATGACTAGACCTAATCTCTCTTTGAAAGAGAGGATACGTATAGTGTATGGAACGGATTGTGCCAATGAACTTCTTGAATTAAGAATCGATGGGAATCAAGAATGTGAAAAAGGAGATAGGCTTTGTGATAAATATGGTTTGATCCTGGTGCATGGTGCTATTACCAACTGCAACTATAATTATAGGAAAAAAATGCAATCCATCTTCTTCATAAATCATAGGCTAGTCACTTGTGATCCTTTGAGACGGGCAGTCCAATCGATTTATCAAATTTTTCTTCCAAAAGGGCATCAACCTTTTGTATATATTAGTTTGGAGTTGAGACCACAAATATTGGATGTCAATGTACACCCAACAAAGAGAGAAGTAAGGTTCTTAAATGAAGAAGAGATTATTGATTCTATAGTTGCAGAGATACACAAGCTTTTGTCTAGTGTTGACACCTCCAGAACATTTAAAGCTCAAACATTGGAGTCCACGAAGCGTGAGAGAATAGACGAGTATGTTGAGTCTCGACAAGTGAAAAAATATAGGCAAGAGAATAAATTAGTTAGAGTTGACTCAAGTCAACCCAAATTGAATGAATTATTGAGAAGGGGTGGTAGCAGTAAGTTATTTTCTCAAGTCACACGGACTGCTTTACCACAAGACACACCACAAGAGACAGAAAAAACGGGAAGAATTACAAAGGAAGAAACACCTCAGGAAGGAACACCTCAGGAAGGAACACCTGATGAGGAAACAAGTGAGGATTCGGTATCTATTGACAAGGATGTACAAGCTCAGATCATAGGAGGAGACAATGTAATAGAAGATAAAAATACAGACAATGAAGAAGAAGAAGAAGAAGAAGAAGAAGAAGAAGAAGAAGAAGAAGAAGAAGAAGAAGAAGAAGAAGAAGAAATTGTAAAGTTATCTGAAAAGACAAATGGAAGGTTATTACAGATCAGGAAGACTCAAGTGACAAAAGGTGAAATCATTGAAGAACAAGAAGAACAAGAAGAACAAGAAGAACAGGAAGAACAGGAAGAACAGGAAAAGCAAAAAGAGCAAGAAGAAGAGGAGAAAGAAGAAGAGAGAATTGAAAGAGATGGAGGAAACGCAAATTCATCGAAGGACTTGGAATATGATCAAACCACTAATCTAAAAGGGCAAAAACAAACTGGGAAATTAGACAATCACATTGAAGATAACGAAGACCGCTTCGACTTTAATATTGAGGTCATAGAAAAGCCAAAGTTGAGTGATTTTGGAAACCCCAAGATGAAAACTATTGACCAAGAACATAGACAAGCAAATCTTGACAATCTGACATCAAGTTCTGAGTTTGCAGTAATGGATGATACTAGAGATACCTCTTTGAATGTTGATAGCAAAACAATCTACACAGCCAGGAAAAGAGTTCTGGTAGACTTGGATAGTATTAATGATCTAAGATCCCGAATCCAGACATCTACCAACCAAGATCTTACACTGATGTTCTCCAAGTGTTCGTACATAGGACTAGTTGATGAAGACAAACGAATATGCTGCTACCAGTACGATGTTCAACTTTACCTATGCGATTATTCAGCTTTACTTTACGAATTTTATTATCAGATAGCTTTAAGCGAATTTTGTAATTATGGGGAGATTGAATTTGAAATGCCCATAAGTTTGAAGTATTTGTTGCTGCTTTTGGGAGAGGAATACTCAAAGAACTCTAATGCTATTATAAGTGCTGTTGTAAATATGAAAGAGATGTATGAAGAATATTTTTCCATCAAGGTAATCAAGAAAGAAAATGAGTACTACCTTCAAACATTGCCAATTTTAGCAAAAGGGTTATCCCCTAGTTTCAATAAACTACCTCATTTCATATATAAATTGGGTATGAAAATTGATTACGACGAGGAGAGATCGTGCCTAAGCGATATAATGAAACAAATCTCACTCCTCTATGTGCCTGAAGTGGGAGAGGCTACCGAAAGAGATCAAATTGACAAATTACTTGGTGAAATTGCTTTCCCCATGCTAAGGGGCAATTTTAAGGCGCCTTCTACTCTTACCAAACATATATTTCAAATTGCAGACTTACCAGGGTTATATAGAATTTTTGAAAGATGTTAGAATATAAAACTGAACATTTCTCACAAGATATTAGAATAAAAATCACACGAATTTTTATTTTTCGTAGGTTTCCCCATTCGGTGCTCGAGTAAAATTGAAATTTTAAATCCTGATACTCAAACTAAGCATGCTATTAGAATCAGTCCGTGATAACACTTTGAAGACGTTGAATTTGGGATGTTTCCCTAAAAAGGTGTTGGAGTTTCAAGATAGTCAAGATTTTCTCGAACAATTGGTTTTTATTGACTATCAATTACAATTGTTAATTCAAAATGAATTCGACGGTACTGAATTAGTTCCTGCTGTTGTATTTCATAAGGACAGCGATAACTGCAGAGACAAATTGTGTCAGTTAATCAGCTATGCTGAACTGATAGCGAGTAATTATAATGACATAAATAAGGAATATCTGGATAAATTGTATTGCACCGTGTTACTAGCCCACTTGTACTATCTTAATTCTCAGAGTGATTTGATGTATGAAATATTAAATTCAATTACTGTGAATAATAACTACTACCATTCTAATAAGTTGACCGGTCCTCAAAACAAATTTATGAATTACTTGATATGCCGTTACAATGTCTTGATCGGAATCACTGATCATAGATATGATGAAGGCAATAGCCATAAGTTATGGATCGAATATTTGTTCAATAAGGAGAAGCCATTTTCGAAAAGTGATGTTGCAGGGAATTACTGGTTGGATATATTGTTCAAGTATTTAAGCTTGAAGATTTGCGGAAATGGAGAGAGACAGTTAAACTTCAGTGACGTTTCAGCATTGAAATTTAGATCAAATACCAACTCATTCATTCGTTATTGTAATTTTTTGATCAGCTTCAAGCACGACATCAGTGTGAACAAAATTGTAGACAGAGACTTCAGGCAAGAGTATTCCCACTATTTGAATCAATTGATATTAGAGGATATCAAGAACGACAAAAACTTGTTTCCTCACGCTGAGGAATCTAATGATCAAACTGAAGATTTTGTCAGCAATTTCTTTTCTTCAATTGGGAAGAGACATAAGCTGTTGATTAACTTGAAAACCAGTAAAAACCTTTTAGTGAAATTGACTGAAAGGACTTATCAAAGTCAAATTGTTTTAGCACAATTAATCAAAGTTTTGATAGAATTGAATGAGTACGATGAAGCATTGGCTGCTTTCAAAACTTTTGTTAGCTACATTGAAAAAGAAGAACAAATTAACAATGGCCATATTCATGATATTTTATCAATTGTTGAAATATATTCTTTGGTCATGTTGAATTTCAATCCTTTCAATTCCATCCGAACAAAAAAGTTCAAGTATAACACAACAAAAACAGTGATTTATGAGTTAACAAAGTTCAGTGAACAATTCAAGAGCTACTTGGATATTTTGAAACGTGATTGTGAATTGAGCTACGATGATGATGAAGCATTTGAAAAATTCCAAGATAATTCTTTATCATTTTTATACAACAAGTATAATATCAATATCTTGTTAAGAGACAAAAGTCATTTGATTGAATTGATCAGTTCAAGTTGGCACTCCCTTGGTTATTTTTTCTTCTACCTCCTCGGATTTCAAACTCCCAGTCAGGACGTGGCTTTATCTTATCAAAAAAAGACAATAACATACTACAAGAATAGTTTAATCGTTAATTCTACTGGTAGCGTTAAATTTTTGTTTGATTATGCTTTGATGTTGAGTTACGTTAATGAAGTGAATGCAAGTTTGAAGTTAGCCAAGTTTATCTTGAAGAAGTATCCAGAGTCATTCAAAACTTGGAATTTATTGTCTTTGGTCACTTCTATAGACAACCCAAGGGAGCTGGAAAAGTTTATCAATAATTCCTTGAATATAGCTGGAATCTACATCATTAAATGCAAAAATGATGAGGTGGAGATCCCTCCCCATATCAAGATAGAAATTTTGCAATTGAAAATGACTCAATTGGCTATTTGGGAAAAATTATTTGGAACCAAATACATCACCGAATATTTGAGTGAAGTTTTCATTTTGTTCTACGAATTATTCAACGTTAATGATGAAGAACAAATTACCACAGGTGCTAAAACTCAAATTGATTCTAAATGGAGCCATCGTCCAAGTTTCATTGATCCCAAATTTGTCAAGGATCAAGTCAACTTCGAATCTAAAAAACAGGGTGCAAAGAACAACATCAAGAAAATAAGTAAAGTGAAAAAGAATCGGGAGGAATTAAAACCCTTGTACAAAGAATCTATTGATAACGAAGCCAGAAAAATTCTTCAAAACATTTGGCTATGGACATCAAAGATTTATCTCAGATTAGAGATGCCCGAAGAAAGTGAGTTATGCATAATTGAAAGTGAAAATGTCTATGAGCCTAACGTCAAAACATATGTTGCGTTGGGACTTTTAACTTCTAGACACCAGAAATTTTTATCATTACAAGAATTTGAAAAATCGTTGGAGATATTGGAAGAGTATGATGAGTTCCAAAAAGTCGAATACTTAGAGAATCTATTAGGTTTGTGTAAATTATTCCTTATTGATGATACAACGGAATCTTCACTCTTTATCTCACTTAAAGATTTTAATTCTGGACTTATCAGATTGAAGAACTACTTAGAAAATTTCCTTAACTGCTGGCCTATAGGTTACAATTCTGCTGAAGTCTGGTACTTCTTGACATTAATCTACGAAAGAATAGATGATAAAATTTTGTTAAACAAATGTTTGAATAAGTGTATAGTCCTTGAGAATTTGCGGCCAGTTAGAAATTTTTTTAATTGCGACGATAATTTCTGAAAAATAACTTAAATAAGTGAAAAATTGTATACAATAAAAATAAATATGGAAGCAAAAGACGTCTTATATTGTGGAATCTGTTCATTCCCTCCAGAGTACTGTGAGTTTGGGTTAAGTTTTAACAGGTGTAAGGAATGGTTAAACAAAAATCATGTTGAACTATTCAACAAATTATACAGTGAAGAAGCTTTAGCTAATGCTACATCTACATTGAGTATTGAAAAAGAAACCGCTATTTCTCAAGATTTGGCTAAGAAACAGCAGAAAGAAGAAGCCAGAATTGAAAGGGAATTGGCCAAGAAATTATCATCCAAAGTCATCATTAAAAGAATTGAACGAAATAAAAGAAAGCATATCATTTCCATCTCAGGCTTGGAAGTGTTTGATATCGAATTGAAAAAATTGTCGAAACAGTTGAGTTCAAAATTTGCAACTGGTTGCTCTATTACTAAGACTGCCGATAAGAAGGAAGAAATTCTAGTTCAAGGTGATTTGAGTGATGAGGCTAAAGAGTTTATTGAAAAATTATTACAAGAAAAAGGTTTAGATGAGGTTAAGGTTGAACAAATTGACGACAAGAAAATTAAGAAGAAACAACAACAATAGTTAAAAACCTCCATTACATGTATCTAAGAATGTAAAAAGTTAACGACTAATTGAACTGGATTTCGAGAAATTACGATTATAACTTCAACATTGATAGTAGAATAGTATGCAAAATTTCCGAACTTTCAGTCTCTATAGGAGAGACTTTGCACATGAAAGAAGAAAAGACTCTCCCAATTCAGATGATATATAGTATAGTTGTGTAATTAAGTTAAAACAGTCAGAGAAATGCCACATTGTGATGATCATCTACCAGTCTTCTTTTCCTCGCACAGAAAGTATTGATTTTGTAAACTTGTCAGAAATACGGTATAAAAACTTGAAGTGATAAAGGGTACATCAATCAATTACGAACACCTATCTTAGTTCTTCAAAGTTTGGTTTGTCTCGAAACTCTCCTCTACACTTGGTGGTACTCTTGGGGAAGATTTGTGGACGAAAAAACGCAAAAAAGTGTACAGGGCAGCTTATTCTGGGAAGCTTTTGTTAAAGAATAATTAATAAAGTATTAAATAATGTTTTCAATTTCTATCTCGAGATATCATAAAATATTTACTACGAGGATCTTGGCACTCGTAAAAATACGAGCTCATTTCAACATCAAACAATTTATCTTGAAACAAGAGGGAAAACAAAACGTGTTTGTCTTAAGGCAGAAAGAGACCGTATGTTGCTTGTAAGGTCAAGGTTTAGGTTTATCATCAGGAGTGAAAGTAGGTGGTCGGGACATTTTTCAAGCTCTGCGCGAAGTGGTACCTTACAGAACAACCCTTCATTACAGCCCCAACAGAGAACCCCTTATAAATACGAGAATATAGGTACTCTTTTCAAGATTCTTTCAGTGTATATTTTAAAAGCAAACTATACAAAAAATACTTTACAATATAATACAATTTTTTTCCAACTCTCCAATTTCAACAAAAGCTTGATAACATGATATATAGGAATTCCATAAAGAAATTCTTGATGTTACAGTTTATGGTTCAGATCAATCATGAAAGAAGTTTCGAGATTGTAGGAACCTTGTCTTCTGATTTTATAGGAGGTAGCCTCACGCCTTGATTGTCTTCTGGTGATTCACTTCTTATTCTGATGTCCTTTATACCTTTCAAGTTACTAGCAGAATGTGAGCGCAAAAGCGAGTTATTTGAACTTAAACCTGAAGATGCAGGAGAATCTGAGGCATCTTTCTCTGTTGATGTGAATGCTTTTGACGGCTGAATAGGATTCAAAGCAGCAGCATGATTTGAAGGAGCAGAAGATCCCAAATAATTAGTAGAAATAGGCGCCAATTTTTGAGGCGGAGTATTGTTGGCACTGTTGTCACTGGATTTATCTGAAACTGTCATTGGAGCAGGTAATGAAGGAGGAATAGGTTGATGAATCGAAGGAATAGATGGATTCGAAGATGAAGAAGTGGAACCTAACGGTGGTGGGGCTGAGACCGGAGGTGCTGAGACTGGTGGAGTTGGTGCTGCAATAGAAGGAGGAGGGGCAATAGAAGGAGGAGCTGATACAGCTAATGTCGGAGCAGAGGCAGATGCTGGGGTTTGAGCCTGAGCTTGGACCTGAGCCTGAGCCTGGGCGTGAGCCTGGGCGTGAGCCTGAGCCTGAGCCTGAGCCTGAGCCTGAGCCTGAGCTTGAGCTTGAGCTTGATGAAAAGCTTGTTGATGCATAGCTTGTTGATGCATAGCTTGAGCATGTGCATGTTGCATTACCTGGGACTGTTGCATTGCTTGAGCTTGAGCTGCTTGTTGTTGATTCAATACTACAGGTATTTGACCGGACCCTTGTTGAGCGTTTTGGGGTAAAGGTTGAACACCATTCATTTGTAATTGATTTTGCAAGATAGGCATAGGAACTTGAACTACTTGGGGAACCAGTTGGACCTGTACCGGCAAGCCCACGTTGGAATACATTACACCTGATACAGGGTATGTTTGAACCTGAAATAGGCCACCATACGGTGTTTGAATGATTGTAGCATTAGGATTGGTTCCTGGTGGTGGTGGACCGTTCGTGGTTGAATTAGGCGAAGAAGTGGATGTGGTGGCATTTTGTGATTGTGGTGATACTTTATTTGAACTTTGTGAACCACTTTGGATGTCAGAGTTGGGGGATCGAATGTTACCTCCTCCTGGCAAAACTGATGATATCGGAGGGATCAAGTTCAGAATAGGATTAGAAAGCGGTAGAGAAGAGCCTGCTGGGATAGTAGGACCAGAGATACTAGAACCAGGTAGACCGTTTCCCGACAGGTTTGTGGGAACGCCAGAAGTTACTGGTACCGGTACAGGCATCATTCCAATTTTGTCATCATTCTTTTCCTGAGGGCTTGAATCGTCATCACTCAACTTTTCGTGACGTAAATTCTGGTTATACTGAGCCATTCGAAGGGCATTTCTAGCATTTGGGTCAAGATTCAAGTAAGCACAATGAAGTTTACCTTTCAAACAGTTTAAACAAGAAGGCAAATTTTCGTCACATTTTATCCTTCTTTTTTTACAAGTTCCACATCCTAGATGACTATTCCGATGTTTTCGACGAGTATTTTTCTTTTTATTTGAGAGCAGTAGCTGTGGATTTGATGCAGATTCCAAAGCCTTTTGGAACGATTTGTCGTCTTGTTGATCAGCACTGGAGTTAGCCATCTACTAAAAAGTATACGGGATTTGATTTTTTGATTTTTTGTTGACTATAAATTCTCCAAGAGGAGATTTACTGAGAAATGTAATGCTGCAAAAGGACGTATCCGCAAGGGGAAAAGTAAGCACGGGGAAAATTATTGGTAGTGAATTTGATTTTCAAACTTTTAAAGCCAAAATTCTTAATAAACAGTTTAATTGATCAACTTTTTGAAATCTCTGCAATAAAACTTGGTAGTCTCAATTTGAAATAATGGATAATGTATTCTTGGAAAAAGGTGGACAAATAGTTAGAAGTCGACCGAAGCGGAACCAAACCGAAGTTTTTTCTGCGCAATAAAAAAAAAAAAAAACAAATTTCAATAAAAGAAAAATACAAAATGCAACAGGTAAAAAATACTAGATATTTAAAAAATTAAAAATAAAAGCATAGTAGGTTAGAAGCGGGCCTGACGCAATATTATGATAGGTTAAACTTTGAGGCATAAAGCTCATAGCAATAAGCCAAGGCCGTGGGGGAAGGATTCAAGCTCATACCTCATAATTTGAGTCCCCCTCGCGCTCTTGAAGTAAGAACATGACCCCAGGCTTATTCATAACCAAGAGAAATATAATATCTCAGATTAGGATAAAATGTACGGGTCATACGGTTTCTAATAAATATGTAGCTTGCATTAGAAGTTTTTTTTTCCACAGCCAGGGTCAAACGACACAAATTTCAAAAAAGGCGCCGTTGTTCTTGATTCTGGTACCTTAAAAATATATTTCGTATTTTCAAAATTCGACGTGAGCGAGAAACCCGAGATTTTTAGAGCGGGCAATGATAAGCTTAGAGATTTTTATTTACGGATAAAGTAAGATCAAATTCTGGTTCACTTGTAATATCAACACGTTAGAATTTTGATTTATGCCTTTTTATGCTGAGTATCGTAGCTTGTTATACCAAGATACTCGAATGTTCTGACACATGCGAGGCTGTACATCTGACGTGAAATAGTGGTGATTCACGACCTCGTGTTTTTCCGAGGGTGTCCTGAGATGATGATGAAAAGGAGGTGACGAAAGAGAAAAAAGAAACGGAAATGTGGGACACTGTCTTAAGGTACCATGATTCTAGTTTATCTGGAGATGCCGACGATATTGTCAATACCCAGCTTCTAAAAAATCTCATCAACGTTTGAGGTTTTCATTCATATGATAGAGTACGCTTGCTAGAGTTCAATGAGACAGAGTCAGACGGAGAGCAGACTGTCAACGGAAATAAGATCATAACAAAGTCAAGTATCAATGATGTTTGTCACAGTTGAATCTTCCTTAAGATAATAGAACATGCAATTGTTGTTGTATGTGGATTTCATGGACAAAGCTAAATTAGTTTATCCGGTAGAACCCTCGGCGATGGATAATCTCGTAATACACACTTATCTCAGAAGGAGGCGCTGCAAAAATCAAAGTTTGGAAAATTTATACGATGCTAAATTAGCGAAGTGAGGGAAAGTAAAAGCGTTGCGGGGAGGTTTTGCTGGCGTAATTTCTTGAGGCAAGCCTCAAACTAGTCTTCTCCCCTCGGCATGGTGCCTTTCGCGACTATTGTTTGACGAAAGATTTCCCCTGCACCTTTATTCATTATTTTTCAAATAGTTAGATCATGGGCCCTGCGAAGCACCAGAGCCACGAACACTACAATAATCTCATCGTATTTAAATTTCACATCTGTACAACCACGCAGTCGACGATTGCTCAAATAAATTAATGAGGAAACTAGTACATTGTATAATAATTTATTTTCCAACCTGATGCGAGTTATTTGGCAAGAATTACCAATAATTTTTTTTTTGAATCACTGTTTGTAATTCTTTACTGACCTAAATATCTTATCGGCCGTGGTTGCTATTGTTGATTTACATTGTACAATTTATTTGACCTTTTTGGTCTAATCTCAGTATTAAAGTAGATCGTAAGTCATTGGTACCATTTACGAAAAATTGCTTTGTAATTAGTTAGATACCGAGTTAAATTAAGATTTGCAGATAGGATTCAGATCAACTTTTGTTCAATTATATAGGAATTCACGAACCTATCCGTTTTGGTGATAAATTGCTTTTTGGTATTGTTATAGGAGTATGTTCATAACCAGATTCTACCATCTATTGTTGTTGCTGCATTGTTCCTGATAATATTGAGGACTCCCACACAGTGCCTGCTGAATACGGAGTGGCAGAATGCACACAGTTATACACAAGCCAGATCTTCTGTTTGCTAAATAAGCAGATGATTTGGAGCAATTAAAACTAACTATTACAGTATGCGAGCTTTCCGTTAACCTCGTATACACTGTGGATTTTAATTTTAATTTTTTTTTTTATAAATCTAAATTTTTTTTACGTTTGTGGAACCTTAGTTATCTTGATTTTTGCTTTACGCGAGCTCTGATCTTATTATCTCGTGTAATAGTTTTTGGCCCAGGGTATCTATTATTTTCAGCTGCTATTGAGAATTCATAATCCTCCAATTTCACAATATTCAAATAACTCGGTTACGCATACTGGCGTGGAATTCGGAGCCTGAAACTGATCGACATAGTTAATTTCACCTCTAAATAATTCGCTCTACGGGGCAAAAGCTGCATCCAGAGTTTATTTGAGGCACTTCAGTTCACATCTAGGAATTTTTTCCTCCACATGAGGAAAATGTCGTGCGACACTCTGATCTTCTCCTTCGTACTATAAAAGCTTATTGCTCGTTCTTGCCCGAATAGGTCAAAAGCCTCTTAGTATGGTCGGGTTGATACTGGAATTTCCGAGGCTTGGGTGTAACGACTTAGGGTTCAGTTTAGAAATACTGAGAAGTTCTTCACAACATGTTCTTACACCCTTTTCTTATTAGTGTTCTATTGTTGATGCACTGGCTTTGTCATTTGCAGCCCAACCAACTCTTGTATTTCAATTTACAGTTTCGTTAATATGTATTTCTTTGTTCTGCATCTAACAAGATAAGCCCCCTCGATTGTCACTATCTATTATGCTCTAGGATGTCTTTACGGGAGTTAGGGATCATCGGTTCTAGTAAGCACATGCCTTATAGCGAAGGTGTTGACGTGAAAGGGGAGCATCCTTGGTTTACCGTATAAATCGAGGCACTGCACTCGTATAATTTCAAACATTTCCGTCTACAAGGTGTCATATTGGTTAGTCCTGGCAATGATATAAAGAGTTATCAATCCCAGCAGAACACATTTGTTTTGCTCTTAGCAAAACGACAGTTATTGTTTGTAATCTTCCTGAATAAAACTGCAAACCACAACAATAACTTTGTACAATCGATTTTCCAACCCCTAACAAATCTTCAAGGACAGAGAGCTTTCATTTCTTACCTTAATTAATGATAAGAGGATAAAATGAGTTATTAGACTCATTCTCCGCCTAATTGATCTCTGAATAGTGTTGTGTGTTTTTTGCATTCAGTAACATTAAAAACTGTCATAAAGAAGGAAAAATGTCGTGGTAAAAGGGCTTCTATCCAAATACTGAGCCGGGTTATTTTTGACTCGTATTCGAGCATTTCTTCCAAAGTATTCATCTCTTTTGGGAAACTATGCGCTTACTGACGCCTGCACACGCACTTAATCATGCATTGTATTGCATCCTATACCCGTGCTTTGCATTGGCATATTTGTGGCCACTAGCACCGTTAAATACCCATCACAGCCACTCAGAAATCATAATTTAGACTTGAGTCCTCTCCATTTGAAAATGTAATTTGTTTCAAGAAGGAAGTTGCCGTGCTCTTTCCCCTTCATCTGTGCCTGAGTTGATGTTGTCTGAACGTTTTAGAAATTGTTTAAACCGCACCTCTGAATACTCTCGCTTACTAAAAGAAATTGTCATGGAGTATTTGAGATACTTCATCTACAACAAATCGTATTGATCAACATTACCTCTTAAACTAATAACGAGATTGTGTTTTGCTTAGGTAATCTTTCGTACGAGAATTTGAATCGCACTTTTGTTTGTGTACTAATTTGGAATATAAATTTCGCAGCCAAAACCTGGTACTCATTAATCTTTACAATTAGCTATGTCTTTCAGTGGTGATATCTCTACTGTCAATCCAACCTCTAAATTTCCCTCAAAGTCTGGTGAAACTCCCAGACCTAGCTATGTTCCAGGCACAGTACCAATCCAAACAAATAACTTCTATGCCAATCTTCTTCTTGAAGACCATGATCAACCAGTCTGGACCAACCCATACAAAATTACTTTTGATAGTAAAAATTGTAATGTCTACTATCCAGCAACAAAGGATTTAGTGTATGGACCTGATCCAGTTAAATACTTTTACTACCCTAACGGAATTAATGATATTCAATTTACTTCTCCTGACTTCAGTTCTGCCCCAAAATTTGAAATCACTAGCTTGAATAAATTTCAAGCAACTACTAGGCTTTCTAATAATGCTGGATCTTTGGTTATTCCATTAATTCAAGGTATGGGACTCGTGACCGGTGTTTACAAACTGTTAATTCCCCAGTTAGGTTCTGGAGTTGGTTTCAAATCGGTGGAAGGTAAAACTAGTCAAAACAAGAATCTTCAAAAATATGTGATCACGTTGAACAATGGTGCTCAATACACCTTATTTTTGAACAAATCGATTCAAATAAAATCTAATGGTTCCAAAATTGTATTTGAAAAAGGAGTGGATGAGGTATACGTACAGATTGGGTTCGGCACTTTTGATTATTATGATCAAATAGCTGGTTGCTACATAAATGATGTTTCGTTGTCAACAACTGAGAACTCCTTTTCTTTACAATACAAGATCACAGGAAAGTCCTTAACAGGTAAAACATTAGTTTTTGCTCCTCCTCACATGAGTGATCACTTTGATAAAGCAACTAAAGGATCCATTTCAAATATTACATCCAATTCTAGTACAATGGGTACTTTGAAGGGCTGTATTACTAATAAATTAACTGTTTCAGTTGATGTTCCTTCTACCTTGTTTGGATACAAGAATGAGAAGCTAAGTGATGATCTCAAAACAGCTATTGCCGACCAAGCTAAGCTGGACGTTGGTAATGATGTTGACAAGGAAACTAATGGTGATTCCATGTATTTCAGCGGTAAAAAATTTCATAAGTATGGGTTGCTCCTTTATATCACCTATTTTGTTTTGAAGGATAAAGACTTGTCTGTGAAATTATTGGATAAAATCAAGAGTGCTTATAATAGGTTCATCAGCAACAAACAGACACATCCTTTATTCTATGATTCCAATTTCAAAGGTATAGTAAGTAGTGCAACCGGTGGCAATGATTTTGGAAATGGCCATTATAACGATCACCATTTCCATTACGGTTATCATATTTATGCTGCAGCACTCATTATTAAAGTAGATAATGAGATTGGTGGAGGTAAATTTAAAGACCAGATTAAAGATTGGATTGAACTTTTGATTATGGATGTTTTCAATATTAACAAAGATAACGCAAACTTTCCCTTCATTAGGAACTTTGATTTCTATAATGGTCATAGTTGGGCAAAAGGATTATATGTTTCAGGTGATGGAAAAGATGAAGAAAGTAGTAGTGAAGACTACACATGTTACTTCGGTATTAAGTTATACAGTAACGTAATGGGATACCTGAATTTAGAAAAGTGTAGTAATTTAGTCTTGGGTATCATGAGAACGAGTTTCCAAGACTATTTCTATTACCAAAACAACAAGATTATGCCATCTAAATTTGTGTATAACAAGGTGAGTGGTATTTACTTCGAAAATAAAGTAGATCACACTACCTATTTTGGAAATAAAGAAAGCTATATCCATGGTATCCATATGATTCCATTGACCCCAATTTCTCCATTTTATCGAGAAAAAGATTTTGTTCAAAGTGAATGGGATACCCTCAAGGATCAGCTCACTCAAGATAACTGGACGAGCACATTGATGTTGAATTACAGTATCATAAATGCACTGGATGCCTATAAATTTTTCAAGAATGACTGGCAAGAGAAGTATTTGGATGACGGTTTGAGTTTAACATATTGTTTGTTTTACTGTGCTAGCGGTATGTAGAGATCTACAGAAACTACGTATTAACGGGATATATAAAATATAAAATATGAACTTTAAAACATAAATAGTTTGATACCAATTGTGTAACTTTCCACGTTTATTTATAGAAATATTGACTTTAAGTTTTGAAATACAAAGTAGATTTTTTTCTAAAGTTTATATTTTTTGTTGCAAATTATGTACCGTTATTGTTTGAGGCGGAACTTAAATATAGATAAACGATCCAGGGCGTGTGGTTACGAGAGGGAGAGGAAAGAGGTGGTGAAGGATCGGTGCGAAACATTTCTCTCAGTACATGGTAAGTGTTGTGGACCAGTTACTTGAGAAGTACCTGAAAGTTCATGATCAGGTAAGTGAATACAATAGTGTGAGGTTGGCTGCGAAAACCTCTGACAGTATTAGTGGTTCGCCCCCGAAATTGTTGGTCAAAAAAAAAAAAAAGAAACCTTTGATAATACCCAAACTAAAATTAGAGGACTCTGACGAACTTCAAGTGACAATTGAAAAGCTACAGATTCCCAAACTGGTCAAGCAGCTTCTTGATTAAACTGAGACGAGAAAGATCATAAAAGATAATGAACGGGTACATTTAAATAGTCTCACAAATTATATTATGAATCATCTTCCCAATTAATACTTCACGGAAACCAAGACATACGCAGAGACTCTACTAATTTACAAGGAGTCAAAGTATTGACTTTGCAGTGAAGATTCATGTTCAGACCTTGAATCTTGTGAATCAATCGGTTGAATATTGATGATTTAATCTCCCAATGAGGGGACTTAAACGAGGAGCTATCAGTCTCGGTGAAATCCGATATGCGATTATTGGACAGGATACCCCGATAAAAAAAAAAGGGCCGAAAAAGGACATTTGCGGCAATTTTAGGGAAATCCATCTCAAGTCACGACAACTTATGTACGCTTCATCGAGCATACGTTATAGCTCTAGCGTCCACTGGGCAGAAAAGATTTGATAAATTATTCACAAAGTTGTACCTTCAAATTGCTCTTACGTACGAAAAATGGAATAGGGTAAATAAACTAGATAAGTAGGGATTGAAAAGATATCCAAGATATTTTTGATGCTTATGACTGCACAGAATGATTCTTTGTATTGTCTTAGTAACGAAGAGACCCTAATTGGGGACATTACTTAATTCATGATCTCGTTTTATTTTCAAAAAACATTTTCTACGTAGAGTCGCCTTTCCTTTTGGTAGATCCAAGTTAATATATGCTTAACATGATAATAAACCTTGGGGCTCCAAGCTAATATATACCATATATACGATCTTTCTCTTTCCCTTCCTCCGCATTCTTATCTCTCAGTTTGGGATACCGCATTTATTTTTTTCCTTATCATTTTTTTCTGATAAGATGCGAAATTTTCTTATTTAAATAATCTGTTTGAACGAAAAACTATTTCCAAAAACTATACTGATGCTACAAGTCGCCGATTTTAAGAGTGGAGCTAAACGTGTGATTCGTAAGTGGACTACGAAAGAAGGCTTTCTCGGAGATTATGACTATGGGTACTTATTTTTACCAGAATTACCCTTCACTAAAAAAACTCCAAAAACCCAGCCTTTCTTTGGTCTTAATAGTGATATGCCATTATTTTTAGGAGCTATATTGGGTTTTCAACACGCCTTAGCAATGCTAGCGGGCGTGGTTACTCCTCCTTTGATTATTGCTGGTGTAGCTAACTTGGATAGTGATGTTGAACAATACCTTGTGTCAAGTTGTTTAATTGTTACTGGTATTTTATCCACCATCCAAATTACGAGATTTCATATTTTCGGGACTCCTTATTATATTGGTACAGGTTTATTATCTGTAGTAGGTACATCTTTTGCGACCATCACTATTGTTACAAAGGCTTTCCCTTTGATGTATGAAAGTGGAATATGTCCGATAGTTGATGGAAAGCAACAAGCCTGTCCGGATGGTTATGGCCGTATTGTAGCAACCGGTATTGTTTGTGCTTTACTCGAAATTTTACTAAGTTTCCTTCCCGCTAAAGCTCTTCAAAAGATTTTCCCTCCTTTGGTCACTGGTCCTGTAGTTTTATTGATTGGTACTCATTTAGTTGAAACTGGTTTCCAAGATTGGTTAGGTGGTTCCGGCTGTGTTGGTGACACATGTGCATCGAATCATGGCTCAACAGCTAAATGGGGAAGTGCTCAATTCGTTGGTCTTGGGTTCACGGTTTATATATCTATTATTCTTGCAGAAAGATTTGGGTCTCCAATTTTAAAGTCCTGTGCCGTGATTTTTGGTTTGTTGATTGGATGTATCGTTGGGGCAGCCTGTGGTTACTTTTCTGGTGATACAATTGCTAGCTCAAGAACCTTTACATTTATGTGGGTTCATACATTTGATTTGAAAGTTTACGGGCCTGTTGTACTACCATTTCTAGCTGTTTATATAGTGTTGATGATGGAAGCTATTGGTGATATTACTGCCACCTCGGATGTTTCTCGTTTGGAAGTTGAAGGAGAAATATATGAATCTCGTGTTCAAGGTGGTATTTTAGCTGATGGACTTAATGGTATATTAGCAGGACTCATGACCATTACACCTATGTCTACTTTTGCTCAAAATAATGGTGTTATATCTATTACTAAATGTGCAAATAGAAGAGCCGGATATTGGTGTGCGTTCTTTTTAGTTGTTATGGGTATTTTTTCCAAATTTGCAGCTGCTATTATTTCTATTCCAAAACCTATTTTAGGCGGTATGACGTCTTTCTTATTCTGTTCTGTTGCGGTTTCTGGTATTAAGATTATTTCAACTACTGAATTTACAAGAAGAGATAGATTTGTTTTAGCTGCCTCTTTATTACCTGGTATGGGATCTATTTTGGTTCCTAATTGGTTTGATAATGTATTTACTTACACAGGTGGAAATACAGGTAAGAAGGGATTCTTTGATGCCATTGTGTTGGTAATGGATACTGGGTTTGCGGTCACTGGATTTTTGGGGGTTATACTTAATTTATTGATTCCACAAGTTAATGACGAAATTGAAGAAATTAATGAATTGGTTTTAGAAACCGTCGGATCGGCTGATCAAGAAGGCATAGAAAGATATGCTAGAAAAGAAGAGATGAAATTAGAAGCTATAAGGTCTACCGTTCATGAAAATCAAGAAAATTCATCCCAAGAAAAGTGAAAATTTAGCTATTTCATTTGTAGAGCATTGTATATATAAGGGTATTCAGTAAGAAATGTAGTCTATGTGTTGAGCTTTCAAAACAAAGAAATGGTAACTTTGATGTGACTTTGGGCTATGGTGTGCCGCCAGCGGTCCGAAGAATCGTGCCCCTACGGTATAGAAGCTCCGCATAAGCGCTTTTACTTTTAACCTCGTATTTTTGTATTGCGCTAAATTTCGCGCTATATCTTATGCCAATGAGGCAAATCTATCCGAGGTGATAATGCACTAATATTTGAGAATTTTCAAATCTTTAATCTTTGAGTATGAGCATGTCTATAGCCCCAATTACGAAAAGACCAGGTCCCAACATCCCGCTCGGGATCCTACTTAAACTCAATACCGTATTAAGAAAGTCCATCTTTTCAAAGCACTTTTATGAAGAAATCAGTAATAAAATCCTCAATAAGAAAAGTGGTGTAGATGCAGTATTATATTTCTCATGTTATTTTGCATTACTCCTACTGAGTATTTTCAATAACAAAACCGACATCAAACGATTTATTCAGAACCAAAGACTTAAACTAGCAAAGCTTGTGGAACAAGGATTTGGAGTCAATTTAAAGGAATCTGAAAATCAATATTTGAAGAATTTGGCAACCAAGTATGAATACAATGAGAAACCTTCTACTTTTGGATCCCTTTTGAAGAATATGAGTTCCTATATTGCAGATGTCCGGATCTTCAATAGATTGGGCGATTGCGTTAAATACGTTCCCTGGGTAGTGGACGAATTCCAAGCATTTTCCACTCCCTCCTCAACTACACCTAAGCTAACCAGATTTATCAACTTGTTACAATCATTAAATTGTTTCGTTTTAGAAGCTTTCGAAAACGCTGGATGGTTAACAGAGCATAACTGGGTCGAAACTGGAGACAATAATGGGTGGTGTATCTCCACTTATATATGGTGCTGTAAAGTTTGGGGAGTCTATATTTTGATTGAAATATTGGAATTAATTAGAAAAACCCCTGTAAAGAATTGGGATAAAAGCTGGAAAATTGCAATGTTCACTCAAGTGATTCAATTACCTTTGGTGGTACACTGGAGTTTGGAAAAAGGATGCTTAACACCATTTTGGGTTGGTGTTTGTGGTTGTGGCGCATCCTGGTGGGGTTTTAAAGACATCATTGATACGTTACAGCTTTAGTCGATTGAATATTTAAAGGATTCACATATTTATTATACATAGATTGTTATTCAGTAAAATAGCGACTTTATAAACTCTGGAATTTAGTCTATTTAACTTCTTGACTTTTTTCTAATTGACGAGACCTGTCGAAATAAAGGTTGGGGTGATTGATGTGTAAATTTTCATTTCCTTTCAATTGGTGCTTATGAGTTAACTCAAATACACGCGTACAAGCAACTGTGTATTGAGATTTGTTAACATCGTCAGTGATAGCATTTAAATCACTTTGATCATTAATTCCCATTTCGTTTAAATTGTTCATAAGCACTTCGAGACTCATGTCCCTATACGGGCAACCATGAGACTCTTGTTTATTCGGTTTAGGTTTACTCAAAATGGTGTTACAGTCCCACGGTTTATAATTGATCCTGGCACCTTCTAAACCATAACTGTGCCTCACATTATATTTATATTCTTTGTTGAACTTTTCTAGAGTGATACCACCAACTCCAGAAGTGAATTGGGTGCTCCAAAATTTTAAAGCTTCATCAACACTTAGTCCTATACCTTTCAAGAATAGCGTCAATTGTTGACGACCTTGGTATCTCAAATGATGATTTGTGACCAAAGACTTCTGTAAATGAGTAGCACATAAAGGGAAGTGATTAGTAATCTTTTTAGTACCAATTGAGTTGGCATTGATATCGCCAGCACTTTCCCCACCAAAATCGTTATCGTATTGTACACTGGAGAAGTTGGTTGATAAAGAATTCAATAATGGCAATAATCTATCATCTTCGTCAAGTCTTGGAATAGCTTGAAAAGTTTTGATCAATATTTTACTTAAACTTTCTTGCATTTCGCCGACTAATAAGTTTAATTGTAAACTACTTGGGATATAACCATATCCTTGTTTAAGAAAGATAGATCTAGATGCTACCAAGCCGGTGATCTTTTCAAAAGGGAGCTTAATAAAGTTCTCATTTTTAAGAACATGTTGTTTCAATTGTTCCATAGTCATGTTAACTCTATCATTTTCAATCAAGATTTGGGTTTTTATAGTAGCAGCAGTTGCATTAAACAATTTTTCAAATATTTCATTTTTCTCTTCAGCAGATATATAATTCCAATTCAACTTATCATGATGTAATTCTACAAATTGAGTTTTCTCACTCAGTTGCATATTACCGTATCTGATTTTGAATAGGATAGACTCATTCTTAACAAATTTTTTTCTCAAATCGTCAGAACGGCAGAAGGCTAGTCTCAATATGTAATGACTATAATAATCCTTCTTCCTTTCCAGAGCTACAATGCTTTCATTTCTACCTTCTACCAATGGAGATAACGGAAGTGTTCTTGCTAACACTGGTTTTACAATCAGTTCGATTTCCTTGAAGGTCTTATTTCTAGCAACACATGACTCTATTTCTATCAATACTTTCAATCTATCGATAGCCCATTCTTCGAATTCTTCTAACGTGATTTCTTCCATAGGAGGAATATCATAGAATGAGAGACGAGATGAGTAAATGGAATTAAGTTTAGACAGTTGGTATATGGTTTTGGCCTCAAAATTCCGGCGGCCGGCCGTTCTTCTTTTGCTTTGTCTGAACATTACTGTAAGTAAAGATTGAATTTAAAAAAGGCTCTGGAGAAGATGTTTAGATTTTAGGATTTCGATATTTTGTAACGCGTAGAAATTGAGTAACGCGCTTTGGGTGCTTCAATTCGCGGTGAAAAATTTCAATTATCTATCGCCATGTCGGAGGTTAACATCGACGGGAATCAATTCCATAAAAGGTTAAGTATCATTCAGAAGAACTTGACTGCCAATAGCGATAAGTTTTCTAGCTTGGCGTTTTTGGTCGGTGGCAAAGACGATGATAATAATACCTATAAAAAACCAACTGTATTACAGACGTGGTTGTTAGGATACGAATTCCCTCACACCGGGATTTTTATTACTCAGAACAATTGCTATATCATAACTTCCGAGAATAAGAGTAAGTACATCAATCATTTGACAAAAAAGCCTACCCCATCTTCATCTACTGTCGAAATATTGATTAGAAATAAGGATGCTTCTCACAACAAAGATGTCTTTGAAACTGTCATTGCTGCTTTGAAAGAGGGTAATGGTAATGTTGGTCATATTGAAAAAGCAAAGTATAAAGGAAAGTTTATAGAGGAGTGGCATGAGTTAGTAGGTGACCTCAGTCTCACTGACTGTACTTTGTTACTTTCTAATTCCATGGAGGTGAAAGACCAAGAAGAACTCGATTTAATTAGATTGGCTTCCAAATCTTCAATGGTAATGTTAGACATTTTTAGCAACGAGATGATGAAGGTTGTAGATGAAGAAACTAGAATCACCCACGCTAAGTTGAGTGATAAGATTGAAGGTAAGATTGATAATGCAAAATGGTTTACCAAAAATGATTTGGGTAACAGAATCTTAACCGGTAAGATTGATCCTGATCAGGTAGAATGGTGCTACAATCCAATCATTCAAAGCGGGAAGGATTTTGATTTAAGACCAAGTGCTCAATCTGATAGTAAAAATTTGGTTGGTAATGGTGCCATCTTGTGTTCTATTGGACTAAGATATAAGAATTATTGTTCTAATGTTGGCAGAACCTTCCTTATCAATCCAACGAAACAAATGGATACCAATTTTGAATTCTTACTCAAGTTACAAAACAAGTTGACTAGTGATATCATCAAGGTGGGAAAAACCAGTAATGAAGTTTACGATGAAGCTGTTAAATTCATCACAAGTGAAAGACCTGAATTGGTTGGGAACTTTACTAAAAATTGTGGTTGGATGATTGGAATTGAATTCAGAGACTCTTCTTTTCTTTTGAATTCTAAGACTGATAGGAAAATCCAAGCTAATAATGTCTTTTCTTTAACTATTGGGTTCAATGATTTGAAGAATGAAGATAGTAAGCAACCTTATGCTCTTTTATTGAGTGATACAATTCAAGTAACTGAATCAGAGGTTCTTATTTTGAGTGACCATTTGAGATCCAAACCTGAAGTTTCCTTTTACTTTAAAGAGAATGATATAAAGGATGAATTAAACGGAGATGAGCCCAAATTAAAATCAGAGAAAGAGATCAAAACTGAAAGAAGTTTGGCTAATATTGATTCTAATTCGAAGATCTTGAAGCAAAAATTAAGAAACAAAACTACACAAGAAGATGACAATTTCAACCAAGAACAGATCAGGCAAGAGTCTCAAAGAAAGCTACACGAAAAGAGGTTGGAAGAAGGTTTGGCTAGATTCTCAAAAGCGGATGCAACTGATGATCTGGAATATAAACCAATCTTCAAGAAGTATGATTCTTATATAAGAGAATCTCAGATTCCCAGTAATGTTAGAGATTTGAAGATCCATGTCGATTACAAGAATCAAACTATTATCTTACCTATTTGTGGTAGACCAGTTCCTTTCCATATCAACTCTTTTAAGAATGGATCTCAAAACGAGGAAGGTGATTTTACGTATTTAAGATTGAATTTCAATTCTCCTGGTTCTGGTGGTGCTACCTCCAAGAAACTTGAACTACCTTATGAAGATTCCCCTGAAAACTCCTTCGTAAGATCTTTCACGTTTAGATCCAGAGATCGTCAAAGAATGGTTGATGTCTACAAAGCAATTCAAGACTTAAAGAAGGATAGCGTGAAGAGAGAGCAAGAGAGGAAACAATTAGAGGATGTTGTTACCCAAGCGAATTTGATAGAATTGAAAGGTTCCAGAGTTAAAAAATTGGAGAATGTTCTTGTTAGACCTCAACATGATACCAAAAAGGCTGGTGGTACTTTATCTATTCACGAAAATGGTATTAGATATCAATCTACTTTCAAACTCGAACAAAAAGTTGACATCTTATTTTCCAACATGAAACATCTTTTTTTTCAATCATGTAAAGACGAATTGATTGTATTAATACACTGTCACTTAAATAACCCTATTATGATCGGAAAGAGAAAGACTTACGACGTTCAATTTTATCGGGAAGCCAGTGATATGGCTTTCGATGAAACTGGAGGTAGGAAAAGAAAATATAGATACGGGGACGAAGATGAGTTGCAACAGGAACAAGAAGAAAGGAGAAGAAAAGCTGCTTTGGACAAAGAGTTCAAAAATTTTGCAACTTTGATTGCAGATTCATCTCATAACAGAGTTGACTTGGATATACCATTTCGTGAATTGGGATTTCAGGGTGTCCCATCCAGATCTGCGGTTTTCTGTATGCCAACTAGGGATTGTTTGGTTCAACTTATTGATCCACCGTATTTGGTTATAACTTTGGAAGAGATTGAAATAGCTCATTTGGAAAGAGTTCAATTTGGATTGAAGAATTTTGATCTTGTTTTCGTTTTTAAGGATTTTAATAAACCAGTTGTTCACATTAATACTATTCCAATGGAATTGATTGAAGATGTTAAAACCTGGTTGACAAACGTGGATATTCCAATGAGTGAAGGTCTGATGAATTTGAACTGGGGAAGTATCATGAAGACAGTTCTTGCTGATCCATACCAATTCTTTGCTGATGGGGGTTGGTCTTTCTTGACTGGTACTGGAGAAAGCGAAGAAGAAGAAGAGGAAGAAGAAGAGAGTGAATTCGAGGTCAGCGATGAAGACCCAAGTGATGAAGATGTTGCTAGTGAGGCTGGCGATGAAGATGACTATTCAGGATCTGATGGATCAGGATCAGGATCGGGATCAGGATCCGAAGTTGATGAAGACAGTGATGGAGACGATTGGGATGAGATGGAGAAAAAAGCTGCCAATGAAGACAACAGAAGGTTCAGGGATTGAGTAGCCAAGAAATTGAAGAGTTTATATATCAGAATTATATTGTATTAGTTTAAAATAATATTGAGTATTTTAGTAAATTTTTCTCTATTGATTCAAGCGCGATTATTTTTTCTCAACGACGTTGACACTAATACTACTTGTCCAAACGTAAGATTCAGACTTTTTTAGTATTCGATTCAACAACGTACCGCCGTACAGTAGATAGTGACCCAAATACCGCCATATACTGTTAAGTGACTGAAAGTTTTCATATTCAGGCTCTATCATATTTTAATCCTTCCTCCCCCCTCGTTTCAGCAACTAAAGAAATACAATGGTTGATAACACAGAAGATTATTCATACGACTATGAGTATTTATACAAGATTGTTTTGATTGGAGATTCCGGTGTCGGAAAATCCAATTTATTATCCAGATTCACCAGAGATGAATTCAATTTAGATAGCAGATCAACTATTGGTGTTGAATTTGCTACTCGTACATTAGAAATTGATGGTAAAAGAGTTAAGGCACAAATCTGGGATACTGCCGGTCAGGAGCGTTACAGAGCTATCACAAGTGCTTACTATAGAGGCGCTGTTGGTGCATTAATAGTTTATGATATTTCAAAGACTGAAAGTTATGAGAGTGTCAGCAGATGGTTAAAAGAATTAAAAGAACATGCTGATGCTAATATTGTAATTGAGTTAGTGGGGAATAAAAGCGACTTAGATCACCTTAGAGCAGTCCCTACTGATGAAGCAAAGAATTTTGCAAATGAGAACAGTTTATTATTTACTGAAGCATCTGCTTTAAGTTCTGATAATGTGGATTTAAGTTTTCATCAATTATTAAAGAATATTTATGAGATGATCAGCAAACACCAATTAGAAACTGATGATCATCAACCAAGTGCTAAGCCATCATCAGGTCCAACTATCCTGTTAACTCCTGCTCCTCAAGACAAAAAGAGTAAAAACAACTCTAACTGTTGTTAATCTACCATATATGCCTGATGCCGTTGGTATATGAATAGGATCATGAATTATGTTGTATATTCTCATTAATATATCTATCAGCTAGTTACTCGTAATTAGTACAATACAATAAACACCACTACTTCCGTATCCAGTATTCCTTCAACCACCACATTCTTTAGCATCTAAATAGTTTGGAGTTGGTATATCGTTGCGGTCAATTTCAGTTTGCAAATCCTTTGAATTTGGCTTTAACACTCACTGGTTTCTTCAATGGTTTACTGACTCCTTGACCTTTTTCAAGTCCAATTCTTTTCTTGTTACTAGTGATAGGACCATGTTGAATCGTGAGATTAACAATCTGATTACCTCGAAGAATTATGAGACCTAAGTTTGTCTTAATCTCTTGTGGTTCGTTAGACTTGTTTTTCTTGAGGTCCTGGAGTGACTTTTTGGGAATTCTTACCTCTTCACAATCAGTTAAAACCAAGTTCATATGTTTATCGAATGCAAGTAAGTTCCCGATGAATGACCGGTTATCCACAGATGAAACTTTCAACCTGTAGTTTATGAGTTCTGACATTTTGGTTTTCTTTGTAATGGTAATATTCGACTTAAAGTTAGTAAATCTGCTTTGCATAAATGTATTGAAACTACGTACCATCTTTAAAGTGAAAAATTTCAATCGCGCAAGAAAATAACACTCAATGTCAGAACAAGAAGTTAAGGGTGTGGAACCAAAAGTCGAAGTAACCGAGGTCGAGGAACCAAAAGTTAACGAACCAAAACAAGACATCGAGACAAACAAAGCTTCCAAAGAGGCCGGTGATGAAAAAGATGAGAAGAAACGTCCAATTGAGTCTGAAGATAAGCCAAAGAAAAAGAAGCAAAGGAGAAGACAATATGACGATGCTCCAAAGGAAAAATCCGACGAAGAGAAGGATGAGGATGATGAAGAAGAAGGAGAAGGGGAAGAGAATTTTGATGATGAAGAAGATGATGATTTAGCCGAGATTGAAACTACGAATATCATCACCACCGGTAGAAGAACAAGAGGCAAAGTGATTGACTTCAAAAAAGCCTCTGAAAAATTAGCTCAAGATGGAGTTAGAGAGGATGACGAAGATGAAGATGATTATGAAGCTAAGTAAAGAATCTAACTAAAGTTAACCAGTGAACAAGGTGTAATTGCTTTAGATGAAAAGTATAGTTTATAATGTAAAGTTTGAGTGAGAATTGAATTGTAGGAGCAGAAGTAGCAGCAGTAGTAGTAATAATAGGATTAGAAGTATAAATGTGGACGAAATTTGTCTTTGTATAGAACATTTTAGAGAAATATCAAGTTCGCTCAGAAGTAAAATTGAATGAAACTAAGAAGTAGCCTTAATAAGCAAACTTCGTACAGTTGCAACTGACTTGAGATTTGTAAACTACTCTGAGATGTACTATTGTACGCTTTTATTTATCTATAATATACTCAACCAAAAAAAAATAAAAAGTTAAGATTAACAAGAAGCCATATTAAATGTATAATAGGGATTAGCGTATCCCACGAAATTAGAATTTAAGTATTGGATGGGTTGGTGACTAATCGATAAGCTATTCGAGTTTGGAGTATACTGGAAGTTTGGAGTGTAAGACCAGATACTGTTTTGTTGGTGATGTTGGGGTTGGTGATGTTGGGGTTGGTGATGTTGGGGTTGGTGATGTTGGGGTTGGTGATGGGGTGGTATATTTTGATGATGATGCTGTGGGGGATGATGAACAACAGTCGGACCATTATTAGACCAAATTGAGTCTTGGTACTTTATTGGAGAAGAACTTGAGTATGGTAATGATGGGGATGAAGATGGATAATAGGAGTTATACTCCATAGATACTGGTGATGACGGTAAACTTGGGTTGGAGTAATTATATGAGGCAGCAATAGGACTTGGTTGAGATGATGGAATTTCTCTGGGAGAATACTTGTCTAACCAAGTCTTCCAGCATTCTTCCAAAGTTACAATATTACTTTCAAAATTTACAACATTTAAATGCCAATTTACTTCTTTCAACCAAACTTTCTCTTCGTCGTTGAGAATTGAAATTTGAAGTCCAGTGGCTCCACACCATGATCTATTGGTAAAAGTATTATCATCATTGAATTTGTTGCCAAGAATCAACGAAACAATAAGTTTGATGAATATATCAGACTCAGACATGGAGTCGATATTTTTAGCAGAAAATCTCTGATTCATATACTCCAAGGCAATGATGATAGTAGACTTAGGTAACCGCGTAGCAAACAACACTGAGTTTACAAGGCTTTCGAAATCCTTAGAAGGGTTTCTGTTTTGCTTTAACATACCAAAAGCACACCAACTAAGGAAAGTTGACATGTTCGTAAGGTCGTATTCAAGTATGGAGTTGATTCCTCCAGTTTGAGCAGCAGCAGCAGGTTGTTGACCTTGAACCGGAGCTTGGCTTTGGCTTTGCATCATGTTCATGTTTTGGTAATAAACTGGTAACATGACATTTTGGTTCAAAGGAGGAGGAACTATTCCTACCATTGATGGTTGCATGATAGGCACCACTTGGTGGTGTTGACCTGGAGGAGGAGGTGGTGGAGGTGGAAGGTAGTGGGAAGAGGTCGGGGCGGCATTTCTTTTGGCGTCAATATCAAAATGATTCAAATAATTGATTGAAGAAGTGGCCCTGTGACCGGAAGTTCCCAAATTGGTATTGTAATTAGCCTGATACATTTTAATGATTGGGAGATAGTCAGGTAAAAATTCGTTGACCAGATAACACGAAGACTTATTTAAAAGCTCGTGAATTAATGAAGGAATTATCTTAGTGAAAAGCTCCTTCAAAAACTTAAGTTGAAAAGGGAAATGCCAATAAGAAAGTTTTGGGTGGTCAGTAAGTTAAGCAAACAAATATAAATTCAAAGAATTTTTTGTTCACTACCCTTTTTAATTAAGTAAAAAGGCTGGCCTCCAAGTGTTGGCTTTGATGATCCCAGAAATATTATAGAATGACTTACCTTCAGTTTAATTAAAAACTAAAAGAAATCAGACAAAGAATGTTTGAGTTGATAAAAATTTTTTTGGCAAAAAATTTATTTGCGACCGTCTGGCGATAGTGATATACACACGACCAAAATGATGATTTTCTTCATTAAAATATCGGTATGCAGGTTGGTCAGGAATGCGTGTAAAAACAGTAGTGTTGTGTTATGTGTGCTCGATTTAATTGGGGAACGGTGTGTATGCAACTGCGTGTGTGCGTGTATATAGTCACCCAGTGAGGTTCTGGGCGTGCGTTGGTGACTGCTTTATTGCTTTTTAGCGCATTGCCCGCCTCATCCGATGTAGTTACTTCGATGTGCGTACTAATTCTAGTGCGAGGTCAAGACTTTTAGTGAAAGGGGGCTATGAGTTGGCTGGCTAATGAATTTGAAAATTATTACCCATTTAAGCTAATGATCAAACGAGGTGTGTGTAAATTAGTTTAACCAATTTGAAACCTTCTTAAAGCCCGTGAAGCACACCCACGTAAGCAGTCATGCTTGCATAACATGGGAGATGATACTGCTCTAAAGTTATATTAAACTACAAGAAATCATGTTTCGAGTTTTTGGTGTATATAATGTTTGTCTATGTATTTATCTGTAAGAAAGTGCAACATAAAAGGCTCCGTAGTGATTGAGAGAAGCATGATGGGTTAGACTGGTGTGCGGCTTCCCGAATGATCGTCATCAGGAAGACTGTGGGAATCGACTAGACACTAAACTTGGGTTGTAGACGTTCCAGGGGTAGCTATATAGGTAGTCAATGGGAACAGTCCGAAAGTATGTCCTTGATATGCAACGCATTCATGTAGCATGTGGGGATTCTAAGTCTCCCGGTAATTAGCGTAAAACACCAGCTCCTTTATTTTGGTAGTATATCTGGCATGTTGTTAATGCAAGTACTTCTAGTTCCAAATCGGGTAAGCTGATATGATCGCCATAGGGAGTCAACCGTAGCATGCAGGATACTTGTTAAAGTGAATCCACGACAACAGTTAACTAATTGTCAAGTGAGTGAAGCCCAAATGGTGCTTTGTTACGTTTGTTAAATTTATTAGTACTTGATGTTTAATAATGTCGGGTGTTCAAGTACAGGCTGGCCTTAGAAGTATATGCTCTTCACATTACCAACCATATTTCCACTGAGTGAAAAAGCTGTGCTCGAAAATTTGAACTACCGTTTGATCTTGTATTGTTTAAGTTTCTATTAAGCTATAACTAGGAGTGATTTCTCTGTTCTCTTATTCTAAATTATGGTTGCAAAAACTTATACGGGCTCGCTCCAAATTAATTATCGTATATTCTATCATTCCTCATTCATATTGTACATAATCATTAATAAATACCTAATTCTGGGGGTTTGGGAACGAAAAAACCAGGCGAATTGGCGGTAATTGAGTTCCCGAATTAGCAATACTGTTATTAGCAGAATCGGAATCTTTCACAAGCACTTCACCACCTGCTAATTTAGCACTAAGATTCGATAAATCTGGTTGCAGCAATAAAGCAGGTTTTAAATGTGGTGATTGAGAAGGGGTTTGCAAAGGAGTTTCTGAAGGAGAGATTATAAATCCCTGATTTTGTTGATTAAATGCCAGATTGCTTGACATATTAAGACTCGAAAATGAAGTATTTGGAGAATTTGGTCTTGACTTTTTGTTGGCATGAGCAAATTCAAGATTGAGCAGACTTGAAGATTTATTACCTATTGGTGTTGTAGTTCGGATTGTCGAGTGTACTGACTGTGAATGCATCGGTTGAGGGGCAAAATATGCATTACCTCCGCCAATTGAATATGGAGTAGATGGATACAGAGATGTTGCAGATCTTTGTTGGGATATAACTGGTTTTAAAGGTGTCATGCGAGTGAGCAGACCTAATGATGGTAAATTGCCATGACTATTGGATTTGTTGAATGATGAAAGCAGACCACTTGATTTTTGATTAGCCTTGAGGTAAAAATACTCATTCAAATTAGTCAATGATGGTAGTTTCTTAGAGTGCATGGTCTGATCAGGTGAAGTAGAAAGAGAGTGGCTAGTACTTTCACTTGAAAATAAACCGATAGAAGAATTTGATTCCAGCTTTGAAAGGGTAAATGGTGCGGTACTTGGCCCAGGGGATTGTACATTCTTTGTGGGAACCGAACCAACTGGTATTTGTGAGCCTTGAACAGTGGGTTGTTGGGTCATTGATTGTTGAGCATGAGCAGCTTGCACAGCTTGTTGAAGTTGTTGATGGTGTGCTTGAGACAGCGATGCGGTTTGAACATGAACTCCTTGAGCAGTACCTTGACTGCTAGCTTGTGTGGGAGAAGAAGGCATCAGGAATATAGCACTTCCTTGTTGAATTTGGTACGGCTTCTCACCCACTGATGGAACAAGATACACGGGGTAGCCTTGATGATAAACAGCTTGACCATCTTTATCGATTGCCACAGGAATAAACTGAGTACCTGGAGCAAGACCTTGTAGTTGAATTCCTGACACCACGGAATCTTTTTCAGGATCTTGAGTTTGAATTTTATTACGACGCTTTCTCGCCAGAGGATTATTATGGATTCTTAAATGACGAGTCAATTCGTCTGATCTCAGAAACCTTTTAGTACACCCAGGGAAAGTACAAGGATGAGGTTTTTCACCCGTGTGTGTTCTTATATGTCTAGTTTGATGTTCAAGTCGATGGAAAGCTTTATCACACATGGGACACTTGTAAGGTCTTTCATCTTTTTGCTTCTTAAGCTTATCAGGATCTTCTTTGACAACGTCAACCATCTTTACTTAGAAAAATCGGGTGTTTAGCTTGAAAGTAAAAAGAAAAATTCGCACAACGGTTTTGCTGGAAAGATTATTAGTCTTAAAAGGAGGAGAGGATGCGCACACAACTTGTCCCCCCACGGACCCTTTTATTCGGGAGGTAAAGTCTCTGCTAACAGGAAAGGCGACAGATGTTTATTTGTGGAGTGACTAAAACGAAATGGTTCTATTTTCGCGGTAGGTTCGAGCCATTTCTCATACTTCTCGGTGCCATGGGGCAATAGAAATTGGTTATTATGTGCATTAACCAGAAAAGTTTTTCCGATGGCCTTCACTTAGGACAGGTTTATCTTTCTTTTCTACTACCTGAGCGCTCACTTTAACTCGCCAGTTAGCGAATAAACGGTTTTTCTTTCAAGGGAAAAACCTGGAATTAAATCTCCGATCCTACATAGCTACTTATCCTAGATAGATTTCCATGTCACTTTAATTTTGCAGAAGTCACAGTAAAGCAGCTTCTCTTATAGTTTATTCCAGGGTTTTCTTCGATTTGAGCAGCGTATGTGTATGGGCCTTGCTCTGAATTAATTTGGTTACGATGGTTATACGATAAAAAAGAGACTGTGTATTATTAGCATAAACGTTTTCGTATCTTTGGCTTTCATTCACTTGTTTTACACATAACATAGAGCTTAAGGTGACAATCCAAAGAAGAGTTGCACAATCGTCTCAAGATAAATGTTCTGTCCCTCTGAGTCTACAGTTTCACTCCCCACTCTTAAACACGGAAAAGAAAGCGTTTCTTTACCAGCGCGCGGGGGATAGAGGCAACTAGCTTTCGGCAATAGAGGGAAATTTTTTCAGTGTCTAGAGTCGTTCCGGCTCCTTTTTCTGACAAGAGAGGTTTTCTGTCGGACGCTTCGGATAAACTATTTACTTGGGGTATGTATGGGGTAAAACTTAATTCAATAGGATTTTGATTGCCATGTTATAATTTAAACCTCTCTCCGACACTTGTGACTATCTAATTTCTTGGACCTGAATACTTATTGGTATACTGGTCGATAATAACATGCTTGATTAGATAGTTGCAACCCATTAAGAATCAATACTCAAGATTGATTAAAGGTATTGAAAGTTGAAGGATAGTTTCAATTTTGACTACGGGAAGCGTGCAGAAAAGAAAGGGACTCAAATGTGAATTTTAAACATACAAAAACACACGCAGTATCTACTTATTCTATGATCTTGAATATCTATACTAGGGATCTCCTAGTATACTATGTAGCAACTTCAAATTTTAAGCACAAATCTAAAACAGGGAGCTTCGAAAGTTACTACCGTATTGATAAGAATTTAAAAACTTGAAGTCACCTTTCTATAAGTGAACTTAGGGACTAAAGTTCAGGAAACTCAAGTAAGTTACTGACTTTAAGTACGGAGCCCCGCATAATAAGTTACTTTTGGCAACGTTGTTCAAAAAAAAAAAGTTGTTACTATGGAATTAGGGCTTAAAAGGACATCTAGAAGAAAGACCGTTCAGCTTCCAGCTTGAGAACCTCGCTACTTTGCTTTCATGTTCTACAATTGCTCATACCAGTACAGCAGGAATTTTCAAGCTACTATTGATGAATACTTCAAACCAGAGTTGCAAGTGTTCTAAACGTATTACAATTTTAATTTATGCTAGATAACTCAATAAACTGGTCAATAAATGACATTTTTCGAGAAATATTATCATTGCCATAGTAAGCGATAGATAAAGGAAATGATCCAGAGATGATGAATTCCCCTTTCGGGAATCATGAAAAAAAAAACTGAAACATCCACCAAATGAATTCATGTTTCATAACTCAAGAAACTTAATACCTGAGAAAAAAAAAAAAATAACATGATTTCAATAATTAGTATGACTAACTGATAGGTGAATCAAAAAAGTGCTTCATTCCCAAGGTGATGAAATCTTAGTAACGAAAACAGAATATACGTTCGACCCTGACTCAACTTCGACGAGGTTCCCATATAAAATCATACAGAATTCTTTCTTTGAAAATAAAGTATACATTCTTATGGATAAAACGTCGGACAAATCAGCTATTCACCAACTCAAATCTATCCGACATCAATAACAATACCTAATTCCAAAAAGATACCACAAAATATCGAATAGTATTTGACTACTTACTGTTAGGTGAAAATTACTTACGGAATCAGCGCCGTGGCGCAGTGGAAGCGCGCAGGGCTCATAACCCTGATGTCCCCGGATCGAAACCGGGCGGCGCTATTTTTTGTGAATAATGGATCTAATATCCTGCGTTAGCTGTCTTTAATAGATTTTTCTTGCCTTGCCCTTTTCTGATAACTGAATGATGTAAATGAAGCTTGTATTAGTATAAATAAGTTACTTACTTGGCCAAGTTTTTGTCCAAACGAACCTTGACAGCATCTATGAACTCCTCAGTGGTGACATAACTAGATCTTTCGGTTTTACCTTGGGCTAAAGCTAAATCTTTAGTCATTTTGTTATCAACAGCAACAGTGTCAATGACAGCCTTCTCCAAAGCCTCACCGAACTCGACAACGGCAGGGGTTTGATCAATCTTACCTCTTTGAATAATACCTCTGGTCCAAGCAAAGATTGAGGCAATGGAGTTCGTGGAAGTTTCTTTACCTTGTTGATGTTGTCTGTAATGTCTTGTAACAGTACCATGGGCAGCTTCTGACTCAAAAGCCTTACCATCTGGGGTCATTAATACAGATGTCATCAAACCCAAAGAGCCAAAACCTTGTGCAACAATATCAGATTGGACATCACCATCGTAGTTCTTCATGGCAATGACGTAACCACCATTGGATTTTAACATTTGAGCAACCATGTCGTCGATCAATCTGTGTTCGTACCAGATGCCATTCTTTTCGTATTGGGCCTTATATTTCTTTTCGTATAATTCTTCGAAGATGTCCTTAAAACGACCATCATATTTCTTTAAAATAGTGTTTTTAGTTGAAGAGAAAAGATTCATCTTACGCTCCAATGCGAACTTAAAAGACGACTCAGCAAAGTCGGTAATTGAAGCATCAGTATTGTACATAGATAAAGCTACACCACCGCCTTGATAATCGTAAACGTGGTGAACTTCTTCTTCACTGCCGTCAGCAGGCTTGAAGACCAATGATAAAGAACCAGCCTTTTTAACCACAATATCAGTGGCCTTGTATTGGTCACCAAAAGCATGTCTACCAATGACGATAGGCTTTTTCCATTGAGGGACAATTCTTGGAATGTTATCAATGACAATTGGTTCTCTAAAGACAGTACCGCCGAGAATATTTCTCAAAGTACCATTTGGGGATAACCACATCTTTTTCAATTTAAATTCTTCAACTCTAGCTTCATCCGGGGTAATAGTTGCACATTTCACCCCAACCCCGTGTTCCAAAATAGCCTTGGCAGCATCGTGAGTAACTTGATCATCGGTTTCATCTCTATATTCAATCCCTAAATCATAATATTTTAAATCAACATCCAAGTAAGGCAAGATCAACTTGTCCTTTATGAATTGCCAGATTATTCTGGTCATTTCATCCCCGTCCATTTCGACGATTGGCTTGGCTACTTGAATTTTTTCGGACATTTTATTATTTGTAACTTCCTTTACTCCAGAAATCTTATTTTCCAACTGAAATTATTGGATATTTTGGCCCTTTTTATATTTTTCATTCTATCCGAATTATATACAGGAAACCTGGGGTAGGGCCGACTTCCCGGCGGTTCTCGTGCTTGGTCTCTCGCGCGTTTAAAAGTTGAGTAATTTTACTGCCATTGTCGCGGTAACTTGGTGGTATTCTAGACGACACACACGGCGCCAAAAAAAGGTGAATGCTCTATTGCCGGAGACATTATTGGTTATAAATTTTGGCGGAGTAGCCTCGGGTTACTGACCCCCTAGAAATTAATGGCACCCCAAATCTAGACGGAGACAAGTAGAGAAAGTGACTTCAAGTCTCGTCTTTGTATTTCCGTAAGCCAAGCATCATAACAAGCAAACAAGAAGACAATTGAATATAAAACCCTATTACCAAATAAGTTGTGGCCCCAAAATAGAGAAACTTTATCCCGGGAATTGTGGAGAGAACCTAATCGGGTGATTTATCGTAATCACCGATACACCAATGGAATTTCATCATATCATATCAATCGAAGCTTATTAATTGTATTTTGGGTTATGTTCCTGTATTTTACGTTTTACAAAGCTGGATGTATCCTTCCCTTACTCGGAATATTATTCCTGTCTACTTTAATCCAAATGTAATTTCGAGTCCAATTTTTTCCGAAACACATAAAACATTCACTAAATAATTACTACAACTTAGCTACTACAGAATCATACTATCATAAAGGAGGGTTCACCAGTCCACATAATCTTTTCCAACCACGCGAAATACCCGCATTTGACCGCTCTTCATTTCACTTAATTTATAAGATTCTTTCTTCAAATGAGAGTTAGATAATTCGAATACCTTGAACTTTTCCTTTTTAGAGTCATATTCATATATAACAGCCACATGAATCTCATCATCTCCGATCACTAAAGATTTAGTCCCTAAGCCCTTGTGCACTTGAAATTTAGCATTTTTAATACACAAAATATCACCAGGTCTAACCTCATCAATCTTTGCGATATTGTGATTATTCAGATTTCTGTAAATAGTAACACCAAAACACTTGTTTCCGATTGGAGGTAAAGCTGTCTTATCAAGACAGCTGAAAATAAAGTCGATGAGTGAGCCACGTATACCTGCACCAGTACTCACCACTTCTAAAATCGAAATTCCAAACTTTTTGTAGTACTTGTCTAACAAATCTTTTCTAATAATTGGAGCAGGTTTTGAAAAAGCAGTAGGAAATTTGACAGTACTTCTAGGATCACTTAATTCGTATTCAAGTTCAAATACAATCGAGCTCAAATCATAAAATAAAATATAATAATCTTTGTATACTTTATTTCTGTTGCCACGCTTCTCAATGTTATGTGAATCAACTTCAAATATCAATTCACTACCAATTTTAACAGTTAAAAACTCGGGTAATAAGTCATTCAACCACCAGCTAGAATCGCTACTGATATTAGCGATTTCAGCCTCGACTTTGTCAAATACCAACTCAGCTTGAGTATGATCTTTTCTACTTCTGGACATTTCGGTTGAGCTTCTTCTGATAGAGCCAAAAGAACTTCCAGTATTGTTGTAGGTCAAAGCTGACGGCGATTGAATCTCTGTGGAGGCCCTTTTGGCTTGAAGGTCAGAAGATAATCTTCTAGAGCTTAAGTCCGTAGAAGCCCTCCGCGCTGAATGGATATCAGTTGACGCCTTCTGAGGAGGTAAGGACGGAACTGGGGGTGCTTCGGCAGGAACTGGGGGAGCGGCTAATGACAGATGAGTTTTGGATATGGTTGGAGTTTCGAATTGGAACCCATCATCATTTTCATCCTCAGAATCACTGAAATCATCAGCATTGAGAAGATGACTAGTTCCTTGATTAGAGGAGGCATGTACTTCAGGCGATGAAGAGATATATTCCTCCAGTTCAGCAATGTCATTGGTTTTATCTCTTACATGAACTGTTCCAGAAGTTGGTGGCACCGATCCTGGCACAGGTGGAGGTACCGATTCAAGTGGTAGTTCTGAACCTGGAACTGGTGGTGGTATCGAGTGAGGTGGTAAAGGTGTCTCCTGCGGAACTGGTGGTGGTGCTCCTCTTCTAGGTACAGGTGGGACTGAGGTAACACCCAGAAAACTCGGTGCTTCTGGGCCAGATACAGGGGTATGATGTGGACGGGAAGGAACAGAAGCTTTTGCTTCCTCTTCTTCCTTTCCAGATATCGATACTGGAGTGGACTCATATGAATTATCAATAACTCTCTCTTTTTCTATGTCGGCATCATAGCCAGAGATATCATGTTTTTCTACTTTGTTAAGTTTCATCTCGTCTGCTTCCTCAACAGCACTGTCACTTTGAACGGCATCTTTAGTGGCCACTTTTGGGAGATCAGGTGAGACTAAGGGCCTATTGGAGTCTGTTTCCGTTGGTTCTTCGTCTTCACCCATTGAGGTGTCTTCCTTATACGGAGCTGCTTCTTCGTAAACAATACCTTCGTTGTCCTTAAGCGTATCCTTAGATTTTCTGGTTCTCTCTAAAGCAGAAGGATCAGCGAAAGGTAACATTGGAACAGGTTTTTGCTTTTCTCTATCTTCGTCTTCGTCTTCCTCCTCATCCTTTTCTTCAACTTGCGGTACTACTTCATTTTTCCTAGCAGCAGAAGGAGCAGGTGCAGCACCCCCAAATGGAGACATTCCCATCATACCAAACATATTACGCCCTCCTGAAATCTTTGCCATTCTTTCAACTAATTTCCTTCTCCTTAATTCCTCGTCGTCGTCACCATCTTCATCCGTATCTTCTTCTACTATTTCGTTCGCGGGTTCACGTTTCTTTAAGTCTTCATAGTCTTCTTCTACTCCTGCTCCTTCTGTTTCTTCTGTTTCTTCTGCTTCTCCTTCTCCTTTTTCAATAGGCAAAGATTCATGTGGTAAGTCAGTTTCTAAGCCTCCCTGTCGAGTGTCAGTGTCATTAGTTTTCCTGGAAGTACCGGTATGATTCGTCTCAACAGATTTGATTGACTTACTATCATCAAGATTTTCTAAGCCAGGGCCAGTTCTCTCGACTCTTTCTTGTTTTTCCTTTAGTTTTCTCTCTTTCTCTTCGGCGGCTTTCTTCTTTCTTTCCTCTTGTCTCTTCAAAGCTGCGGTTTCACGTTCCGCTTCCTCTTGTTGGCGTTTTTGTAACAATGCAATACGTTCTTTTAAACTGAGCTTTTCTTCTGCTTTTTCCTCTTCTTCATCGTCACGCATGTGTTCTTTATAAATTTCTGTAGGCCTTGATTGTGGTTGCTGTTGTTGGTGACCGCCAATTAAAAACGAATCATCCCTAGGTTTGATCTGGGGAATATAGTGAGACTTAGAGTCTGCAATGAATCCCTTCTTTACCGCGTAAGGGTCATCACGTGTTTGTTTAGGCAAACCCGGAAGAATTGGTTTAGGAGCTGGTTTAGATTCATTTTTCGATTCCGGTGGGTGGCCAAAATTCAATGGAAGAGACGGCTTAGAATGTTGAGTCTTTACCTCAAGTGCTTCCACCGTTGGCTTAACCAGATCGACTGATGATTTCGTAGGGACACTACTGTCAAGACTGCTCGAATCGTTCGCAAGCTCAAGTTCAGGTTCTTTTATGGGAGTTGAAATGCTAGTCTCAACAGCCTTCACGAAGTTCCTGGGAAACAATCCTTGTTTACTATTTAATTCACCTGTATACCATTCATCATCCTCAATTGCAGTAACAGTAATAATAGCATCGGCTGGGAAACTCAAATCGTCATCATATTCAGATTTATACTCGAATAGAGATTTGACCTTGAATGGTACGCTCATGACCCCTTTAGTGAAATCAGTAATTTTTGGTTTATCGCGGTTTATCGCGGTTGATCGCACGATTGCGAAAAACATTGTGAACAATTCAATGCTGAAGAAACCCAGCTCTACCTTAACTATTGATCTAAAATCTCTTCTGCTGCTTATACCACAGAAAACGTTCAACTATCATCAGAGCGCATCCATAATATCCTTGGACTTTGATGATACTGGTCAATACTTGATTAGTGCGGGAATAGATAAATCTATTCAGTTGTACGATGTTCATAAGGGTGTGCACTTTAAAGATATTCAGCTGCAAAAATACGGTGCCCATTTAGCAAGATTCACTCATGAGGGTCTCAACTGCCTATATGCCTCAACTCCAGAAGCGGAACTAAAAGACGAAGGAATTGACCATTCAATACGGTATTTGTCCCTTGGTGATAAAAGGTACATCCGTTATTTTCGTGGCCATAAGCAACAGGTAGTTTCGTTGGATGTAAATCCAGTACATGACCAGTTCGTTTCTTCAAGTTTTGATAGAACTGTCAAGTTATGGGATCTAAGATCCCCGAATCCTACTGGTAGTATTGAAACTGGTCAACCTGCCATGGTAGCATATGACCCACATGGAATTTTATTTGTAGTAGCATTAGCTCCTTTACAAACCAAGGCTATGGATGCTGATCTCTCAGAAGAAATGGAGGACAGCGTCATGGGAACCCTTCAATTCTACGATACAAAGTTATTTCACCATGGTCCTTTTATTACCTCAAGAATTTTCACAAATCCGAAAGCGAAATGGACAGGAGTGGAGTTTTCTAATAATGGAAAATATGTCCTCCTCTCTACTTCTGGAAGAGAACAATACGTAATTGACGCATTCCTGGGACAAATTCTTACTACATTGTACATCAATGGAAAGAAAGACTTTGTATCTAACTACCCGAGTTGTAGTTCCTGCTTTTCTCCTTGTGGAAGATTTGTATTGGTGGGTCTGTCTGATCTGACCATCCTGATATTTGATCTACTCAATATAAAGTCGACAAATGGATCGTACAAGTTGAAAGAGTCCGATAATCCGAAGAAGCTTCTTCCATTCAAAACAATAACATCCAACCAAGGAGTTCCTAGACAAATAGCATTCAACCCAAAACTTTTAACCCTAGCTACGGCGGATAATACTGTATCATTATGGCAGCCTAACTGAAGGGCCAGATGTAAAATTATGACTAATAGAATGTACAATAGATTTCATAGAAGGTATCGCATTATCGTCTTCTAATGTGTAAGAATAACAAATTCTATAGACAAATACAGGTTATAAGAAAATGATCCCTCTTGGCTTGTTTTTTATTGCAGCCAAAATTTCGCAGCCTTCAAAAAAACTTGATCATGTCTGGGTTTCTAAAAAGACTTGTACCGGAAAGTCGTCTTGCATTAATACAAGAACCCCAACCATTTCACATGGATCATATAATTCCAAATCCTAAAATACTGTCCAAGCAAGCAACTATCAAAGCTCCAGGTATGACTGCATCTAAGTTCATCTCATCCTTCAAACCTCCAAACTACACTAGATCCAACTGCTTACCCGAAAAAGCTCTGGATATCAAAGGTATAGATGGTGATCTTGTGAATACTGCATATGGTATTGTGAATAAATGGCCTACTCTTGTTTCAAATCAGTTTTTCCAAATGAAATTTTTTCCTGATCTGCACCCTGTTTCTGAGTTTCGTAAGTCGAATATTGCCCTTGTGAATTTGAGAAGGGCATTACCTTTGTTAAACGATAAAAGTCTTGAAACTAAACTCAACAAGTACAAAGGAGAATACCGCAAGAATTCTTTTTTTGGTAAAAAAATCCATCCATTCTCAACGGCAGTAGGAAGAACTAGATATCATAAATTTATAAAGACTAGATTGATGGAAGCTGTTCAGGGAATGGAAGTATCACATGTGCGGGGGGTTTACTGGATGATCAATTTTAAAGCTCCAGTAACAGAAGAGGACATGAAATTAGTAGGAATAAGTTTAAAAGAAGGTATTTCACGTCTCGCAGACGCTAAATTTATTGGAAATTTACGAGATAAGTCTGCGTCAGGAAAGAAAATAAAACTAAAACCTCAGTTCTACAGTACGTTTAATGAGCAAAAAGTTCCCATGAGTTATCCCAAACTCCCTTTTTATTCTAAATAGCACACCAGAAAGGTATTGGAGCTTCAAAATCAAAAGAATTTTCAGCTCCATTGTACTGGTATCTAAATGCATGTAAATATATAGACGACTTTTCTTTGTCTCTCTCAGCTTCTACTATATTCTGGCCACATTCTTCGCAGAATATAGTGTCGTAGGACTCAAGTTTTTCCTTTGCCAATTGCTTGATATTTTGAAGTTTCGTTTGGATCTCTGGATTCTCTTTCACGAAAGAATTTAAATCAATATATGTTTGAGCTGTCAAGGGCGGGAAAAACAGAAAAATGAGTTTGTAAATATGTAACTCAATTTCGTTCTTTAAATTATTAACATCACTGAGCTCACCAGTATTATTATATACCCAGTCATTAGTGATAGGGAAGCCAAGATTTCGAAGATGAATGCGGATCTGATGCATTTTACCAGAAATTGGGGTACACTCTACAATACTTTCATCCAAATTCATGCTGTACTTTATTCTTCGAAACTTCGTGGTAGTGTTAGTTGCAAGCTTCGAGAGATCCCCTGGCATCAAATAACCGCCATTAGTGTTAACAAGAAATATTGGACATGTATAGCTCAAATCATCAGGAAACATTCCTTTCACTCTAGCATAGTACACTTTACGGGTATTATCCAGTTTATGTTCTATGATTTTCAGGAGTCTTGTCCCGGTTTCTCTGTTCAATCCTAGGATTAAAAGACCTGACGTAACCTTATCAAGTCTGTGAGGAGTCCACACATTTTCGAGCTTCAAATCATACTTCAAAATTTCACTCAAAGAATTGTATCGGAAACTCAGTGTTGGGTGCACTGGAATCCCTGCAGGTTTATTCACAACTAAATACTCAGAATCTCGATATATGATATTTATACGAGTTTCTGGGGTATTAGGATTAATACTGTCGTCCACTACTACACTAGGTTCGTGCACATGTTTAGTGCTGTATATTACATCGTGTTTACAAAAGCGTCTTTCTTTGAGTTTTTCCCACCCCATCACCTTCGTAGAACTCCCTTTGCGTCCCACATTCTCTACTACATATATTTTATGGTTTTTGACATCATTTTGCACTACCTCCTTTTGTTGTCCTAGCTCGGCACAGAAAACCTCCAAAAGTGTTCGGCCCTCCCACCGTGTCTTTAAAAATGTCTTGTATGATGTATAGTAGGGCTGTACTTTACGAAGTCCGTTTTCGATTACATACACTGGATGCTGTCCCATCGCTAAAAAAAAATCAGATCGCGGTTTTGCAGCCAAGAACTTGGGATGATAGTGTTGAGTGATCTGATCTCCTTTCTTGGTTTTTAATGGTTCTGAATAGAAAACATGGGTGATTATATTCAAGTATGTCTCATTCTATTGGTTGAAATGATCTTAGCCTGAACGAATGGGGTAAGATAGGTGCGGTTGATTTTATGTAGTGTTTTCATGTCTGATTAATTAAAGTTTACGCCAGGCAAAAATGAACGTAATGAATGAGAATTTCCTAGGCATTTCATTTCTTCCTGAATGCGAAGGCTCTAACTAAAAACCCAAAGTAGAACAGACAGGGAAGGGTTTGAGTATGGCATGTCAATCGCAAAGAGAATGTATAAGGTTTATATGTCAACAACCTGAAGAAGCTTTTTGTATAGTACTTGGCGAAGAAGTAGTCTCACACTAGGCAATTTTACGAGAAAAAGTACTGAGCGTCTATTCTCTACAAAAAAGTCGACATTACAACCAAGCAATTTCCACCGAAACAAAAAGCATCATGCACAAAAATAATACATGAGGACCTCAATAAACAAACAGTTGAAAATTTCCGAGATGTGTTCATTTTACAACAGAATTTTGACGTTTTGAATTTTTCTTTGTGACTTCGGAGCTTGGATCGAGTAGCCTGTTGTCTGAAAGTAGAGAGGTAGAGAAAGAGAATTGGTGGAATAGTCTTGAGATACGAACAACCATATCACTATTCCAAATCAGTTTTTCCTAGTGCCTCCTAAAAAAAAATTTCCTGGGTTCTTGAATAATAAAAATTTCAATATGGAACAAAAGTACCCATGCTTTATTGATCATTGTTAATGAAGAGCGTACATTATGATGTAACAACTTCCGATATGGTGTAACGGCTAACATTTGTGCTTTTCACGCACAGGCCCCGGGTTCGACTCCCGGTATCGGAAATTTTTTGCTCGAAGAAGAACATCCTTTCTTTGTGATTTTTGCAATTCCCACCCCACTCATATATAAGTACCTTCTTAAGCTGTTCCGGGTATTTCCAAGATCTGGGGTTTACAACGGTGAATGAGAAACTTTTAGAGTAAAAATATTGATTACGAGGGGCCTTAGAATCAAATTCGACAATGCAATTTTACTTTCAATTCCACCACGAATTCCACATCTGTATTCAATTGAAATTTTGTTATGCACTTGCGCTGCGTGAAATAGGTGGATAACAGATTAATACCTGATTGGGCCCACAAGTACAAATCTGCTACTGGTTCCGAGGAGAACTTTTGGCCATGTAGTTGAACGGTTTCGTAACTAATTATTTACACGGCGAAGATCAAAAAGAGAAACGGCGAATATTAAAATGTTATACATGATTGGTAACGACATAGTACTTGATGTGTGCAAAAGCTCGCATCTAGTGAGGTAACTTAATAGTTCTTGCGATGAGCTGCTAAGATTTAAATTCGTTAATCTATCAAAGAAAAGGAGGAACAAAGAAGATACCCCGCGATGGATTGATTAAAAAGACTGTACTACAGACTCAGTTGTTGCATTTCTTGAATAAAAGATATACAATAAGCACAAATTTTTACAGATTAACCTTTAATACTCTGGTAATCTACGACTCACGACACATCAGACAATTGACTGAATAGATTCTCCCAAGATAGCTTACTCAAGGGAAGGCTATGAATTTCTGGAGAAGAAACGGCTATCAACCGCACCAATAGTGTTTGGAAGGTTGACTATCCCGTGATAGCTACTGATTACACCTGATATTATTGGTTCTTCCGTGCTATTGTTTTAATAAGCCAACAGGAGAGCAAGACAATGCAAATTTTTCCACATTCTATTGTTAAATTAACGCTTGGTTTGAAGTCAAGGTAAAAACCGTTTTAAAGACGCATTTTTGCGTAACATGCATAGGAGGTTGCGGCGCTTGCAGACTTAGACCAACCGCTTTTTCCATGTAGTTTTGCATCTCTCTAAGTGGGTCAAGGTCTTTCCCGATTAGCACGAGACAATAGCCCTGTCCCTTTTTGAGGTTAGGACATCAAAGAGATGAGGACTAAAAAAACTTTACGTTATACCTCATTCCGTTCAAAGAGTTGGCTACGAGTACACCCTAATGTTTCAGGGTTTTATGAAACCTCTGTCCCAACTCAAGCAGTTACGGGGAACTCTAATCGATTAATTCAAAACTTTATATGGAAGTGCCGTTTTTTTTATGCGCTCTTACCCCAAACTGAACCTTAATAAAAAGGACGCGTCAAGTATATGTTTTTTTATTTTTTGTAGCTTTCAAAAAATAGTTTTGCCATTTTATACAATGCGGCATCAAGGTTTCGAAATAACCGATTGCGGTATAATTTGCACTAACACCCCTTTATGACCCCAGTTATTGAGTGGCTCCGAATTTAAGAGTTGTACTGAAACTCCTTTACCTGCAGATCATTTAAATAATGCAACCACAGGTCCAGTTTTGAAATAGTCATAGCTTTAGTACTCACTGCATCAACGGCTGTCACTGTTATAAGCCTCACTCCACCAAGGTTGAGAGCATAAAGCTCTCAATGCACTCGACAACCACTACTGGCGCTAGTGGGCATCGGGGCAACTGATCTGCGAAGACAGTCCGCAAAAATGTACTTCTAACATTATTTTATCCGTGCCTATAAATCCGATGCCATATATTCGCGTACCTATTCAGCTAAGGAGCACCCAAAAAGAAAGGCGGGGTATTACACGCCTCTCAAGACTACAGTAGATATGTATTAAGGACCTCAAGACATTCCATGTCTGCATCGCTGCCCGGCAGACGATAAATGAACTCGTTTGGTCAAACGCTCGTTTAGTATTGAGAGTTTGTATGTGTGCATGCAAGAAACGGTATGCAAGAAATTAAAATTATGTGCCAGACTGCGTCAATTGTTGAACTTTTCAAACTATAAAATTTGGTGCATGATGCATACTTGACTTTTAGGTTTTCACAACTACCACCTTAAACTTGACTTTTAGGTCAAGGCTTATAAAAGATATTCGTTCGCTGTTTAAAGTCTTTTCAGCAATCCTTTAATTGATTAATTTCCAAACCCTTTATTTCGTTTTCCTTATCGTTACTTCGTCTTTTTTTATTATTATAATGTCGGCATATCTTTTATTAGCAGGCCATCAGATGCACCAGGAACAATTCAAGAAGAAAAAACACAAAAAATCCAGAAAATCTCGCCCTTCTAATCATGATGATAACAAATCAGTTACAACCAAATCTTCAAGATCGTCAAGATCTTCAATTGGGTCTAATGCAACAAGCACAACTAAACCAAAGATGAAATTCGATATGAACACCTCTAGATATGTTCCAGTCCCACAAGTAGATATAAGGTTGGATAAGTATAATGGCACGTTCAAAAAGCTTGTTGAAGAATGTAAATATCATGAATTCAATCAAGATATCAACAAATCATCTTTAGACCAAGGTGATTTACTCTCTGAGAGGAACTTGAATATTTTACGTTACACCTTCTTTAAGAATATGACTAATGATTATGATGAAATCTTGGAGGGTATGTCTGCTAGATGTGACCATGCCCCAAAGTTAAAATATATGAGAAAACTAAGAGAAATCAGACACCGGGAAAAGAATTTGCAACTGGGAGTACCAAATGCGTCTAGTGATAATTTGACTTCGTTTGCGAGCATTGAAGATTTTGGTGCATTCAACAGTGTGAGTGAGGACGAGAGTGAAACGGACACTGAAGACAAAGGTGAAGACTTGGAAAATTTGTATCACCAATACCATAATGGCGGTATTAAAAAACGATGCATCAAAGATTTCATCAAGTCAAATCAATTTTGGAATAATGTTCATGAAGAATTGAAGTTTAATTTGATGGAGTTGAGTCACACATACAATTATTTCGAGTTGATGCCGAGTTTAGCCCAATTGTCTACATTCTACAAAGAAGTGATTGAATATTTTTTGCTCAACTTGAACGTCTTATCATGTAATAAGCATGGCTTAACAAGCGAAGAGAGCGATATGTTGTCTAGATCAAGATTCGTCTACTTGAGAGACTTTGATTTCGAATGGTTCAAGATAATGAGCAACTTGCACTACGACTACTTCAATAATCAAGCAAGACTCAATTGTACGATGAGTATTCACCAAAATGCTGATTTTTCAATCCATAAGAACTTGATGAATAAGATCCTCGAAACTATAATAGATAACTTGAAAACTTCATTGCCTAACTCCCGACAATTTAGTTATGAACTTGATTTATGGGATCAATTCTTAAGATTTTTGATTTTTGAGGTTATTATTAAGCACTACAGCCCTCAGAATACGTTAACCAATTACGACATTTTGCCAGAGCCAAATCTTGATGGTGCTATCTCAGTCCATTCAAGTCAATCGACTAATAATCTGATGGAGAGCTCCGTACAAAACTCAATGTTGACTGCTAACTCATCCACAGAAGATACTTTATCCCAGGTTACAAGAAATACAAAAAACTTATCATTAAATCTTAATGTCACCGCTCCAAGGATCTCAATAATTCAAGAAGAGGGACAGTTTGGTTTTGGGCCAACTGACGATGCAGAATATGACTTGGAAGATGACGTTAAATTCAATTATAAGAGAAGAGGTTTTGTAATTGAGCCTCCCACGCCAAGAGTTGAACAGGGAGCTTTTCCAACTCCTGTATCTACAAACTTTTCAATTCACTCAGAAGAGACATCTAAGCTGCATTCTAGTAAGAGGCTGATATTCTCCAAGCTCAGAAAGAGCAAGGTAAAAGCCTAATTCACTTATAGATTTTGTATAGTAGAGGAAATTAATAGATATGAAGAAACGATTCTACCTTCTAAGTAGAAGTTTGTAATGTAGAACTAATTCTAGGACCTGTGATTTTTATGGAGGAGCTTGTTGTTCGATTTTTGGCGAGCTGAAGCATTTCAAGAATGTTTCGGACTTATCTGCAATTTATTGTTTAGTGTTTTCTTATATTCATGAATCATTAATCTATAAGAACATTTTCCGTTGTAAAGCTTATGGGTACTTCAAACATTTGTTCTGAACATATCCAAGAATTGCCGAGCTAAGGGTCTAACAGGAGTTTCAGCTCTGATCTCGTTGTAGTTATTATTTCTATCTTCCTCTATTATTTCTGCCTGATCATCATTTTCTTGCTGATTTTCATTTTCGTTAAAGTTGTCGTTCTCAGCGCTAATCACATTACCATTGCTAGTAGTACTCACTGGTTGGTAGCCAGATATTCTTGCTCTTGATTGAAAATAAAGACGGTTGATAGTCCTTCGAGGATTGACTACTAATTTGAATAAGATTGTGGGGAGAAGCCAAGATTTTGCACCAGGCAATAAATCTGAAACATACAATTTCCCGATGAAGAGACCTATCAAGGCTGGCACAATTGATGCGAAGCCATTGTTGAAAAGAAGCAAAGTGTACACAACATGAATTTGAAAGTGATCAGTAAGAATAAGTGAGCCTGAGTCATTTCCACTATTGCTATTGATTTGAGGCTCCTCTGAGCTCTCTATACTTTCAGAAACATTGCTTTGACTTTCTGTTTCCCGATCAGAGCCTTTCTTCCTTAAAAGAACTTTGAACTGATAGGTCACTGGAATATACAGACCAAAACAAATATACAAGGATGATATAATTCCAATAGGTCCTGGTGTAGCTGAATTAAGAAACGTGGTGAAGAACTTATAATCCCCTAAGTCAAGTAACTTTCTAGCCATAAAATCAACAAAGTTGATCAACAACTGACCTATACTCATACTCAAAAATACCATAAGAGCGTTATAAACAGCAAAGACTACCACTAGCGACAAGTATTTCTTCGATCCATGAAATCTCTCCAACACCTTGAACTGGAAAAGTAGAATAACTGCCAACAAATAATCACTTTCATTCACAAAACATAACTGGAAGATAAGTATTCTCCAATACTGACTATATTCGGATATAAATGGGTCTATAGTAAGATTGAAAGCGTACTTTATTTGAGCCATTGATACGATCACTGTAAATACTGTTAAAGTAATACATACTATCTTGGTCACTGGAGTGTTAACAAAGCCCCTAATGGGTGTCAATTGTGCCATAGTATGATGTACCTATCCGTTTTTAAGGTAATAGCTGTAATCTTAGTCAGAACAGTGCGAGTGTAAATGATTTGATTTCTAGGGTTGTAACCCTCAAGTCGCACTTCTCACTGCTGATATTTTGTGATCTGTAAGAATTTTGCTCTTTGTGCACGACTTTTGTCAATCTCATTCTAACTTATTTTTCCCTTCGCAAAAAACTTTTCATTAACATACTTATCATACAAAATGGGTAGAGATCACTTCAGCAAACAACACAAGAGATCCGGTCACAGAGAAGCCCCAAAGTCTGACAACGTCTACTTGAAGTTGTTAGTCAAGTTATACTCCTTCTTGGCTCGTATGTATACTCAACACACTCCTTTGTTGGATGTATAAAGGAGGTGAAATTTTTCTATCTTAGAAAAATTTTCAACCTTTTCAGAAGACCACTATAATATTATAATGACTTTAACTCATCAGTTTTACACGCTGGTTCGTGTTTCTGTGTTTCTAGCGATGAGTACCTTGAGTTGACTAAGTTTCGATCAGTCGGTGGAGATACTGACAAAGTTATCACTCTCAGTCCTCGGTACCATTAATGAGCTTCATTCTATCTTGAAGTCTCGTTCTGCGAGTGCATTATAATGGATGTGCGTCTTCTGAGCAGAAGTCATCATTTATACTAACTTTTGTAGGTCGTACTGACTCTTCCTTCAACAAGGTCATTTTGAGATCTTTGTTCTTGTCCAAGATCAACAGACCACCTGTTTCTGTTTCCAGAATTTCTCAAGCTTTGAAGCAAAAGGGTGCTGCTGATAAGACTATCGTTGTTGTTGGTACCGTTACCGAAGACAACAGATTGTTGGAATTCCCAAAGACTACCGTTGCTGCTTTGAGATTCACTGCTGGTGCCAAGGCTAGAATCTTGAAGGCTGGTGGTGAAGCCATCACTTTGGATCAATTAGCCTTGAGAGCTCCAAAGGGTCAAAACACTTTGATCTTGAGAGGTCCAAGAAACTCCAGAGAAGCTGTTAGACACTTCGGTATGGGTCCACACAAGAACAAGGCTCCAAAGGTTATGTCCAAGGGTAGAAAGTTCGAAAGAGCTAGAGGTAGAAGAAGATCTAGAGGTTTCAAGGTCTAAGCTTCAAAGTTCATATAGTATAAATATCATTAATTCACGATGTAAATTATCATTTAGACTATTGTAGCGAACATTTAGGATTTCTCAATCGGTAAACTTTGTTAACTTACTCGTAGCGAGCATTACACCCCACAAGAGTATAAAATATAACCTATCACTTACAATAGAATCAAAGAGTTTATCAAACCAAGCATGAAGTATTCATAAAGTTTCGCAGTAGTTTTATGAATTGTTAGAATAGAGTCTTAAATTACTATCAAATCTTCACTACTTTATTTTGCAACTTCATACAATAGTCAACGACGACATTCTGTTCACCCCAAAACTCTCACGCGACATCTGTAGTTTTCCGCGACTTAAAATCTACACCTGACTGTGTGACTGCTTTTTCCGTTCTCAAATATTGTGCACCCCACGCAATTGAAAAAATTGAGTACCCAAGTCTCATTGAAAAAAAAATTTAAACCAAATCCATAGATTAATACCAGTAATTAAAATGGCCGGTGTATCAGTTAGGTAAGTAAAGTTCCACAGGTGTTTAAAGTGTTACAGGAGGCAGATATGATGTATCATGGTTCAGCAGAGCATAAACAGGTCCACCATGTTGTAGTAAATGTGATCATTTCCGAGTTGATTTTTGTTTGAATTATTTTCATGATTATTAAGAAACAGTTTGAAATTTGATGAATGGCGAAACTGAAACTTAACTACCTAAACCATGTTATTTTCGTTATTTCTATTGTATCCTGTGAACTTAAACCACATTTTTAATTCGTACTAACAATTTTTTAGAGACGTCCCAGCTCAAGAGTTTATCAACGCTTACGCTCAATTCTTACAAAGACAAGGTAAGTTGGAAATTCCAGGTTACGTTGATATTGTCAAGACTTCTGCCGGTAATGAATTACCACCACAACAATCTGAAACTTGGTTCTACCACAGAGCTGCTTCTGTTGCCAGACACATCTACTTGAGAAAACAAGTTGGTGTCGGTAAGTTGAACAAGTTGTACGGTGGTGCCATCAACAGAGGTTTCAGACCACACAGACATGCTGATGCTTCTGGTTCCGTTAACAGAAAGGTTTTGCAATCCTTGGAAAAGATTGGTGTTCTTGAAATTTCTCCAAAGGGTGGTAGAAGAATCAGTGAAAACGGTCAAAGAGATTTAGACCGTATCGCCGCTCAAACCTTAGAAGATGACGAATAAATTATTCATGTTCTTAACTTAAAAAACCTTTAACACATAATAAAGCATTGTAAATTATAATGTTAAATATGTATAGTTCAATACATAATTTTACAGTACTGAAAAATCGTAGATATCTTATTAGCTCTGTATTTATTATTTGATCTCTAATGGTTGTTTTTTCTATAAGTTCGTTTGAGTACTAGTCTTAAATTCTACGTGGCATAAGATACCTTGTCTACCTATGAACTTACCTCTAATTCAATGTCATTCTTCTTCAATCATGATCTTTAACGATCGTTCGCTTATTTCTCTTCCCTGTTTCCCTGTCATATACTGGTCAACTTCATCATCTAAACCTATCCAAGACAAAATTGTCAGATCAGGTAACTCATTTATCCAAGTTTTATACACTTCGGGGGTAATACCATCTGGTCTGAATATTTGGTCCTGTTTCGGGGATTTAAATAAGAGGTTGTATCCAGTGTCAAAAGATTCAACTCTAAACAAGTATTCAGCAAGCTCTTTAAAATACCGGAGATCATCCTCATTGTTAACTTTACCACCATAAGTAATGTCCCCTATAATATAGCTAATCTGATCGAAAGGAATCTGATCTAATGGAAGGTTTTGTGTGTTCTTCATTATTGGTTTCAAAATATCCAAAATTGAATTAACACCAGCACCAAAGTCAGCGTCATTGATATCATATCTCTTGTTGAATGATACAGGGACGTAATTCATTTTAGTAACTACTAAAGAATGATACCAAGCAAGTATGAAATATATATGCCTGAACTCTGGATATTGACTTTCAAAACTTTTATCGTTGTATAAGTTGAATGTCTCGAGGAGTGTCTGTTTCAAACTAGGTTGGCTCTCAAAAACCAACATTTGACAATTTCCAATCAATGTAGTTGGTAATTTGGACGTCAAGTTACATGAGAGGAACACCTTGATATCACCATATTCCAAACTTTGTAATAGACTCTCTAGTTCACTTAACCATTCTGGGGACATTTGAATATTCTGGATCAATAACCATCCACCAACCACTGAAATGTTTTGTAGCTCTCTTTTTGTGGATTCTATACCTTCTTGTGAACCCAAAGAAATAACCTCCATACGTATGTCCCTTGCAGTAGCGACCTGTTCCAATTTGAATGTTGGATCATATCCTTCAGCGGAACTGAGAAGTATTGGCCTCGAGACTTCATCAATAAAAAATTCCATTTCGTATTTGGAAGTATAATTCCCAACTCCAGAAAATAAGAATGAACAAGCATTAGTCAAAGATTCCAATAGTTTCGACGGAGACTCCTCATAATCCATGATATTGGATATTATGTCATGTAACTTGCTGATCACGACATTGTCTCCATTTCCTTCCAAGATCTGCGGAATGCTTTTGGAAGTAGCATCTATTAATAACTCCTCAAATATGTTATTGTTGGAATAGTCCTTTTGCACAACTATCTCAAGTAATCTTTTGAAAAACTTGCTGAAGTGTGATCCTATTTCTCTTCCATAATACAGGCTCATCAAGGCAACAGCAAAAGCTGCTTTGTCGGTCGATAATAACGACGGTGACAAGAATGCGTAGACTTCTCTATATAAGCACAGCACTAGAGTATCCGCCTCCCCCGAAGTTCGCAAGACTTTATCGAATACTTTTGTGAATGTTGCAAGCGAAAACTTGTAGAACAAGTTTATCTTGTTTAAACCCTTCAATATGTCAAATACTTGAGAGCAATGAGCAGCTACCTCTTGAAATCTATTTCTGACTTTATCAATAGTCTCAAGTACCTGTTCTGACTCTTCAATGTGCTCGTCTATTACTCTTGCCTCTTCTTTCAACTTTTTCAAGTACTCTATAACTTTGTCATCATCTAAAATACTACCTTCAACTTTTGCTAGGGAATCTAACAAGCTTTTCTCTAATCTTTTGAGTTTATCCTTATAATCAGACTGTAATGCAATTAACTTAGCTCTCTTTTCCTCTATTTCAGGCTCTGTTAGCTTTAGTGACAAGCTGAGGATCTGAGATTGAAGGTTCCTACTTGTAATGGTAAAGTTCACAACAGATATCCTTGATTCCACGAAATGCGGCAACACAATAAACGGGTCTCTGGTGTGTAAGAACATTTTAAAATCCTCAGCATAATCAATAATTCTTTCTCCGATTTTTATAGTACGTCTTCCCCCGTTTTTAGAAATTTCACATCTCAATGCCGAATTTAAAATAGGGTCATAATACTCAAAATCCTTTATCAAAATTGACCCCCCAAACCTTATAGCATTCTCAAGATCTTTAACAAAGGATTCTTTTTTGAAACTGGTTACCCCCAAGTTCCTTTTCGGCAACAAATTCTCAAGCAAATTTACCATAGATGACAGTGGGTCAATAAATAAAGGGACTCTACTGTTGTTTATGATGCCTACATTTTCAAGGAACAAATCATCCGTGCTGTTCTTACTTAAGGATTCGATAAGGTTCGGTGGTGATGGTAATAAATTTAACATTGATACAGTCTTGTCATACTTTATTCCTGCAACTTCCAAACGATTTCTCCATTTTTGTAGCAACATTTCACGATCTTTCTGATCAAACTTACCGCAATAAGCCATGAAAGATGATGCTATTATGGCATTTCCAATAACTCTCTCGCTTTCAATGGAAAATTCTTGAGTAGACTTTTTCCATCTGTTTTTTTCTGTATTAAGGTTTTCCATCAAAAGCTTACTTTTATTCACTTTCGATTCAACGGACTCCATTTCCATTTTTATACTTTCTGTTTCTCTGATTAAAGAGCTATAGTTATTCTTGTAATTTTCAATACTTTCCTCTAATTCCTTTATCATTTCTTGTAATGCATTGAGCTGGGCCCTTGTCTTTCTAGCGCCATTTTCGAGAATCTTTACTTCCTCTTTCAAGGGGCCGATTCTTTCCAAAACAGAAGAATACGCCAATTGCGCTTTGACCCAAAGAAGTAAAGGACCACAAGACTTAGAAGCCCTATTAGCGGCTTCAAAAGTATAATCCAGTCTCGATAAATATTTTTCTTCCATATTGTTTCGGATCTCAAGTGATAAGTGTTCCTCGTTATTGTAATTGACAATTTTAGGAATAAAGTCATCTCTCCTGATAACCAACTGCACATCTCTCCAAGTAGTGACATTGTAACCGATTAAAATACATACTGATTCCATTGTCATCTTCACCACAGCTGGCGGGTTTGCCAAACTTCTAATTTCGGTCAAATGCTGTTTCTTGATATTTTGCACACCCCTCCTGGCCTCAAGAATCGCTGGCTCAGTCTCTGTAAGATCTTTCATTGCAATCTTCCTTTGTCTATCTATCTCTATTTCCTGCCTGTTTAATTCCTCTTGTGCTGTTATCGAAAACTCTTGTTTTCTTTCTGCTTCGTTCTGTTCGGATAACATTGTATTCAACATTTCTCTAGCTTCTTTATCTTTAGTAGTTAATTCAGTCTTCTTCTTTGACAATTCTTCTTTTAGTCTGGTAACCTGTAGGACAGTCTCTCTAAGCTTGTCCAAGCCGTTTGTTGTATGTCTTTGTATCTCTTCCAGTTTTGACTTATTCTCAATGAATATCTTCATGAAATTTTCAATCAACAGCATGAATCTACTAGGGTATACGGACCAGATCCCTCCTAAGTCTTGAACCGATTTATGTATAAACACAAAACAATCTACCAAAACATCTCTAAAATTATTGATGTTTCTAGGAACAAAAGGAATATAGGCGTCGAGTGGGTAATTATTAATATCAGCCGGGATGTTTTCTATCTTTCTTGAGCCTACTTCAAGCAATGTATTCAACGACCAATCACCGGTGTAACATAATACACACCTATTGAACAATGCTGGAGAAGAAACCACTTGCAATCTTTTTGAATTTTTCAATTCTGTCAAAGTGAATACAACATGCAAGTTGGTTGAAATCTGTTTTGAGAACCAGTTATACAATTCTTCGTCTGAGTCTAGGAGAAGTCCTTGGGTCTGTGATTCCTCTAAGCATAAACTCATCAAATTTTTGTAGTCGTCTCCCTCGAAAAGACCGTGAATTTCTGAATTCGCTAACAAAGTATTCATTCTTTCAATGAACGAAGTTTCAAGGATGCTGGATTCATCTATAATGTAACAAATTTGCTCCCCTTGTGCACACCTCCTTAGAATACTCCTCAAATTCTTATCAAAATTGTTAATACCGTATCCACAATCCACATTGAGTTGTACACTTTTCAACCCATTCATCCAAGCAACAAACTTAATCATCGTTGTTTTACCACTAGTCGGTGAACCTACTAGAATCATATGGCCTTGGGGTTGCCTTAATACTCTATCTACTTTCAAAGCGCTTATTAAAAAGTCTTCATATAACACTAAGTCCACATCGAACTCCTCTTCACTGAAGGTTTTAAGTCTCTGTGAGATGAATTTATTTAGTTCAGCCTTATTCACAGATTCATAGTTCAGTGATAACCAATCAGAGAATAAAACTGGCTCTTTCATGATATCCTTTGTGTCAGTGAATGGGAAATATCCATGAATCACAGATTCAAAAAGTTCTATAGTCCACTGCTTTTCCTCGTCTGTCACCAATCTATCATAAAATAACCTCAAGCCCTCGTGATACCAAACTCTCACAAAATCGGATAACCTGTTGTACGTGTTACTTTTCAAAGCTTCAAGCAAACCTCTGGACCACCTGGTCAACTCACGAGGGGAATATATATAGTGGGCCTGCGATTCAGGTTTCATTTTATCCTTACTTCTTGAGTAAACATCAATCATAGCCTTCGTAATAGCCTCAGTGTAACCTCTTAGATCCGGAGCACATTTCATCACTGCCGAAGTGAATGATCCATAAATCTGTTCCAAAGACGCAACACCAGGATAATCTACCATTATGATAGACACATGACGGGAATACCTATCAGACAATCTTTGACGCCCAGGATCGTTAGGTGAATTACAAGCGCCAACAAACTGAATATTTTTCATCTCTACCCATTGCAGTTCTTTTGCATTCCAAAATCCCCTGTGTTCAATCATTTGTCTCATCAAAGAAATCACTTTTTGAGATCCATATTTGTCAACAGCAGGAAGGTTTATTTCATCGCAGAAAACTACCACCCATTTCCCAGACACCTTTGGAATAAACTGGATACCATTTGGAGTTCTTTGGTATTCGCAGTGTTGGTTCAACGATCTCATCAAAGACTCAGGTGAGGTCTCCTTTGAAAAGTTCAACTGTAAAACATCAAAGTTGGCACATTTCTTCAAAACTTTCAAGAGAGTCATTGTTTTACCGGATCCTGGAGGTCCACATAAAAGTAATGTTCTATGTTCGTTCAAAACAGAGTGGATTAAATTCTCGTGTCTGATAGTGTCAGTGGTTTCAACGATGATATTAGGGTCAGCGACGTGATGGGGTTCTAATTCAGCCAACGTAAGATTAGAACTCCATTTCATCCACTCACCCTTGGTTATTGATAGATCACATTCCACCAAATTACCCTCAAAGTCTTCAATTTGTGTGAAACAGGTTAGAGAAGAGACAAATTCCGTAAAAACTCGTCTTTCTTCGGAGGGTATATCACCAGCGAAAGACCAAATCAAAGAAAGGAGAATGGACTTGTCCATGTAATCGTTCAGCATTAAACTTTCTATTCCCTCCTTCAAGCACTGAAACAAGAATCTTTGAAGGTACGATCTCAAGAATCCAACAAATGAGTTGATACTTCTATGTATGTTGTAGTCCATGATATGCTCACAGCTCTTTGACTTAGATATCACATCTCCAAATATTTGCTCCGTTATTAAAATCTTTATTCTGTTGAAGAATAAGGTCAGGTTCTCTAAAAATTGAGGCTCACCGGCACTGTACTCTTCAATACTAAAAGATGCTATGAGGGATTGATACAAACTGGACTCAAGAATTGAATAGTTGTCAATGATATCCCTATCGAACCAGATCATACCACATCTACTGACAGTAGCCAAAGTGGCTGTTCTTAGAGTGTCGGTTTCGAACACAATTCTGACATTGTCGGGAAGCTCTATTCTTTCTCCGTTTGGCAATGTAAGAATTTTGTTGTCATCTAAAACACTATTAAGATTCTCTGCCCATTCTGGGTCAATATCACAATCAAACACAATCCATGAAAGCTTGCTTGCTTCGCCTCTCAAATTTGCTTTGATCCTTCTCAATATACTGGTGAATAAACCATCAGTCCACTCTCTAGTAACAGGATCCAAATAGCCATACAATGATTTCTTATCAAGGACTTTTGCATCAATTCTATAACAAACGTAATCCTGGCCAAATAATGCCCTCTTAGCCTTCAATAGAGTTGTCCAGCAAGTGGATTTACCGGACCCAGAATCACCGACTAATATGGTACCATGATGGTTATTGGTTATTTGGTTGACCTGCAAAACTTTTTGAATCCATCGTGGACTCACCCTCAAGCCTTCTGATTCTCCTATTCTTCCAATGATCTGGATTAAAGTTTCATCTCCTATGCTTTCCTGTTCAACATTGCTGAAGTAGCTCCTAGTCAAATTATGGAAGATTTCCTCATCTTCCCTAATCAATTTAGGTAGGATACTTTCATTGACACTTTGTAGTAAAATCAGAATCTCAGAAACCTTAGTGTCTACAGATCTCTTCAAAGAACCACAATTATTCAATACAGATTTTAAGGATCTAAGACCAAAGTCATAATGACCTTGTTTTGTAGCTTGTTTCTCTAAATCCTGGAAAAATGGAACGACTATACTGGTTAACTCTTTCGTATTCTTGAATCCTTGAGATAACAATAGAACATCAACTATCATTTCTCTATCTGGTCTCTCCATTGAAAAGCTTCTAAAAAGCTTTTTTAGATTTTCTGGTAATTCGTTTCTCCCTGCATATCCCGGATTCATGGTGATGAATATACCAGTACTAGTACTCACATACAAATCTTTACCAGAGAGTTTTACCGGGACAGACTCGTTTGACAAGCCGTGCTCAATGGTCTCAATTTGAGATGAAACAGCAGACAACAACTTTTCATCCAATCTATTAAACTCATCGAAACACCCCCAACAACCCACCTTACAGATACCCAAAAAGATTCTACTCATAGCTTGAAAATCGAAAGTATCATCACAGCAGAAGACAGTTACCATTCTTCCTAGACTTTCACCTAGAGCTTTGATGGATTCTGTCTTACCAGTACCAGCCGGTCCAAATGGAGAACCTCCCAACTTCTGACTTAAAGCTTGAGTCATTGCCAAGAAACACTTATTTATCAATGGGGTACGTACCAATTTTTGTGGAACTCCAAAATATTCGAATCCATAGTCAAATTCATGTGCATACTGTTTGACCTTGAGACATTTCAATATATCCGTTTCCTTCTCATCCAATATATATAATAATTCACTGGCAACGATAGCAGATTTCTTTTTGGGAGATTTTTCTATTTCAGAAACAAGGTTAAGCTGATGAATCAACTCCACCAATATACTCTCAATCTTCCGCCTCTTCAATGACTCAGCGGAAGTGATCAAATCAACCGAATGCTCGATTATAAGTTGGAGTTTTAAACTGTTAGTGGAGTCCGCTTTCAACACCTTGGCAAATTCTATTTGAAAACATAGAATTATAACCTGACTCGGAACCTGGGTCAAGAGGTCTTCTAAGACTGATAATAAGGGCGAATGGAGGAGTTCCTTCACCCTCATCTGTTCAGATAAAACCAAAGAAGCTAATGTCACCTTAATTTCAAGGTCCAACTTATTTAACCACTCCACTAGACTTGGGTATTTTATCAAAGATACAGCTTCCTTCAATCTCAAAACCTCACCCTGTGCACTTGAAACAGAGACAATACTGGATGTCTCATTTCTAAATTGTATAGATACGACACCTGGAAACAATTTTTTAATGTGTGTGTTTATTTTATTGAAATCTGTTCCGCTCCCGATCAATTCTAATAGATCTTCATTCCCAATAAAATAAAACCTAGCAAAAGCTTCACGCTGTTTTTCTAGGAAATCAGACAACGATCTTCTTAATTTGGAAAAACTATCTAGCAATTTGTCTAGGTTTTCACCAAAATCATTGATTAGCAAGATATCAATAGCCAATTCCATTTTATAAGCCAGTTTCATCAAATCAAGGAATGAATATGTCAAATTATTGAATCTAGTCGATTCCACTGGTAGAATGTTGGCAATGTTGTTTTGAGAACTGAATATTCCCTCAAGATATACCCATTGACGTTGCACTTCAATCCACAGGTCAAACGTGATATACAATGTATTCAACTTATTTTCCAATTGAATCACCTCCTGCTCAAAAGCTCCAAAACTGGAAGAATTCTTCATACTGGCCAACTGGCCCAAGTCTTGTGTACAAGTTTCGAAAAGAAGATCCCAGGATTTTATGAGTTTAAACTTGGAGCTATAATTAAAAAAATCAAAAGAGATTTGGTTCCAGTTTTCTTTGATCTTTTCAAGATTTTCCTCTAAGATTCGTTCATTATTGGCCAGGGTAATCATAGACTTAATCTTGCTCTCATGGAGAGTTAAATCGAGACTCCAAATATCCCCTAATGTTAAAATTTGGAAATTCTTCCCCTTATGACCAATGGAAGCAAGAAACTTCTTCCAGTGACGGTCCTTCAAATTTTGGTTTTTCAATTCAGATATATATTTCTGTTTCTTCATCAAGTTTTTTGTTTCCTGTTGAATATCATCAAATGCTGCATATTGCCTGATCTTTATAGGTAGCAGTCTACTTTCTTCCAAGAGATCCTCAAGTTTTATTCTGATATCTCGAGTCTTCACTTGAGACCACTTCGTGTTCCTCAAATTTTGGATATGTTTGTGTAATGAATTTATTGAAGACCAAACATGCTTCAAATCTCCAACCTCTGTTGATATACTCTCCAAAATTTCTTTGTTTATTTCACTAATCTCAAAAGACAAAGCTCTAGTAATTGACATCAATTTTTCTCTTGTGGACTCGTACATAGTACAGCGCAAACCGAAACTATCCAAAGAGTTCAAGACCAATTCTGGATTCACATCTCCCGATATCGGCCTTTTAAGAGACCACTCATCCTTTAATTTCAAAATGTTCTCTATCAATTCGTTGGATAATCCTTTAATCTTAGATTGGACAAACTCGATATTTTGGAGAATGATATCGCTCTTTTTCTCTAGTATTACCTTTGAAGACCTGATTTTATTCTCAATTTGTTCAGGGTACAACCACTTGGAAGGGAATCTAAAATTAAATCGAGCAAAAAGTTCAGAACAAGATTCAAACAAACGAAGCTTCATCGGCCACTCAGTTTCACAGGATTCTTTAATCTTGACATATTGTATCAAGTTCTCTGTAAAATTTCTAGAGTCCAACGTATCAAATTGAAGAAACGCTAATGACTCACCAAGCGTGTCATCAAATTTCTGAATCGCCAGGAAGTACACTTCACTGTAAGCTCTGCAAATTAAACTCTGGAATCTATTAAATTTTATGAAAGTTTGGGACTGGATAGAATCCAACGAAATAGTACAACAGCCGAATGATATGGTCTCATCTTCGAATAGTTTATTCAACTTTAAAACCTGTTGCATAGAATAAAACCACACATCTAGATTACTCAGAGTAGCAAACCGGTTGAGGTCTTCGTTATCATTCAAGTCGAGATTAATCAATCTATCAATTTCCAACCACTTCGAATAGAACTCATTTAGTTTTTGCCCAAATGTATTGATTTGGTCCATATTATTTGCTATTATCTCAGCTAGCTCATTTTCATCTGGTTGAATCTTTACATTCATGAGGAGCGTTTGGTTTTCAATAACTGATATTATCTGGTTCATTTGCCCAACCAAGAGCTGTTTCATCTCATCAATCGAAGGTGACATCGACACCATTTGGTTATTGTATGACATAGACGAAGAAATTGAAATCAAGTTCTCTTTCTCCGTTTCCGAAGATATCTGATTACCAAAATCTGCTAAAGTTTCTTTGCATCTTTGGTTGATCAAAACAATTACATTTTTATTAATCTGATTGAACAACCGATCAGAGCTTTCAAAACTTTGAAGATTATAAACCTGCTTCTTGAGCATTTCGATGATCTCAGCAATAGGTTCCAGGGAAAAAGTCATTCTTCTGAGCTCAAAGTATATTTTGCTAGACAAGAAATAATGCAATTTGGTTATAGTGCTTAACTTTATAGACCAAGTCACGAGGGCTTTCTCTAACTCTTTCACTGTACCCAAGGACTTGAACTCCATTGAGAGATCATTCTGACTGATGCTTTGTGAATCCAATGCTTGTGAGATATGCTCCCAATTAATTTCTCCCAATTTCTTACACAAGTCGTACACTAAATTTTTCTCCACCTGAAATATAACTCCATACTGCTCGAAATGCTCCTTCTTTAAAATTACATTGAAGATTCTTTTCATTATCAGAATAGTTTCACGTAAGTCATTGATAACAGGTAAGATTTTGTCCAATTTCTGGAGCTCAAAGAGTGTAGTAACAGAGATCTTGAGCCCCATCTGTTGGAAAAATAGTAAATCTTCCCTGTAATTCAAGAGCTTGTGATTGAGATTCAATACTATTTCAGAACTGTCACTCTTAGTTACTACTTTGAGGATCTTGCCCTTGATTTGTACCTTATTTTCGTCAATGAATCTGGTAGCCTCACCCATGAACTGGTCGAAAATGTTCTTAGTATTAAACTTCATAGAGAAAGTAGCCATTTGATCATAAAGCTTACTGCCTGTGGAGAACTTGGACCAGTCTTTTCCAACTAAGGAGGACAAATTTCTTTCATAGAAGTCAAGTTTATCCCTTATACTTAAGGCTCTAATGAAGCGAGCCTTGAATATGCTTTCTCCAGAACTCTGCAATTCAATCATACCTGACAACGCTGTTACAATGTCAGTGTTATGACTAGTGTCGAACTTTATGGTATTGCTTATTTCCGACCGGGCAGTTTCTAGGATTTTTAACCTCAAATCCTCTTTCATTAGTGACAGTATATCAAATGTGTTTTCCACTTTCATACTTTTATATCTCTCTGAGACGGAAACAAAATCCTTGAACTCTTTACAATCTAGATATAAATTATTTAGTTTGGAAGTGATGGATTCTTGAATTTGAGAGTATGTCTGATTGTAAACTCTTTCAGCACTTGACCAATCGAACATACCATGCTTGGAGAAATCTAGAGGATCTAAAATAGCTAATCTGTTGAAGTTTTCAGATAGTTTAGGCTCCTGTTCGTTGTCTTGTAGAAAGGTTCGTATAATGAATATGATATTCTCATGTTGTGTCCTGAACAACTTCAAGGAATCGATTCTTTCTTTTATTTCTATGATGTGATCCTGGTTTATCCTCACAATAAAAAACTTCTCTTGGCGTCTCCTTAACAATTCTCTTATTAAGTTAATCATATATTTGATGTTGAGGTCAAGACCCAGAAATACATTGGTAAGGTCTCCCTCGTATAAGGACAAGAACTCATTATACTCTAACGAAAGCAAATTCAATCCTGCTATAAGCTGTTTCAATTTGGCAAGAATGTCTTTTAATACCAACTCGTTCAAAAGTAATCCTTGCTGTAATGGAAAGTTGTTCACGGTTCTCAATCTTTTCAAATGGTTGAATATTTCAGTAACCAGATCGTTGAATTTATATAAGCAGTGAGGATCTTTTGGTGAAATACTCTGCAATTCATTTAATGGTAGATCTTTGAGGAGAGAAAGATGCGTTTTTGTTTCCAAAATTTTGGAAGCAAGATTGGTGTCATTTGAGAAACTCAACGTAACCTGAAATCTGTTTGCTCTGTTCAATAAATTAATAGAATTTTTCACTTCAACCGATGATAGCTGTTCTTCGATAGATGTCAATGATATATCCAATGAATTCCAAAATTGTATCACATCAACAACTGAGGTTTGATCATTCATATCACTAGATAAGCTAGCAACAGATTGAATCTGTCGGGTCCAACCATTCACTATATTGGTAACTTCATTTAAAAGATTTGCATCATTTAAAAGCTCTTCACTAAAAGTACTTACTTCTTGATCAAAGTCCTTCAAAGCAGGGTGCACTGATAATAATAAATTAGGAACTTGTACTCTCTCTTGTAAATTCTTTAGCGAAGCTGATAGTTCATTGAATCTTTTTCTCGTTATTGATACGAAGGATTCATTGTTTCTTCCTAGACTTAGTGACTCGAAAACTGGGATCAAAGCCAAATTCACAATACTTCTAATCTTATCGAATGCTTGATTATCGTCTGCGTTCACTAATGGAATTACCAATGATTCTATTTCATCTATGCATGTTATTTGGCCCTTTTGCTTGACGAATACTGCAAGTTTGTCCCCTTGTGGAACAGTATCTAGACCGTTAGAAATGACGATCTCATTATTATTACTCACAGCTACTATGGAGCCTGGAATAAAACTGTGTATGAACAGGTCAATGGTTCTTTTATCATATGAAATGGAAGGTTCGGTTTCTTTGGATGCGGATGTTGTTACAGATTTTACACGATCTAGGAGTTGGTCTGTGGTCAACAAGTCCATTGTGAAGAGTAAACAACGCGAAGTGAGAATAGATTTAGATGTGGTGATGTTTTTGAATATAAAATGTAAGATACTCAAGTGCCAAGATGTTGAAATGTGCTGTGTGAGTAGCCGTATACGGCTGGATAGAAGTGAAACTACTATTTCAATAAGATATTTTCAAACTCAAATTCAAATACTAACATCAAGCAACGCATGGACTAGTTTCAGTCATGTTAAAGCCGTAACTACAAAAAATACGGAAACCTGGTTTTCCGTTCAACTTATTTTGACACATGTACTCCAAAGAGTATGGGTCGCTCAATAACACAGTAGAGACACATACTTCAGTTGGACCTTCATTTTAAGACTTTATCAATATCAACTTTTTTACCGCGATAAAATTTTTCAATCATCATGGCTCCGACTAGCATGCAACCTCCAGTATTGGGTGTTGATACCCAGACCCAAGAGTCCCCTATGTATACTGGTCAGTTACAACGTAAGCAGGCTCCAGAAGGTAGTGCCGAATGGTACTTTGATCAAACAACAAATTGGATGGGTGAGCATCCATGGCTCACTGGTATAAGTGCTTTTGGTGTAGCTTATTTAGCTGCCGGTTTATTTAAATCCAAAAAGCCAGGGTTTAACGGTAAGACTTTTATTACAGGAGGTTTTGGCCAAAAAATGAGTGCTAAAGAAGCTCTTCAAATTTTGAATATGAAAGAATCTACTTTATCTCAAGCTAAGTTAAAAGAGAATCATAGAAGGTTGATGTTAGCTAATCATCCTGATAAAGGAGGATCAGCATTTTTGGCTACAAAAGTAAATGAAGCTAAAGACTTCTTGGAAAAGAGAGGAGGAATGAAGAAGAAGTAAAGAGTTAATGATTTGTAAATAGGGCATTAAATGCATAGAGTAAATAATAAGTACATTGGTATAACACGAATTTAATCATACCGATTTTTATAGTGTCAAAATAAAACTAGATCAGATATATTTCTATAGTGAGTCTATAAGTACAGCATGCTGTACTGATTAAGGACCATATTCAACCTTCAAAGCCTTACCGAATCCCTCAATACCCTTAACTAACTTATCCAAAGGAACAGCGGCATAAGTACCTCTGAAAAAGATAAAGTTTTTAGATTCAGGGTCAGCTGGTGCCAAAGATTGAGGCGGAACAGAGTTACCTTCAACCTTGAACCATGAACCTGGAATCATCAAGCATCCTTGCTTCAAACTTTGTTCATAGATATCGTTTTCAACTTTGAGGACGTCACCTTGATATTCTTCAAATTTCGGATGTTTGGATGCATCGATGTATACCGTGAAAAACATACCAGCTACAGGTGGGACATATTTGGTAATCTCAGAAGGTACGTAATCATACAAGGCGTCGATACAAACATCTCTTTTATGAGTGTACTCCTCTCTGATCTTCATCAACCAGTCAAGGTAGCCAGATTGACCCCAAGTACGTAGAAGTTCATTATTCAATGATTGAGTGAGGCCGGCTGGATTTTGAACCGTAACTTCGCTGAGTCTGGTTAATCTTTCGATGAATCTTTCTTGGGCAATAATCCAACCTAACCTTGTACCGGGAGCAACAACTTTAGAGAAAGAGTCTAATCTTAACACTCTACCATCCGTGTCCATAGCCGAGAACGAAGGAACCAATGCCTTAATAAATTCTTCGTGATCATGGACAGCTTTACCAGCTCTGGAGGTTTTGTCCCTGGTATAAGTATCCATCTGCAAAAAGAAATAAGGCTCGTCTTCCACAATTAAGAAATCATACTCTTTCGCCAATTCGTAAATTCTTTCTCTTCTCTCAACGCTTAAGCTGGAACCAGTAGGGTTTTGACCAGTAGGAATCGTGTACAACATTTTTGGCATTGGGCCGACCCATGATTTTAAAATCTCAGCGAATTTATCTGGCAAGATCCCCTTGGCATCCATTGGAACTGGAAAAGAGTTTATTCCCAACCCATTTAAAGCTTCTAAAGAAGAACTAAAACTATGATCTTCAACAAATACAGTTTCACCTCTATTAATAAATGTTCTTAATACTGCATCTAAACCTTGGGTGTTACCAGTAGTACAAATTGCATTCCAGTCTTTAAACTTCATGTCATGAACTAAGGCATGGTGTTCTTTGATATAATCAAGAATCTCTTTTTGACCTTCACTAGAACCATATTGTAAAGCTCTGGCTAATTCTATAGAGCCTTCTTGATTTTTGGACTTACTCTTGTGGACCTCAATTGTGACATATCCATCTTCTTTGATGTGAGCACCTATTCCATCTGCAAACGGAGCTTTAGGAACTTTAGCACTTACTGATTCATACGGGAAGTAATCAGATAAAGGCAAACCACCACCAAGAAAAACAATGTTTGGGTCAGCGTAGTATTTAAAAGCTGACTTCAAACGAGAAGGTTTTCTAGACTTAGCTTCGATAGAGAGTAAATGGGACAAATCCTTAGCGCTTGGTAAATCGGACATGATAAGGCTTTGAGAATTATGCGAAAAACTCGATCTTTATATTCCGCGCTGGTGTGAGTAATAAGTAAAATTACTCATTCCCTTGTTAATACCAACTTTAACTTATCTAAAGGTGTTTCGGTAGAGAGCCGCTCAGTAGATGGGATGGGTGAAACACTATTTGAGGAAGAGTCAAGAAAGGGTCTTGGAGTGGAGAATGCATGAAACAGACTAGTTCATGGTTACAAGTCAGATTGCCACATAACTTTCGCAGCCGCTTATCAATGTGGAGAAGTACGAACTTTAGGTAAGTTTCAAATAAAAAAAGGAAGAATTTGCGAAATTTTACCTATTAGTTTAAGTCTCTTTTCTCTAATATGTATTCTACTATACGTGTCCTACCTTAACTGCAGGAATGCATCCAATAATACCGACGAAGGTGGATCATCGGACTTGTTCTTCTCAAACACATTCCAAAACCGTAACGTCTCATCACCAGCTCCTGTGACAATTGTTTCTCCATCTGGTGACAAAGATAAGTATAATACACGATACGTGTGACCCGTCAATTGAGCAATCTGTTGCATTGTCGGATATTTCCAAACAATGATCTGGTTTCTAGAGTACCCATGCGTGGATACTAATTCATTCAGATTCTTTGACCACACCAAATTACACACCTGTGACCCCGTGTTAACATCGTTAAGTAAACCACCGGTGATCGTATTCCAAGTTTTGATAGTCTTATCAGCGGTTCCACCACCCGATGCGAGTATCCCCCTTTGATGAGGAGACCATGCAATAGCTTTAACAGCAGCAGTATGCAGGGTGAACTCGTGAATTGGCTTCGTGTTTAACCCGTCCCACACGAATAGCTTATTATCATTACCGCCACTCGCTAATTTGTTCTCTTCAACATTCCATTTCAACCCACAAACTTCTTGCATATGACTTTCAAATTTGTTAACATAATGCTGTTCGATCCTCACGTCTCTATTCAAAATACTTCTATCTCTCAGTCCTGATGATAAAATGTGCTCATTCCACGCAAGGGAACTAACACGCAAACTATGTCCAGACATAGTTCGAACACATTTCATCTTCGTGGCATCCCATATTTCTACCAATCCTTTAGTAGTGCCAATGGCTAAATGAGTTCCTGATCCAATCCAATTAAGACTGGTGATTTTCTCCTTATTAGATACTTGACATAATCTATCAACAGATTGAGTCGACCCGTCCCATAAATAGGCACTATCGCCCAAACCTACTGCCAATATATCCTGCTGGCCCCAGTCCACTAAGTTAAGGTAAAAATCATCCAGAAGTTCTGGAGCGTCTAGCACTCTATATGGCACTTTTGAGATATTTCTAGGTTTCTTTTGCGGCAGAAGAAGAAGGCGCTGCAGCTCCTGCCGTACCGGTGAGAGCAGGTAGATCTCATTCTGTATATCTCTGGAAACTGGTCTATTTTTGCTCGGTGATTGATAAGTAAATAAATTGGTCTTCTGTCTTGGAGTACTGGTAACATCGTTATGACCTCCTTCTATGCTTGTATTCAGGCCATGGTGACTCAAGTTAGGAGTTGAGCCACTGGTTACCACTCCTGTTGTGTTAGAAATACCTGCATGGTTATTAATTGGTGGTGGAGTAATCCTTCCACTTACATTGCCACTGCTTGTATCTCCTAAAGCGTCAGAGCTTCTACTTGGTGCTTGATTTGCGAATATAGTGTTTTGGGTGGAAAAGTTTCCAGCACTATGTGGTCGAGATTTTGAAATTTTTGGGGCTGTTGATGAGGACACCAGTGGTACATGGTCCCCAAAAAGTTCATTTTTCAACACCGTTGAAAACGTTCGATTTGCTTCCTCTTCTTTTTGTAGTTCTATTTCATTATCAGAGCGATCTCCACGGTTACGTAAATCTGGAACAATCTCCTTACTACTCAAACTAAAAGCCGCTTGCAAGTCAACACCGGTTCTATTAGGGATATATCTATCACTAAAAACAGATTTATTTCTTCGCCTCGGTGAGCTCGACGGAAGTGGAAGGCCTTCGTTGGGATGAGGAGGATCTAGACTCCTTGTGGACCTTGAGGGAGACACTGGAGTTTGAAATATGTTTTTCCTATCCATTCACAATTTACTAAAAGGTTATAAACGTCTCAATCAGACCGATCGCGATTATCTTTTCCAAATTTACAAATCAATTGTTGAATTTAACTATTCGAATAATTTGTATGCAATGTGCTGTTTAAGAAGGTCGGTTTTCAGATCCGATTATTCCAATGTGATAAAAAACAGGTCAATTTAATGTGGCACTTTTGGTGTTCCTCTTTGACCCCGTTAATTCGCGAATGGGCACAATGCGAGTCCTTTACTAGTTTCTGCGAAGAGATCTTCAGTATCACTAAGTAGCGGCAATCTTTGCCGCAATTTTGGGGCAAATTCGCCGCGTGAAGATACACTACCCGCATACATACATGTTCTACTTACTACAGTAACGAAATTGAAAAGAACCCATGAAAGGTTCAATTCGTCGAGGTAAAGACTTATGTGAAAGCAGTATGGAATGAGTTTCCTTGGGTCCAATCTCAAATAGTTTTTTGAATAACTAAGTCGAAATACATTAATGAAATTTGCAACCGATCAAACAACGCTGCAATTGACATATCTTCAAAAAAATTACAATTCAACATGCTTTGAGAAAATTAGGGAACGTAAACTTCCTCTTTATTCGTTTCTTATTTTTTATGTATTTTTTTAATGCTTTTTAGGGAAATGAATTTAGAAGTAGAGGAAATTTTTAAAGTCACCCCAATAAATATATACACATTGTAAAATTGACAATTGGCTGCGAATTATTATTATCCCTTCGAGATTGCAAATCTAATGATAATACGTTGAGAGATATAAAATTACTATGAAAAACATCACACTCCAAGTATTCTATCATTTGGTTTTCTTTCAATTTGACCTTCTTAAAGAAAGAACTAATTTAACTCACAAATAGACTCTTCAGCCAATAGGAGTAAAGACATTCAGTTTTACGCACTCGCGAAAAATCAACTCTACAAAACTAGAGTTAAAGTCCATCGCTCTTTATTAACTATGTTTAAATACATAACATCCGCCGCTCGCCGTTCGGTAAGAGCTCCCTCTAACCTGATTGTTGCATCCAAGAGATTTAGTGCCATCATCTCGGTTCATAGAGATACCGATCTTGATAATCCAAACATTCCATTCGAATTCACTGCAGAGAATCTCAAAAGAGCTGACGAAATCATCGCCAAATACCCTCCACAATACAAGAAAGGTGCGTGCATGCCACTATTAGATCTTGGTCAACGTCAGTTAGGGTTCACTTCCATTTCTGTCATGAACTATGTTGCCAAATTATTGGACATGCCTCCAATGAGAGTCTATGAAGTAGCCACTTTCTATACCATGTACAACCGTAAACCGATGGGTAAATATAACATTCAAGTGTGTACGACTACTCCGTGTCAATTATGTGGAAGTGACGGTATTATGGACGCAGTAACCAATCATTTGAACATTAAACCTGGTGAAACAACTAAAGATGGTTTATTCACTTTACAAGAAGTTGAATGTTTGGGTGCTTGTGTCAACGCTCCAATGTTGGCTGTTAATGATGACTATCACGAAGATTTGACCGCTCCAAAGACCGTTGAAATCTTGAAGCAATTGCAAGCAGGTAAGGAATTATCAAAAATTGGCCCTGTGAGTGGCCGTGAATCTTGTGAACCATTTAGTGGTCCAAAAGTGTTATTAGGAGATGAACCAAACGACATTAGAAAATTCACCAGAGCCGATTTGTAGACACACAGGCGCACACCATAGCATAATGATATCTGTTTATACTATTTATAATACACAGTAGAGGAAATAAAAGTGAAAACACAAAAATTTAATGTAAAGTTAATACAGTAAAACCAAGCTTTAATATGGAACACTCAAAATTTATATTGTATGTTTTCTAAAGATATTTTGTCACAAAGTACTGCTCCGAGCATCATTCAACAAGAGCATTGGGTTTGTTTTCGTTTTGTTCAGCAACACCATCAATCTTTGACCAAGTGTTGTAACCACGGTTGTCATTGTTATAGAACGTCGACCTATCATATTTGGTTAAAGCAACACCGTCGTGCAATCTCTTGATAAGATCAGGGTTGGAAGTATATAATCTACCAAAACCAACTAGAGTTCTTCCGTCATTTACATCCCTTAAAAGAGTCTTGAATTCAGGAGCATCATAAGAGTAGTTACCAGATCTGAGAACTACACCCTTCCAGATTTGAAGAATGAAATTGTTATCTCCAGTTTGGTCCTCGACTGCAACATCCACATTACCCAGGACTCTTGGTTCAACAACAGAGACATAAGCTATACGTTTACCACTTTTTCCTCTCCTTTCCAATTCACTGAGTAAATAACCAAATTGAGCAATGGGATTAACGAGATCTTCTTCACCTTTCATGCCATAGAACTTCGCCCACGGTGAAATTCTGATAGCTAATTTTTCAGCTCCTACTATACCAGATAAGTGATCTATTAATTCCAAGAGGAAACGAGTTCTATTTTCAATAGATCCACCATACACATCAGATCTCTTATTTGAAGATGATTGCAAAGTGGTGTCTAGGAAGTAACCATGAGCAGCATGGAGCTCAATAATATCGAAATCGGCAGCGATAGCATTCTTCGCAGCAACAGTATAATCTTCATAAATCAAGGACTTCAACTCTTCAGTAGTCAATTCATGTAATGGATTTGCTTCTTCTTCAGCGATTTTCCTAGATTCTTCAGACACATAGAGAGAAGTAGGAGCAATCAACCGTTCGCCGTAATCTTTAGTGGAACGAGGGTCAGCTGCTCTACCTAAGCCCCAAAATTGAGCTGCTACAAATGACTTGTTCTTATGAATACGGTCGTTGATTATTTTCCAGGCCTTAACTTGTCTCTGGTTGAATATACCCGGGGCATCAGGCTCAATTCCGAGCTTTGGGGATGGCAAAATACCTTCGGTAATTATTAATGATCCAGGGTACGCACTTCTATCGCTATAATATTGAAGTGCTAAATCGGAGGGGATATTACCGGCTGCTGCTCTTTTTCTAGTAGTCGGAGCATAGACAATTTTATGGCCCAATTCAACAGGCCCCACTTGAATCTTTTCGAAAACTTGTGTTCCTTTTAGTGGTTGGGTGTCTATAGTCATGATAAATTAGTCTAATTTGAATTGAAGTGTGATACAATTATATACATCTCCTTTTATAGTTTAAAATTGTGAAGATAATTAGTAAGTTAAATTAAGGTGCTGAAGGACAATTAGTAAGCCAAATTGGAAGGTGCTGAATCGCATTATTTCAGCCACACTCATTGATAGATTGAAGAAAAATATACTCTTCCGTACGATGAACTGAGCTTATTCTTCCTAAAGACTCAACGTTCAAAAAAATTAAAAAGTCTGTTTCCTAAGTTCTTAAAAGAATCAACTTCTCTAAGATTACATAGTACTGACGTGCACGACACAATACTTGGCTAATATATAGATGTCCCACGATAATTCAAAGTCCCATGTCATGGTTATATACTACAGACAGGTCCCAATTATTTGCGATCTTACTTTTACTATTGAGCTATTTTAATCCATTCGAAGGATTTCAAAACCTATGGAATCAAAACTCAAGATTCCCATGTTCAAGTTTTTCGTTTATCTCACACCATCTCAGGTCCCGTGACCAATGCTAATCAATGCGCTCAGTTACTCATAAATTAATTTCAAATCTCCATCTCAATTAGTATTCTACAATTTTCACTATGTCTAAGTCAGCAAAAAAGTCGTATGCTTTGGAGACTGAGTTGGTTTTCTCTAAAAGCAATGATCAGTACAATGCACTGGTACCACCACTTTATCAATCTGCTACTTTCAAGCAAGCTTCACTCGATAACATGGGTGAATACGATTATACTCGTTCTGGAAATCCAACCAGAACTTACCTCCAAAATCATATGTCACGTATCATGAAGGCCGAACATGCCTTTGCTGTTACGAGTGGTATGGGTTGTCTTGATGTCATCACGCGTCTACTCCAACCTGGCGATGAAGTTATTGCAGGTGACGATTTATATGGTGGGACTCATAGATTGCTCACATACTTGAATAATAAAGGGGATTTGAAAGTTCATCACCATGACACAACTAACACACAACTCATCATTTCAAAAATCACTACTTCCACGAAAATGATCTTTCTTGAAAGTCCTACCAACCCCCTTATTAAGGTCGTTGATGTTAAAGCAATTAGTAACGCAGCCCATGAAATCAATCCAGATATAGTAGTAGTATTTGACAACACTATGATGTCGCCTGTTTTAATGACTCCTTTGGATTTGGGAGTAGACATTCAATACGAGTCTGCCACTAAATATTTGAATGGTCATCACGATATCATGGCAGGTATTCTCGCTACTAGATCCGCTGAATTAGCCGAAAAGATATTTTTTGTCATCAACTCTACTGGTTGTGGTTTACTGCCATTCGATTCTTGGTTATTATGCAGAGGCTTAAAGACTTTGGCAGTCAGAGTAGAACGTCAACAAGAAAATTGTCAAAAGGTTGCTGAATTCCTAACCAACATCGGATTCAAAATCCGGTACCCTGGTTTACCTTCTCACCCTCAACACGAATTACATAAGTCTATGTGCAGGGGCTCGGGTGCTGTGTTGAGTTTTGAAACCGGCAACATCAAGACGTCCGAAAAGATTGTAGAGAATACAGATATTTTTGGTATTGCGGTTTCTTTTGGATGTGTGAATTCATTGATTTCTATGCCATGTAAAATGTCACACGCCTCCATTGATGCCAAAACTCGTGAAGAAAGAGACTTTCCAGAAGACTTGATCAGGTTATGCATTGGTATCGAAAATGCAGACGACTTGATTGATGACCTAACTAAAGCTTTGTTAAAGAGTGGGGCTGTCAAGCTCAATGATCGTGATGAACTTTTCAATGCCGTGAACGTCCAATTCAAGTTATAGATAACAGTCACTATATATGCACAAAATGAGAGACTTGAGATATAACAATAGAACAAGTAAGTACAGGATAAAAAAATACTTTGATAGTAATATATACGTGACGCCTTTAGCCTACAATTTTTGCAGTCCCTACTTTCATTAAGTAGTTTTCGGCAGTCTTTTTTCTACCTCACCAATAATTTGCACCCACTTTGACCGTGTTTTAAACGCGACCGCGCGTCTTTTTAAAATCATCTTCTACCATGTCTATCGAAAATACATTGGATTATCTGGTTTTGCCTAAGGTCTACTCCCTCGAGCACAGAAGCAAGTATCTCAGTACACCCTTTAAAGTACAGGTGATTAATTTACGTCACTATGATGAAAATGGTAAGACAAGAGTTATCCTATATGATGGTAAATATAATATGAACGGATTTTTTGATAAGAGCTTGCTTGACAAGTTAGAATCTCAAGGCTTCCAAAAGCTGTCCGTCATCAGGGTACTTAAACACAGCTGCTTTGAAAAGCTGAAGTTCTATACCATCCTTGAAGATGCTGAAGTTGTTTTGCCAACTTATCAAACTGATGCCCATAAGACTACGAAGCTCGTTGATTACTTTGCTCAACACCCAGAGGAAAACTACTTCTCAAAGTATGATGATGACTCTTTTTCTAAGACCGCTGCAAACAAGTTTAAGTCAGATGTAAGCTCAGCAGCTCCCGTAGCCCAAAAGTCTACTAGTGATGAATACAATGGCAAGAAAATCACTCCAATCGACCTGTTGTCACCTTATCAGAACAATTGGGTCATAAAAGGACGTGTTTCTTATAAGGGTGATCTTAGAACTTGGCAAAACGCTAAGGGATCTGGTAAGTTGTTCAATGTTAACTTTCTAGATGATTCCGAAGAAATTAGAGCCACTGCTTTCAACGAACTTGCAGAGAAGATGTATAATCAATTAAAAGAAGGCAAAGTCTATTATGTGACTAAAGCTCGTATTCAAGCCTCCAAGCCTCAATTCTCCCGTTTGAGTCATGCGTATGAGTTGGCGTTAGACAGAGATGCCGTTGTTGAAGAATGTTTCGATGATACTTCTAGCGTTCCAAAGTTGAAGTTCAACTTCACTAAATTGAACCAAATTCAAAAGGCTGAAGCCAACACAGTTGTTGATGTCATAGGTGTTGTAAGAGAAGTTAAAGAGCCTTTCCAAATCACTTCCAAGGCTACAGGAAAGCCTTTTGATAGGAGAGATATTGAGATTGTTGATGACTCTAACTTCGCCATTACCGTTGGTTTATGGAACACCACTGCTCTTGACTTCAATGCAAGTGCGGGTACTGTAATTGCTTTCAAAGGATGTAAAATCCAAGATTTCAGTGGAAGAAGTTTGACCTTAACCCAAACCGGCTCAATCTTACCAAATCCTGATGCACCAGAAGCTTATCAATTAAAGGGGTGGTATGATAACCAAGGCTCCAGTGAATCGTTCCAAACTTTGAAATCAGAATCCTCTGGCTCCAATTACATCAGTAATCGGAAGACCATAGCTCAGTCCAATGAAGAAAATTTGGGACTCAATGAACAACCAGATTTCTTTTCGATCAAAGCTTCTTTCTTCTTTATTAAGAATGAAAATTTCAGCTACCCAGCCTGTACCAATATACCTGAAGGCAATACAAATCCTTGCAATCGTAAGGTGGTAGACCAAAATGATGGTACCTGGAGATGCGAAAGATGTGATATGAATTTCGATTCACCGCGTTACAGATACATTTTGAACTGTAGTATATTTGATCACACAGGCTATTTATGGACCACTTTGTTTGACCAAGACGCCACCAAATTGTTGGGTATTGATGCTAATGAATTGTTACGTTTAAAAGAGGAGGATGAAAGAGCTTTCCAAGAGAAGTTCAAAAATTGTTATCTCAAAGAATATGGATTCAGATTGAAGGCTAGACAAGATAGTTATAATGGTAACACTAGAATAAGATACCAAACTCAAGCTCTCTACGACATCGATTTCACTACTGAAAGTGATTACTTGGTAAAGCAGTTAGAAGCTGTCTTGTAACCAAAACTGCAAATATGTAATGCTTCTATATAGTTCATTTTGTTTTTATCTATTAATGGAATACTGTGTTCTTATTCGTTTTAATTAATTCATTACTTTTGGACTCTATATTTGGTAGCCGCCTGTGTTGAATTCCACCAATCCATTCGATTTTAACCAAAATTGTTTCAACACCTCATTAGCCAGTCTCTGACCTCTGGTAACAATTAATTTATTGAAAAATTCCTGTTTGTCTTTATCAGAAATATGACCCAAATGAGGACTAGATAAAGCTTGTATGAGCCAATTTCTGGCAAAGATTTGAAGCTTTGAGATTAAAGTTCTGAAAATCAAAAAGTAATACTCCAATGAAGATCTTGAATGCGATAGGAAAGATTTTAGTAACTCTTTCGTCAAGAGTTCTCCTAAATTTCCTTCGTTCAATAATTTTCGAACAATCTGTTGATCTTCCTGGCTACCCTTCTTTAAATTCATTAACGAACTCCAAAATTTCAGTAAAGATTTGATTATTATGATATCGTTGGATTTGAATAGATTACATAGGTAATCAAGAGTCTCGTTAAAAAAATCAATGTTCACTCGAAGGAGTAAGTTTGGCTTTTTATCTATTATGCTTGTAAAAACATCGATAGAACTGGATAAAATATCAGGGTCACTGTTGTCATTGTTTCTGAGGTATGGTAAGAAAATCTGGGTGAAAAGTTCTCCAATTGATCTTTCGTCCAAAATCTTGTAGTTGGTAATACATATGCTTTCAACTAATTTAAAGACATGGTACCAGCAATTTTGATCAGAAATTTGTACTTTATGGTTCAAATAGTTGATAATCAAAGGAATATCGAATTTGAAGGAATTATTTATAGGTTCGTTTAGACCAGACTTGAATATTTGACAACATATTTCTGTTACAGAAGAGCTGCTCCTAAACGGAGTGAATTCTATGGAATATTTCTTGATTATATTCAAAACCATTGGTCTTACTCCTTGAGGATCTACACCCCAAAATTCTGATATGTTTGCGGTCTCTTGAGGATCGTATAGCTCATCCACGTCATCAGGCAAAGCGCTTGCCTTCCCCATTTCTGTCACACAAGATAACAAAGAAGTCAAATAATCTTCAGTCTTCTCGTCGAGAGTAGGATTTCTTGCCATAACCTCAGTAGATTTGTCTTCAATAACTCTCAACAAAGTAGATAAGACATTACTAAACTCCAGCGGAGAATGTAAATGTGTCGTTTGTGATATGGAGACATATGAATTAGTCATTCTACTTCTAATCAAGTTATCAATACTCTCATTCTGAATCATTTCATTTAGCAAACCTTCCAAGATGGGGAGGAAAATTATCAAGTTCTTCAGACACCCTTGGCAAATACTGAGTATTGTTTTCGAGGAGAGGAGTGATAGTTTTGGACTAATGGAATTTGTGATCATGGAGAATAAGAAATCAAGAATAATACCCAAATATTTAGGACCGAAAGGTGTTTTTAAGAAAAATTCAATGGAGGCAATGTATTTGATTAACGTGAAGTTGACATGGAAATAATGTTGTGACTCCCCTCTTAAACTGGGTATTAGGCTAAGCAACCCGTTTTCAAAGAGACTATTAACAGGATCGAGCAAAACCTGACTTTGACTCTCATAGAACGTGGAATCCTCATTGATTTTGTAAAGAATAAACAATACTGATTCGATATCCTCTAACGATTCTTGCGACTTGATTTTGGATATTGCCAATTCTGTCATGTCTTTATAGAAAGGTAACTTCAAAAGCGAGTATATGTTCGAGAAGAAGTCACCAACACTGGCCCTGAAATGGAAGAAGTCGGAAGGATTTAATTGGAGAGTCTCTGGTGGCGGAAGTTTGATTTTGCCCCAGTAAATTCTACATACCTGGTTGCATATATCATCTCTTGTAGAGAAGAATTCAGATTGGACCAGTAATTCTTGAGTATCATAGTATAACTTCAAGGACTCCTCGTCATCTATGAATGCATTAAAATATTCTTCCCAAAACACAAGTAACTGATCACTTATCCCTTCTTCTATTTTGGCAACACCAGGGAGATCAGTTAGTCTCATCAAAACCCTAATTATGTATTTGTTCGAAGGATCAATCAAATGTTTCGTTATACTTAGCATTTCGATCAGTAAGAACAGAATAACCAAATTAATATAGTTACTAGCTTCATCCTCAAATTCTTCAAATCGAGAACCAAAAATTACATATTCAGTAAAATTTTGCCCAAATTTCAGCTCCTCAAAGAGTAGAGACTTCAAGTATGCTCTCTTGTGATAGTCCAACATGGTGGAATTCGTCTCCACTATCTCTGTTATCGAAGATACGACTTTATTTATCAAATCCAAAGACTCGGAATCCTTCAATGATAATATCTCCAAAAAACCGAATAAATACTTAGTGAATTCGTCAGTGTTGGAGTATCGTATCTTGGACTGCGTTTCAGATATTGAAATGTAAGATATCCATGAATTTAAGCAGTTCAAGCTCTGAACGTGAACATTATACGGGATTGTATTCACTTGACAAGAATTCAAGTGTTGATAGATTGTAAACATGAATGGAGATATTTGAGTGAAAACTACGTCATGCAATTCCCTTAGCAGCTCTTTCTTTATTAATTCTTCTACCATGATAGAACAAAAGTTCAACATTACAGAGAATGACCTTTGATCCAATTTTCCAATGTCTATATCAGAACTACCAGTTAATCGACTGAAAAGGGACGCAACAGGGTTTTCTGGAAATTTTTGGAAGTTGAACATAAAAAGTAGACATAAATCAGAGAGTAGCTTTCTTGTTACCAATGAATCAAATCGTGAATCACTAATGTGAGAAACTAAGTCATTTTTGAATTGGTTTGTGGTTTTGGAATCAAACTCACGAATATTTTTGATGATTACACTATAGGTCAATGCTCCGAAATACTGGCAGTTGCTCAGTGGAAGATTCAAGAGAGCCTTTGCTAAGTTTCCGTTATCTTGTCTTTGTAAATTCAATAAGAAATTTTGGATTGATTTCACTTCATTTGGGTCACGAGTTGTGTATAGCCTATCTATTCCCTAATGGTTAGTGTGTCGATCGCAAGATGATTGGTTTATACATACCTCCACTATTTGTTGCAACGACTCATCCATAATGAAAAGAACTCGATACAATTTTTTAGTGCGAACTGTGTGTTGCAAAATCTCACGGCTGCAAAAATTGCAAAATTACGGCGTAGAATAATTTGTTTGTATATTCATGTAATATCTGATTCAAGGGTTCACTGTATTTCTTTGTGTAATAAGTGGAACTAAAACCCAATTAACAATTATCTGTTTTGCCTTCTTCTGCTATACCAGCTAGCACACTAGCCTTATAATCAATAAAAGCACGATCATGAGTAATGGGATGTTGCGAAAAAATACATTCACTGGAAAGTTCAGTTAAGAATACCAAGTCCTGCAAGATTACAACTCTCAATTCTTGCATCATCTCAATGAAAAATACTGGGTATGGGTCATATGGATGGCCATCTGAGTAAAGATCAGCACGGGCGACACTCCGGTATTTGGTGAGAAGACCATGATGTTTTATTTTCAATTCTTCTAACCAAGGAAAAACCTTAACTAGAAGGTTCTTTGGTGGTTCTTTATCTTGTCGAGAGTTGTGATATTTTTGGCCATATTTTATATCGAAACCTGCAAGTATGTGAATCAAATCCATTGGAAAGAGGTCTGTATCGTCTTCTCTGAGCATATCATCCATGTCAGTCGAGGGAAGGAATCTAGGATTTTTGACCTGATAGTTTAATACATCGACACTGTAGTGTTTGAGAACCTCTAAATAGGGACCCGCTGCTTCGAAATGTTTACCTATGGACGCTAATGCGCTTTTCCTAAGTTCTGGTAGATAATTTTTCTGAAGCGTCATCCTGGAGCCTTCCATAGAGCAGAATAATTTGATGTTGTTGTAGTCTAAGTCATTTTCCAAGTTAGGGAACTCATCACCGTGGAGCAAGCCATCCTTGAAATCGAAGTTGTACCATAAATACATGGCTAATGCTGATATCAAACAAAGTGAAGGATCTTTGTGTCTTTCACAGGCCAATTCAAACCTGTAGGAGTCTGAAGGGATAGCAAACTTCATAATGTTTTTGGAACCAAGCTGCTTAAAGTATCGTATGTTTATCAATCTAATCTTCGTTTTATCTATACCCATCAGTTTAACTGGTAATGTATTATCCATCAACAAGTCTACTAGACCGTTCATTGACGCAATTACTGTATCCGGATTTTTATCAGCAGTATTATTATAAAAATTTGTTACCATTTTTTTCAATTCGAATTCATCATACTTTAGCTCTTCATCTCTCTCGTCAACTTCTGCAAAAAGGTTCAGTTGCAACCCCGCTTCATTAATAAGGCAGTCTTCTAAATAATTTCGTACGTCGACCTGATTATCAAACAAATCGTCATTACTCAAGAGCCAGTCCAATCTTTCTGATATCTCAGAAGGTTTACTTCTTCGTTTGAATCCACTGAATAATCTCCTGATATCACTTTGAGTAATTTGGTTATACAACCAAAATTTCCGCAAAAGAATTACAGCATGATAGGCATTTCTTTTTTCATCAGCAGCCCCATGAAGGTCACCAAGATATTCTATTACGAGCTCTCCATAAACTGTTATCTTTTTGAATTGTCTTTCTGCAAGATACTCGAGATATCTAGCTATATTTTCCATCATCTGAAATAAGTCATTTGTGGGAAAAATACACTCGATTTCTTCATCTTTCAATATGAAGTTTAGTTCTCCAAAAAGCAGCTCCCTAAATTTGTCTATCTGCCATATTTCTCTAACATTTGCTGCAAAAAATGGTTTTCCTTTCCATTGAATAACCAAATTACTTTTAAAGTCTGAGTTCATTAAAACCAAAAAATTAGTCTCTTTTAAGATTGAAACAAAAAAAGAATGCGCAAGCCCGGAATCGAACCGGGGGCCCAACGATGGCAACGTTGGATTTTACCACTAAACCACTTGCGCGTTTCTTGTAAGTTGCGTTCTTCTAGAGGAACAGGAGACGAAACCAAGATGAAGATGGTCAGAGATTAGAAAAGAAGGTTGAATTGAGGTTTATATCTTGCCTCTTGAGGACGTTAGAAGAGACTTGACAAGTTGTACGAAATCGGAAGTTTAATAGGATGATGCGAATGAAAGTGAACACCATGAATTCCGTATCCTGGGACCAAAAGCTCCTGCAGCGTGCATGTAAGTGAGAAAACTTTAACAAAAATCATGCTATTTGTCCTTTGATGAAAGTACGGAATAGGATTTCAAAAATCTCTCTTTGTACCTAATGTTGCTTAATCATCGCTATCGCATTTTCTCGCACTGAGTATTTTCTGATCAAAGAATAAAATACCCTATGACTCCTAAAGTGGCGAATGCTTACGAATCTCCCTTACTGACTATCTCAAAGTCTAGAGCGTTCAGTTCAGCTCTTCTAACTTTACTCGCTATAAGTATCTTAGGAGTATGGGTGTACCATTTATTATGGGCCATCGAGGTAGTTCGGTTCAACAAGTATGGTGATGTACTCAGCAACGTGGTATTCGGATTTGGAACTTTGGTAGGTAATGTTGTCTTATGTTTCAGAGGTTTGACTTATTTAAATGAGATACTTCTTGACAACAATATCGACGCTGACCACAAAAAGTATATATGAATACGTCAAAGACACTTAAAGTCAAATAGAATCTATTTGGCTTAACGATGGAAATTACAGGGGACGATAGCTTTGTGATGAGACCAGTAAAGCCGAAGCTGGTGATGTCAATCTGTTGAGAAGTAGAGAAGATTCCATTATATTAAACTTCCTCAAACTCAGGCAATTCCAAAGAATAATCGAACAAACTTAAATGAAATTCAATAATATGTCAATTTATAGAAAGTCCAACATGCGATCAGAACAACTCTTTCTCTGTACACATTTAATACCTGACATTTGTAAGGTCAGACTTTTTCGATAATTTTCAGGGTTCTTTTTGAAAGGAAATTCTATATTTGCGTGTAATAACCGAAACACTCCTTTCAAGTTTGCGAGCAAAAGTGGAATGGCTACATTTTCTATATGATGATGCATCGTAGAGTTTCGAGAGCTCAGTGTAATAACTGCACATGCTCCCCCGGTTTATTATCCAGGAACAACAGGAGAAGTTCGCTTATAGCTAGACAAATCAATTTAAAAAGAACCGGCTCTTCAGGCTCAGGTCCAGGGTCTAGAAAAGGTTCGGTATTTTCTATTGATGCTTCTACTTTATGTCAACCAGATACCAAAGAAGTCAATACTTCAAAGAGATTAGAAAGCTTGAGAAATGTTATGGAAGAGTATAATATCGCTGTTTACATTGTACCAAGTGAAGACGAACACCAATCGGAGTATGTTTCATTACTTGATCAGAAAAGAGGTTTCATTTCTGGATTCCTGGGTAGTGCTGGTGTTGCAGTCATAACCAGAGATGTCACCTGTATGAATTCTACCCCTGAAGGACTAGCTACGCTTTCAACTGATGCTCGTTATTTCAATCAGGCTTCAAATGAATTGGACTTTAATTGGACCCTTTTACGTCAAGGTGCCCTGAATCAACCCACCTGGGAAAATTGGTCTATTGAACAAGCAATCCAGTTGTCTTTAGATTCTGGTGTAAAAGCTAATATTGGGGTCGATCCCAAGTTAATTACTTATGACCTGTTCAACAATTTCAACGCTTTAATTGCTTCTAAACTTACAAAGCATTCGAAGGCTGAAGTTGAATTAGTTCCTATCAAGGAGAACTTGATTGAAAAGATCTGGACATCTTTTGAACCTTTCCCTCCTGCTCCTACCAAGTTAATAAAAAAATTAGACATCAAATACAGCGGTGAAGATTACGCTTCAAAATTAGAAAAGGTTATTCAAGTAATTGAAGGCAACAATGGCAATGCATTAGTAGTGAGCGCGTTGGATGAAATTGCATGGTTATTGAACTTACGTGGCGATGATATTGCCTATAACCCATTATTCTACAGTTATTTGATCATTAATTCTAACAAAGATGTAATCTTATTTGCTGATGCTTCTCGTTTTGATGAAGGAGTATCTGAATATTTGACAGCGAACGGTGTCACAGTCTTTGATTACAAATCATTCTGGGCTCATATTTTCAATTATTCCAAGGATTTCAACTTGGAGAACAAGAATTTGTTGGTCACTAAAAACGCATCTTGGGAATTAGTCAGAAACTTAAAGTGCTCTTTCACTCAACTATCTCGCTCGCCTATTGAAGACTTGAAGGCAATCAAGAATTCAATTGAAATTGAAGGTTCTCGTAGAGCTAGCATCAAAGATGGTAGAGCATTAATAAAATTTTTTGCATGGTTGGAAAATCAAGTACTCGCAAGAAATGAGATGATCGACGAGATCCAAGCTGACAAAAAATTGAGTGAGTTTAGAGAGGAAGAAAAGGATTTTGTTGGTTTGTCATTCGATACCATTAGTGCTTCTGGGGTTAATGCTGCCATTATTCATTACAGCCCTAGCGTGAATAATTGTTCAGTGATTGATCCTGACACGATTTACTTGAATGACTCCGGATCTCACTTTTTGGACGGTACAACCGATATCACTCGTACAATTCATATGGGGGAACCTACTCCTATTCAAAAGAGAAACTACACATTGGTATTGAAGGGTTTGGTTAGTTTATCTGCTCTTAAATTCCCTGAAAATTCGAAAGGTGCATACTTAGATTCTATTGCTAGACAACATTTATGGAAACATAATTTGGACTATGGACATGGCACTTCACATGGGATTGGGTCTTATTTAAATGTACACGAGGGTCCAGTAAGTATTGGTTTAAGGCCAGCTGCTTTCACTTCTTGCATTAAACCAGGCAACATAATATCTAATGAGCCAGGTTATTACGAGGATGGTGAGTACGGTATAAGATTGGAAAACGATATGGTAGTCAAAGAGTCTAATAAATCATACAATGGTAAGAAGTTTTTCGAGTTTGAAACTTTGACGAGAGTTCCGTTCTGTAAGAAATTAGTTGATCGCTCATTATTAACTACTGACGAAAAAAATTGGATTAACAAATATCATCAAACAATTTGGGATGACATTTCACCATCCTTCGAGAAGAATTCCATCTATAGCAACTGGCTAGCCAGAGAGACAAGTGCTATTTAAATTTGAATAGATAACAATGGATATAAGTTTTTGAAAGACCAGTATTTAAGTATATGAGCTCGCTTTAAGTAGACATCCTTAAAAGTTGAGCGTGATTCAACATTGAAAACATGCTTGTAGTCGCTTAGTGAATGACTAATTTTGAGATAGGAATGTAGTAAATCACCCAATATTCTTTAGGTTCTTTTGGTAGTATTTGGTACATTTCTGTTTCCGATGTTGCAAAAAAATCTAGAATAAAAAATAAAATGAAAAATAAAATAAAATTGAAGTGTAACCATTCAAGTTGCAGCCATTGAGCAACATTTTCTCTCACTAGCAGCTTCGCCAATAGAATTCGCAGAAAGTGCGCTTACACCTATGACCCTAGTCGTGCACATTACCACCCCAGTATTTCGCACATTTCATGCTCTTTCTATTCCAAGTAAAAAAATAAATTTGAATACCCATTAATAATACTATATCAAGATGATACGTCGTAGTATACCTTCAATGAGTATTAAAGGTTTTACCTATTCATTTACAGCATCTGTGCCAGTGACTGGGATGTCCACAGCTAGTCGGCTGATGCGTTATTCTTCATCTCAAGATGCTGCTGGATCAGCAAATCCCGGAGCCACCTCGGGCTCTGGTACTCCATCAGAAAAAAATGGTCGGAGATTCATTCAAACCATCCCAATAACCAATAAACCAGCTAACGATTTCTATGCCAGCTTGAACTATAACATGAGCTCAATCAAAACCAGAAATAACGCTGATACCACAAACTCCTTAACAGGATCTCGTTGGAATCCTTACAAGATGAATAAGGATGAACCAAAGGAAACCGCTCCTTTAAGAAAATCTAGAGCTCTGAGATTCAAAGGCAAGTATAGAGATACTTCACAAAGCTCGAATTCATCCTCATCAACGCTTTCTTCATCAACGCTTTCTTCATCAAAAACTACAGTTTCATCAGCATCTACTCAATCTGCAAAATCTTCATCTACGGGATCTTCTGAAACTACAGCATCTATCTCCGTGCCCACTGAAACAATTGATAGTACCGCAACTACACCAAAGGTTCAAGAAAAGCCTAAAAAAAAGAGAAGAGTTTTAAAACCTAGAAAAGCTATTATAAGTCTCACACCAAATGCAGTTCTTCATTTAAAGGGCCTTATGGACCAACCAGACGGAAAATTTATCCGTATAGGTGTCCAAAATAGAGGTTGTTCAGGATTAACATATAATTTAGAGTATGTCAACGAGTCAGGGAAGTTTGATGAATTGGTTGAACAAGATGGTGTTAAAGTGTTCATCGATTCTAAAGCACTTTTCTCTATTGTCGGATCTGAAATGGATTGGCTAGAGGACAAGTTATCTTCCAGATTTATCTTCAAAAACCCAAATTCCAAGGGTACTTGTGGATGTGGAGAATCATTTATGGTTTGAAGCAACACAAACGATCGAGTATGAACTTGATTATGAAGTTGAACTCAAGCTTGTTTCCAGCATTAATTTTTTAGCATAGTTACGATAGAGATTTACGATCCTACCCAAGAAATAGATATTACATTAGATTTATGAAGTATAGTAACTACTTTTTAAAGATGAACCATCCACCCCTGATTAACTAATATGGTTCACACACGACATTATTTTCCTTTATATTATTTTTTTTTTGTTTGTGGGTGCAAAAAATTATCTTGTTCACAGATTAAACCTTCATTATGATTTTGAAACCAGTCGTTCTTTCATTCCTTACCATTTCCACTGTTATAGCTGGCGAGGCACCAAAAGTAAAGAAGAACCCAGCTAATGTTGTGGCTCTTGCTGACTTTCCTGCTTATGGCCAACAAATTTTAGGTAACATTGTCTTTACTGCAAAAAACGGTAAAGCTGTTAATGTCCATGTAGATGTCACTAGATTGCCAACACAAGGTGGCCCATTTTATTATCATATTCATGAAAAACCAGTTCCACCCAACGGTGATTGTTACGCTACGGGAAATCATCTTAATCCGTACAAGGCGCCAGAAGATTGTGACGCTCAAAAAAACGATGCGTTTTGTGAAGTTGGTGATTTGAGTGGTAAACATGGTTGGATAGACACCACTTGTTTTGAGACAAAATACAACGATCCTTATCTTTCCTTAAATAAAAAGTCAAAGGCTAACATAGTTGGAAAATCTATTGTTTTTCACCTTGCAGACTCAACAAGATTTGCTTGTGCAAATATCAATATCGTTAAGGATGCTCGTATGAAAAGCCTAGAAGACGAATTTGACCACAGGGGTGATACATCTTTAAAAGAAATAAACGAATTCGTTACTGCTACTAATTATCAATTTGAAGCAGCCCCAGAAGTCTTCGAACTGGGACTTCAACAAAATGGTAGAAGAGAATTAGCAGGCTATGTCTCCAGTTACAGCAACCATTCAAGCGAAGATGAAGACGATGAAAATGAATGTGATGGTGAGAATGAATCTTCAGAGGATCATGACTCCCACAAGGATCATCCTCATAAACCTAATGCTTCCAATTACAGCAACTTTACCAATCTTTCTTCTGTTGACTGTGAGAATAATGCTGAGGGATTATTCTGGAAAGCTATCCCTGCTGTTGCTTTAGGAGCTGCTGCCGCCTTGATTTAAGGAGTGTTTGGTTGTTGTAATGTTTCATATCTCTCATTAATTCTTTATCTTTTGTAGTAATATACATATCATATTAAACTTTGAAGCTGATTCTTCAGGTTTAAGGATTAATTCCTATAGAAAAGGTCTAATGAATGAAATAGAATGGATGTACGCATCGTGAGTTTTTGATCAAGTGGATTCATATTAACTATATATTTACATGAACTTTTATTTAATCTTACGGCATTCAAAGTAAGTAGCATCTATATCGTCAGGTAAAGAGCAAAAGTATTCCAAAGTCTGCATATGCTTGAATAACTGAATTGAATTGTATTGTAATTTCAAACATGTCTTTCCTTCTGATTCATTATTGGTACAAATAATACTTTCTTTTATTTCTTTTTCTCCATCGATTACAAACATGTTATTTGGCCTACTCTCTACAAATTCTGTAACGGATTTATCCAATTCCTCTGAAGATTTAGCGGTACGTTCTTGGACTGTCAAGTCCTGCAGGGTTCCAGTGATTTGGCTCAATGTATGGGAGATATCGGAATTTTCATCAGAGATTCCGATAGATTGATGAGAACGTTGAGAAAGTGAAGCAGGAGATATATTCGATCTACTTTGTGAATCCAGTTGTGTTTTGGAACTAAATGGAAGCCAGCCCATAGCAATAAAATTATTTGATAAAAGTGTTACTTCGCGCGCGCATTCTATACAAAACGAACCATGCGAACTAGTGAGAATATTAATTTGTGCAATACATAGATTAGAACTATTCGTAAAATCTAAAGAGATTTTTTTATTCTATAAGTAAGTCTGAGAGTATTATTTTATCTGAGTACCACTACTAATAAGTAACTGTTAAACCAAACGTCAATCCCATAGGTGGTATATCGATTGTTCAATTCGCTTCCCTTTTGATCTCCCGATGAGTGAAGAGCTACCAATTCCCATTCCAGCATTCCCGCCATTCATCCTTAGATCATCATTGATCGATAAAGATCCAGTAATATGGGTTCATCTTCTTGAAGGCTACATTCGGTTCTTCCAGTTTTTATTGGGAGGTAACTTCCAAGCCATTTCGATAAAATCCAAGCAACTGCTTAATCAATTCTTCAAAAGCTATCTCCATGAAATATACGATGAAGAAAACAAAATTTTCTCGCTCGGTGCAATAAATTCAGATATACAACATAATGAACTAGAATTAAAACGGTATGTGTTCCATGCAGTCAAGGTATACAGTTTATTGAAGTTCAATTTAATTGGTGAATCGATTTGGGATTTTATTAGTATCTACATTGAAAAAAATAGTAGCACAGTAAGGGCATTAGCTGATGGCACTTTCAAATCGAAGTTCAATTTTAACAAAAAATCTGGTAATATCAGTTCAATAAGTTCAATACAAATGCACTTGGAAAGGCTAATTTTGAATGGGAGGTTCAATGAAAAGGACTTATCTACATTATCAAAGTTACTAGGCCAATCTATAACCTCAAAAACAGTCATAAGTCTTGCCACAGGAAAATCTGATAGATTAGTCAATAAGAAACGATCTATCGGTTTTGCTGAAAAATTTGTCAACGAAGATTGGATAAAAATACTAGAAAAAGCATATTCCAATGGTAATGGTGTTCACGCGAATACAGCTAGAGATGTAATGGTTGTATCTTTGATAAGTCTTCCAGCCGCACAAATCGCTAAATTAGCCAAGTCTATGGATATAGCTAAACCTTCGATGCTAAAATCATCCCCATTATTCAGTTCTATTATTATATCGGATGCTTTCAACGAATTGGTTACAGGTACACAAGAGAAGATATATTTCTTGATTCCGGAAGAAGTTCATTCTCAAGAAATTCACCCAGATTTACCACTTCCTTCCCAGGAGTGTATTGAGAGTTTAACTAATATCTTTCCAGATCTTTCACGTGAAAAGGCAATTATAGTTTTACAGCAAAACGGAAATGACGTAGAGCATGTAATCAACATTTTTCTCGAAAATCCTGACGCTATAAACAAAATCGAGATCCCAGAGCCAAAACCGTCTAAACCAGGGTTCATGCCGGTCAAAATGAGTGGCGCTCAGTCCGACAGATTCAAAGATGATACAGAAGGATTAATAAACTTCCAACATAAGAAGAACATGGTTGTCAATAGTTTTGATGAAAAATTGAAAAAGGCCACTCTTGATTTAGCAGTTAATGTATTAGAGGAGGAAGAAGCTGTCAAATTTGAGACTGATAATTTCATCAAAGTGAATCACGGAGCTGAAGTAGAAGGTAAATCAGGGATCGTTGATTCAACGGCTGATACTCATTACAATTACCTCTTTGCTGTTTTCAAGTCGGAAGGTGCGAGACCTTTTGAACCGGAAAGTAGAAACACACTGATCAGAAGACATATGAAAGAGTTCACTGGTTACTCCGATGGTACCATCGAACAAATGGGGGAAATATATGCTCGGTCCCTTCAAGAAAGGGCCAAACCTAGACTCGAGGAAAAACCAAAGCAGTCGCCCAAAAAGAATAAGAAGGCACAACAATTCAGTCACAACTACAATACAAAGAATAAGGCTAGCAAAGCTAATCATGATAGGAAAAAACAACATGGCAAAAAAAGTAAAACAGAAACAGCTGGGATTCAATAGTTATTTATAGAGTTGTCTAATCTTATATAAGCCATAGAAAATTAGAGCGTCTAGAGATTGGTAATGTGAAACTTTGGTCTCTTGTTTAAAGAAGGTGTACTTTCTCAATTGAAGCCCAATCAGATACCAGATAATTTGATCAAACTTTTACTCTTACTATAGATCACTTTTCTACTTCTATGCGCGTTTTTGAATTTCTACATCTTCATCATGATAAGTGGTCTCTTCATATTCGATAGGAAGGGTGATGTGCTCATATCCAAGATCTACAAGGAAGGGATCAAGAGAAACGTTTCTGATGTTTTCAGGATCCAAGTAATATCTTCTCATACAAAAGCCACCAAGGAGATAAGATCACCAATTCTTACACTCGGATCGACCTCTTTTATCTACACCAAATCTGGAGGAATTTGGCTAGTAGCAGTAACGCGTTCTAATCAAGATTGTGGTGCCATCATAGAGCTTCTTCACAAGTTAGAAGCGCTCTTAAAATCAACTTTTGGTGGCAATAACCAAGTATTATCGGATGAGTTAATCACTAACAACTTCTTTGGAATATACCAATTACTCGATGAAATTGTACAATTCGGATACCCGATAAATCTTGAACCGGCATACTTGAAGAGTGTTTTACCAGGAGTATCCATTGGTGATAGTTTCAAGTTGAATAATACCTTGACTCGTCGTAAACTGAACGGTAGCTCTTTAATGCTTCACACAAATCGTAGTGCAGATCGTCTACAGAAATCACAACAGATAGTCTCATGGAGGCAACCAGGTATCAAATACCGTCGTAATGAAATTTTTGTAAATGTTGAAGAGAAAATCAATGTGCTAACTAATGAACAGCTGGAGATCCTAAGAGCATATGTTGATGGAAAGATTATTATGAAAAGTCATTTGACAGGAATGCCAGAGTGTAAGTTTGGATTGAATGATGATGGTTTGGTTTTAAATACTGCCACAGCTCTGAGAAAAGCACCTTCCGTTGATGGTAGTCATAGTAATGTAGTTCTAGAGGATTGTAAATTTCATCAATGTGTTGAATTGAACAAGTTTGATACAAATAGAATCATCCAATTCATTCCTCCAGATGGAGAATTCCAACTTATGCTGTATAATTGTGTACTGAATATCAGTCTACCTTTCAAAGTCAGCCCACAAGTACAACAAGCTGGATCGACCAGATTACAATATAAAGTACTGATACGTTCACTTTTCCCACCTAAAATTTCGGCTACGGAAGTAGTGGCACGCATACCGACCCCTCAAGGAGTCATTAAACATTATACTACGGAATCTTCAGGGAAGTCCAAATTCCAATCTGGCGAGAATTATATCACCTGGAAATTTAATAAGTTTCTCGGAGACCAGGAACATGTTTTGACTGCAGAAGTCGAACTAACAGAGGAAGCAGCTCACGGTTTAATGAGCTGGTATCGCCCACCAATCAAGCTTGACTTTGTAATCGATATGTTTCTGAGCCTGGGACTCTCAGTAAATTATTTAAAGGTTCAGGAAAGTGCAAACTATAGGACAGTTAAGTGGGTCAAATATTTATCTCAGCTGGGCAGTTATGAAATTAGGTACTGAATTACATAGAATAAATGACATAGAATAAAAGAGTTTTATCATCCCTATTTAAAAATTTTGACGAATATATTTAACTGTTGTAGTAGTGATCTGATTCTTCATTGATAAGGAAATTTTCGCAGGTTATTCTCATCGCTTTTTATTAATGAGGGATATCGTTGTTCTTGGTGGTCTGAGTCATCCCAATTTGACACGCAGCATATGTCGTGGATTAACTGTTGAACAAAGTGAACTAGAATCGAAAAAGTTCTCCAATGGTGAAACCTCCATTGAGATTCAAGATTCCGTTCGTGAAAAAGATGTATTCATTATTCAATCAGGTTGTGGTGAAGTCAATGATAACTTCATGGAACTTTTAATAGCTATTGCTGCTTGCAAGACCGCAAGTGCCAAAAGAGTCACTGCAGTTTTACCATTATTTCCTTATTCACGTCAACCCGACGTCCCTCATGCTGCCTCTCTTACAGGAGCACCTCTGGTCACTGTTAAAAAGGACCTGTACACTTTTGAAAGTGCACCAGGAACTCCACGGCCACTAAGAGACGACAACTCTGATATTTTTGCAACTGCTCCTCCAGTATTAAGCCTTGGTATACAGCCTGCTCCGGCATCTGCTGGCTCATCAGCTAGTAACAATTCAACATCTGATTTGTTATCTAAAGCTACTCACAATAATGCTAGATCAAGTGGGAAAATACCTTCGTTGTCTCCTACAGCCCTTGTTACTAATTCAGCCGCTATAAATATCCCATCCGTTGATGCCTACGGAAAGACTGAAAGTGGATACAAACAATGGGTAGCCCAGAATGGTACTCTCATCGCCAATTTACTCACCACTGCGGGAGCAGATAGATGTATCACGATGGATCTCCACGACCCACAGTTCCAAGGGTTTTTCAATGTACCAGTAGATAACTTGTACCTGAAACCATTAATCAAACGCTACATTCAAGATTATATTCCAGACTATCAAAATTGCGTGATCGTATCACCAGATAGTGGTGGAGCTAAACGTGCTACTTCAGTGGCTGATGCTTTGGGATGTTCTTTCGCATTGATCCACAAAGAACGTAGAGCTAAAGTACCCAAAAATCCAACTCAAGCTCATTCTCAACCTTTACTGCGGCAGACAAGCATGAGTAGTGTTCATGGGGCTACTATGGTTGCTACTACAATGTTAGTAGGAGACGTTCGTGACAGAGTCTGTGTATTGATCGACGATTTAGTAGACACTTCTTATACGATAACTAGAGCTGCGAAGTTATTGAAGGATCAAGGTGCTAAAACAGTTTACGCTTTAGTTACGCATGGAATTTTTAGTGGGGATGCTGTCAATCGTATACTGAAATCCGCTATTGATAAGGTAATTACTACTAATTCTGTCCCACAAGCAGCCGCTGCTAGTGTATTGGGAGATAAGCTTGAGGTTTTGGATGTTTCGAGGATTTTTTCTGAAGCTATTCGCCGTATTCACAACGGTGAGTCGGTGTCGATGTTATTTGATCACGGGTGGTAATACATAGTATTAGAGTAGAGCAGAGTAGAGTAGAGCCAGTAGTAGCAAAATTTAATAGACTTGTTACAATTAACACGAGGTTTCAGTCGCTGATTCGACTGAAAGCATAATTGACTTTAAGTTCAGGGAATAATCGATATGCTTAAGAGGTAATTTTTCGCAGCTAGATCGAAATCCCTGTAAAGTTTGTAGAGGGGAAAAAGTCGTATACGACATTGTACCAGTTCCTACAAAAACTTGTAGTTCCCAACAGAGTGATAAGTTGTCATAGTAGACACAAGACCAAGCGATTCGCCAATATACTGAAAAATTGATCAAGGAAAAGAATCTAACAGTTGCTTGTTATTTTCTTAATCAAATAAGGAAGATGTCGATTCCCCACGATAAAACCCACCGAGACAAGTACCGTTGAGTGACGGTATGGGAGGATGCGGCAATAAATCCGAATAGGAGATGAGAACAACAAAGTATACCACCACACAACTTTTGAGAACGCTCTAAGCGATTTTGAAATCCTACAGAACGCAGGAAACTCCACAAGTAGTAATATGATTCAAAGCCCAGCAAAGTAATGGTCGGTATATGTGCCCCAATAACATTCTAGACTCGCGCTTACCTTCCCTTTATAGGTGCCGCCCAAAACTAGGAGGAAAATCTGGGGAAAATGTGTCATGAGCGGCGATTTAAAGGTGATGAGCATGGCGGGGCATAATTAATTGCACAGTTCAAGGTAATTCCTAAGGGTGAGTTCGGAGAGAGGGTGTACCCCTCCTTTTTTAAGTAAGACTTCGAGTCCGCTTGTCCAGGGTTTTCCATCTCGGAGTTACCAATGGTGGGGGAGTGTGACCCGAGTTGGTCCTGAGAGGTTACACCGGACAAGCATTTCCGGCGGAACGTTGCCGCGTATGGCAGGCCAAGTATGGCACGGTAACGTAATTGCCTCAAATATTATAACCTTAACGGGTTTCTTGCGACAAGTTTGGTGGGGTAGAATTTGACAGTAATGTAAGATCCAGAATATGGAGGAATTTGTGGGAAAACTACATGGAATATGGGGTAAATATGTAACGCCTACAAACAGGTTAGTACTAAACAATTTCGCAACAGCCTCTTATCTATACGTGTTTGTGAGGTACATAACTACCAATGATTTGGGATTGGTTACCAGATTAAATACGCACGGGTGCTGTGGTCTAATACTCAAACAAAGCGATGTGCATTGCCCTTCCATATGGCTCCTTTACTTAGTTAATTCTCTATTTAGCTCGCTGTGCCATACTTCTCATCTCGTACTCCTGCACACAAAAAAATAACTATAAATACACAGTTAATTCCCCATTTTTTTTGAACTTCATAGTAAATCCAAACTAAAAACAGTCATGTCAGTAGAACAAGACATTCAGAATTTATCATTGAAAAGAACTCCATCGGAGAGCTCTTCTCTTGTTTCCACCAAACACGATTACGTGGATAAACCTTTTAGTGGTAAAAAAGATCAGTTTGATCAAGTTTTAGATGTTCTTGATCACACTGGCTTTATACCCGAATCTTTAATCGAGAGTGAAACTCGTTGGTTTTACGAAAACTTGGGTATTGACGATGTTTTTTTTGCAAGAGAAAGCCCCGAAGGAATTGCCGGCCACATTCATTCTTTGTACGCGGCTAAAGTGCAAGCTTATGCCAACGAATCTTTGGCTGATAAACCGTTAATTCAATACAAGCGTGAAGCTGATGATCATGCTGTTTTTTTCGATACTGCAACTTTCAATTCTTCCACTGGGAAGTCCAGTTTCGAAACTAGAATCGATGATAAATACATTGATCCCCTGTCTTCGGTTGAAAATAGTTACAGAGCCGAATTCTTTAGTGCTGCTCTAAACTACAGGACAGACCCAATCTTGGCTGGACTTTATGAAAAAAACCCAGCTATCAAGAACAATTTGGTTCGTTGTTACTTCATCTACAAAAATCAATACAATAAGGCTGTTAGTCCAAATGAAAGTGATATAGAAAAAGTTGGGGATTCAACTTTTTTGAAAATTGCTTCCAAAAACACTAAACAATTTTATCAAGAGATTATTTTGGGTGTACTTAACACTACTGGTACTGTCATTAGACATTACCCTATCGAAGATTCTGAAGAGTACAGAGTAATCATTGGTTTCAAACAGAAATCTGCTCCCCGTTATAATTCTGCTTTAACTGATTTGACCAATTATTACAACCTACAGGTTACCAGAAAGTACGTGGAACAGTTTTCGAACGGTGTTACCATTATCTCCATGTACATCACTTCCAAGCAACAAAGAAGCCCAGTAGACTTATCAATCTACCAAGTGATCAAGGAAGCTTCTTTATTGTATACAATTCCTCACAATTACTTCCATAATGATTTTATCAAGGGCGAATTGTCTATTCAAGAGAGTATATACGCTCATTGTGGTGTTATATTTGTCACTCATTTTTTGAACAGATTGGGTCCAGAATATAGCAAGTTGACTTCTTTGTTAGATCCATCCAAATCTACCCAACATGCCGAAGTATTGAGCAGTTTGAAAAAGAGATTAAGAGCTGAGACTTATACCCAAAATTTCATTCAAGAGGTTTTCGAATCAAGAAAAGAGATCATTAAGAAGTTATACCGTCAATTTGCTGATGTTCACTACATTCGTTCCTCTATGGAGAAGACTTTATCTTATCAAAGGCTTAGTCAAATTACGCCATTTGCCAATGAAGAAGAGTTTGAAAAAGTCTTAAACCGTGAGTGTGCTCAAAATGAACATCACATTTTAGTCTTGAGAGCTTTATACGTTTTCAACAAAGCCATTTTGAAAACAAATTTCTATACCTCTACCAAGGTAGCTTTATCATTCAGATTGAATCCATCGTTCTTACCACAGTCTGAATACCCAGAAACTCCATATGGTATGTTTTTTGTTGTAGGTAGTGAGTTTAGAGGTTTCCATATTAGATTCAGAGATGTTGCCAGAGGAGGAATCAGAATCGTTAGGTCAAGATCTATCGATGCTTACAATGTCAACGTGAGAAACTTATTCGATGAAAACTATAACTTGGCAAGTACTCAACAGAGAAAGAATAAGGATATTCCAGAAGGTGGTTCCAAAGGTGTCATCTTATTGGACCCTGGTAGCTCCCAGGAACGCCCACAAGCCAACTTTCAAAAATATATCGATTCATTGATCGATTTGTTATTGAAACAAAACATTCCAGGTGTCAAGGACAATTATGTTGATTTATACAACAAGCCTGAAATTTTGTTCTTGGGTCCAGATGAAGGTACTGCTGGTTATGTTGATTGGGCTACTTTACATGCCAAATCAAGAGGTGCACCTTGGTGGAAGTCCTTTTTAACTGGTAAGTCTCCTACTCTTGGTGGTATTCCACATGATGTTTATGGTATGACAAGTTTATCTGTCAGAGCTTATGTTAATAAGATTTACGAGCAATTAAAGATCGATAACGCTACTATCAAGAAGATTCAAACTGGTGGCCCAGATGGTGATTTAGGTAGTAACGAAATTTTGTTGTCTAGAAACGAACAATACGTTGGTATAGTAGATGGATCTGGTGTTCTCGCTGATCCAAATGGATTAGACAAGAAGGAGTTATTGAGATTAGCTAAGGAAAGAAGGATGATTGACCATTTTGATGTATCCAAGTTATCCAAAGATGGATACAGAGTTTTGGTCGATGATGTAGATATTCAATTGCCAAATGGTATCAACGTTACTTCCGGTGTTTCTTTCAGAAACACCTTCCACACCAAGATCCACGAAAATTATGGCGACAACTTGGTTGATTTGTTCGTTCCATGTGGTGGTCGACCAGCTGCCATTGACACCAACAATGTTCACGAATTGATTAATTCTAAAACTGGTAAGTCTGTAATTCCATACATCGTTGAAGGTGCCAATTTGTTTATTACACAATCTGCCAAGATCATATTAGAAAAGGCTGGTGCTGTAATCTTCAAGGACGCCTCCACTAACAAAGGTGGTGTTACTTCATCTTCCTTAGAAGTTTTAGCCTCTTTATCTTTCGATGACAAGGGCTTCTTGAGTCACATGTGTGTTAACAGTAAAACTCATGAAGTTCCAGCCTTTTACCAAAACTATGTCAAGCAAGTTCAAGAAATAATTGTTTCTAATGCTGAATCTGAATTCCAGGCATTGTGGAACTTAAAGAAGGAATCTGGTATCACCTTCACTGAATTGTCTGATAAATTATCAGGTACCATTAATAAATTGGCTGATGAATTAGCAAATTCCAATGAATTATGGAATGATGATAAGGAATTTAGAAACGCTGTTCTTTTAGATTCATTGCCTCCTTTATTATTGAAAGAAATCGGCATCGAGAAGATTACCGAAAGGGTCCCAGAAACCTATTTGAAAGCATTATTCGCTACTCATTTAGCTTCTCAGTTTGTTTACTCAAGAGGTATTGATTCCAATCCTGCCAAGTTTCTAGAATTCATTTCTTCAACTAGAAAGGAATACAAGAAAAAGGGATTTCTCAATTAATTGATATATAGTCCTAAAGAGTTGTTTATTTAAATATTAATATATTATTTACAGGAAATTTCAGGCGTATATTTCAACAGGCTGTCGAATTTCAGGGTAAGACTATTGTCACGAACTGCAGTTGGATTCTTCATTTATTTTGAAAGCTCACGTTCGATCTCTTTTCTGGCTTGGACCTCAGTCTCCAACCTTCCCAAGACATACTCAGCTGCAATAGCAACAACAAATGTGGATCCACCAATGTACATTCTTGCCTTGAATGGTAATCCCATCCATTTTTGATAAAGACTCATGGAGCAGAGAAGTCTCAGTTTAAGAGCAGTAAATTTTAGAGATGCGAAATTTTCGTCAATGTCTCTCAATAGCTGCAAAAGAATACAATTATTTCATACTGAACTCCCTCCTTGCTCGGTTCAGTATTACCAAGAAGATAGATCAATAGCTTTTATAAGTACGTATAAACTAGAGGATGATGGAAGAAAACATGGATCAATAGATGTGTATCAACATGAAAATGGCAATGGTGATCTCAAGCTAATTACTAGACAACTTACAGCTGCTGTACTTGATTTAAAAATAAATAAAGAAGTTATTGCTTCATGTCACAACGATGGAAAGATAATTTTGTGGAAATTCGATGCTATTCTCATGCTGCTCTCCAAAACAAAAGAGTTTGACGTGTTTGACGATACCATTACTTCAGTTAATTTCAACCGAGGGGGAACAATCCTCATAGCTACATGTACAGATGGACAAATCAGCATCATTGACCTTGAAACTGGAAGTATAGATTATTTTAACACATCTCATGACCTTGAGTGCTGGATTAGTGCGTTTGGTGAATGTGGGGAGTTATCAAATGTGGTATTCACTGGTGGCGATGATTCTAAATTGATAGCTCATGATCTTCGGACCAGAGACCTAGTTTGGTCAACTGGAAGTAGACATCACCAAGCAGGTGTTGTATCTATTCTTCCCAGAAATGACAATCCCAGCCATTTATGGACAGGTTCATACGATGACAATCTACGTGTTCTAGACTTGAGAATAATAGACTCTACAAATCCATCCTTAATTCAAGGTTTTATTCCAATTGTAAATCAGAGAGAGAATTTGGGTGGTGGTGTGTGGAGACTTATTCCTTCACCAAAATGTCAAAATAAAGTCTTGGTTTGTTGTATGTACGATGGAGCTAGAATAGTTGAAGCAAAAAATGACAAATTTGTTGTAACAAAATATTTCAAACAAGACCACGAAAGCATGTGCTATGGAGGTGATTGGTCTGAAAATAGCGTAACTACTTGCTCGTTTTATGATCGGGTAGTTCAAAGATGGGACCCTTAAAGCGTAGACAGTATAGATAGAATGTATATTTTTACTATTTCTTTACCCATGTGCCTAGTTGTTTCAAGTGAATTGAGTCAAATCGAGAGGTAGAGATGAGCCCCTTCCACTAGGGTACAATTTTACTTTGCTCTTTTCACCAAAACGCCTAGGATGGGGAATCGATTTATAATTAGAGAATTTAAATCTGTTTGATTCAGGAATTTTAATCCTAGCTGTGGAAGAGCCATTGCCTCTTATAGATGCATTAATAGTGTATGTCAGAGCCAGAATCTTCCTTAAAGACTGTCCAACTTGCTGCTGCAGCTGCAAAGGTGAGGATCCTGCAGGCGGTGGGGGAGGTGCTGTCTTTTTATAGGGTTTCCTTTCAAATTTCGAAGGCGCCGTTATTGGAGTTGGTGGAGCAGAAGTTGGTGCGGAAGGCGGTAGACTAGACGGTGCTGGAGGGGGTGCTATCAGTGGAGCAGAAGGTGGAAAATTCAGTGAAGGGGGAAGTTGTGAGTGTTGAGGTGTATTGGCTTCGTCTCCCAGGGAAGTATCAAACTCTGAACCTGAATTATCATTATCATTGCCAATATCATTATGGTTCTGATTAGACTTTGCAGCTACAAAAATTGCTGGAATAGGTGGAGCTGCTGAAGGAAGTTTTGGTACTGTTGGAGTACGAAGAGGGATAGATGGACCAGAATCAGGAAGTTTTGGAGCTGGCGGTGTGGAGAGCGGTGCTTTTGGTATGGTCTGAGTCTTCGGTGCAGTGGGAGAAGCCAGTAATGGAGGAGTTGCACCAAACGGCGGACCTGGTGGCTCTGGAGCTGACAGAGCCGGAGAGGTTGCCTTGGACGCATCCACACTAGAAGAGTCAACGACAAAAGAATCATCTCTCCTAGCATTGATTTGTGCTAAAAATGGTAAACCCCCAGGACTTGGATTAGGCTGTTGAGTTGACAGCTTTTTTTCAATTGCTGGTGGAGGACCTGAAGGAGGAGGAGGAGGAGGGGGAGGTGGTTGTGAAGCCGTAAATGAAGACAGTATCGGAGCAGTTGGAGGTTTTGTTGATGGTGGTAATGGTGGTGCCAGTGGCGGCAATGGAGGAACAGGTGCAACAGGTGATGACGTAGTTGAAGGGGGAAATATGGACGATGGAGGAGGAGGAGCACCAGTTGGTAACGGAGGAGCAGATGATGGAGGAGGAGGAGGAGGAGGCGGTGGGACTGGAGGAGAGGCCATCGGGATTTCATCGAAGGACGAAATGGAAGACTTTGAAGATTGTCTGAGATGAGTTGACTTCTTTGGTCTTGAAGGAGGTAACTTCGGCACCTGAAGGCTAGGCGGAGAGGCGTAGGAATCTGGAGCTGGTGGAGAGGAAGTAGGAGGAGGTGGGGCAGAGCCTGGAACCGGAGGAGCAGAGCCTGGTAGTGCAGATACATGCTTGTTCCCACTCACTTTCTTCAAAGGCCTGGAAGAGGGAAGAGAAGGGATCGTCAGTGAGTTCACTTCCTTCTTTGGCCTTGAAGATGGAATCGATGGTTGAGATGTCAATGGAGTTGGCAGGTCCGACTGTATAACTGGGATAGGCGGTGCAGATGCTGGAACCTTTCCCGCTCTGTTATCTTTAGACTTCAATTTAGGTACACCTCCAGCAAAAATATCACCGAGCTGAGGCACGGCCGGGGTTGGTAAGCTCGGAGTGGATTTCAGCGAAACTCCAGTAGATGGCACTGAAGAAGAGGCACCTATCAGACCTGACAGCTTAGCATCCATCATTGGTTTGGACTTATCGATTGTGGTCGCCTTTTTGAGCTTCATACCCTTCCTTATGTCACCCAAGAGAGCATCCCGGCCAGCCATTGGAGGTGCGGGAGCCGGGGAACTCATGCTAGACATGGGAGGAGGAGGAGGAGGAGGGGGTGGACCATTCCCTGGAGGAGGAGGAGGAGGAGGTGGTGGTGGTGGAGGTGGCATATTTTTAAGAATTTGTGAGTTGATGGACTGAAAGATGATCTAATCTGCGCGCTTAGTAAAACAAAAGGGAGAGAAGCTCAATAGCTCAATCTAAGAAGTTCATAAACTTACGTAGTGTGGGATAGCTTCTCAAAGGGCTAGATCAACTTACTTGGTGAAAACTTTCTGTGTAAAGCTGAGATCGTAATTTCGTCTCTACTTGTATGGTAGAAGATGCTACATAAGTGTTTCACAAAACAGAGTTCCAAAACTAATACATAATATTAATATGCTTAATCTATTTGATTTTGAATGTTAAATTATCGTAGCCAAAAAGCCAAGGCCCAACTGTATGCCTTACGAGGATCATGATAATACCCAACATAAATTGCTGGACTAGAATTACTATGCATAATGTGTCCTCTCTCAAGGGCCCAAACCATACGAGGTTGAGATTTATTATGGTCATATTAGAGAAATTGATAATATTCCTTGACTCATCTCTTTTAAGGCAGATCAAACCAAAAACCTCCAAAATTCGTAATAACAAAATCGCTGGTCCTGAGGTTTTTGTTACAGTCCCATAGCTGGGGTACATCAAGCCATTCTCATCATTGAATTTTGGGAGTCTGTGCCTAGGGCATGGGACGATATGGAATAATTGTGGTACTGAGTAAATAAAATTTATTATTTGGGGAAGGAAAAAAATCAATAAAGTTTTGGAAAAATGTCCCAAGATACCCACCAACCCAAATACCATTCCACTGAAGTAGCAGTATGTATCACCTACAAATACCTTTGAAGGGAACCAATTGTACTGGAGTAAACCAAGAGAGACTCCCAAAAAGGGTAACAAGAATACCACGGAAAACAAATGGGAATCATAGGCTGCATTGTTTACATCGGGCGATAAGAGGTAACAGAAGTCATTAATAAGAAATATCAATGCTAAAACAACTGATTGGCCAACCTCCAAGCCATTGATTCCTGCAAGGATGTTGATTGAGTTAGGGCAGAAAATAGATATGGCTGACATGTAGATATAATAGAAAATACCAAGATCTAGTAATTTAGGACTACCGCGTGGTACAATATAGTCATTGGGTAAAGTGCTAAATGTAAGACCAGTCGCATAAGTAGTGAGATGATTACCCAATTTAATAACAGAATTGACAAGATCTAGAATAGTGTCCCCAAACGGTAGGTGACTAGTGACAAAAGCGGGTATTACAATCGAAGTGACACTGAAATCAACATAATACACTATCAATAGTGGTAATGATGCAACCGCTGGTAAGAAGAACTTATGTCTCCATCTAATATCAAATAGGTCATCGAAAAGACCCAATAATATGGTCCCCTGTAAGCAAATAATAGCGCTCAAGTATTGGCTTAGTTTGTTGTGGGGAAATAAAGTCGTATGTTCCACACTGTTATATTGTTCAAGATAGTTTTTGGACTGATAAGCTTCATTAGATAAATTGGAATAAGACACCAAATATTTGAAAAAAACGAATGGAATTAAGCCAAACATCATGAATAAGTATGTGATCGCGCTGACAGCACCCATGCTTTCAGGTAATTCTGACACTGGGCCTTTTTTAGACATATCTCTACCTTTCAAACCGATTTTAATAAACAGGTCACCTAGGCGAGGAATTAAGCTGGTGGTAATAACGTATCCAAGAAGCCCAAACGCCACAGAGGCCCGTATAGGGCTGTTCGGGGTTACAAGAGATATAGCTAAGAATAAAGTTGAAACTTTTATCCACCAAAGCATAGTCAATATCTGTAGTTACACCTGTCAAAACGCGATTTCGATTTAAACGATGTTTCTCTTTTCTCGCTCTTCAATCTTGACATATGAAACCATTTATTACTGGCCATGAAGACTTAGTGCATGATATAAAATATGACTTTTATGGACGTCATATAGCTACGGTATCGTCCGACCAACATATAAAAGTCTTTGATCTTGATATTGCAACTAATTCCTGGGTTCTAAATGATCTGTGGAAAGCTCATGACTCCCTGATTGTTAAGGTCACTTGGGCCCATCCAGAGTTCTCGAGTTCTAAAATCATTGCGTCTTGTTCCTATGATAGAACCATTAAATTATGGCAGGAACAACCTGACGAATTACAAGGGTCTGGCAGAAGATGGATGAAGTTAACTACTTTAGCCGTTGAGTCTTACGGTCCTATATATGATGTTGTATTTGCACCTAACCACCTTGGTTTCAAGTTGGGATGTGTGGGAAGTGATGGAATTCTCAGGATATACGAATCTATGAATCCGGCAGATTTGAGTAATTGGACGTTAACAAGCGAGATCCCAATCTTGAGTCAGCAACTACCGGCCAAGAATCTCCAAAGTAGTTTTTCAATTGAATGGTGTCCTGCCAAATTCACGACTACTGAAAAGCTTATTGTAATAGCCCTAGATCAAGGGTTCATTTATTCATTTTTCAAAGATCCCAGCAAAAACGAGGGCTCAGAAGATGATAGAATTATTAAATATCAGAAAATAGGTAATCTTCCTGAGCATAATGGGCTTATAAGGGATGTCAGCTGGGCCCCTTCTATGGGAAGAGGGTATCACTTAATCGCAACGGGATGCAAAGACGGATTTGTGAGAATATTCAAAGGCACCGAGTCGAACTCGGAATTTAAACTCGAAACTATTGCTACCTTAGGCGATCACAGCGGAGAAGCGTGGAGAGTAAACTGGAACTTGACAGGAACCGTATTGAGCAGTGCCGGTGATGATGGAAAAGTGAGATTGTGGAAGTGTAACTATTTGAATGAGTGGAAGTGTATGAGTGTCATCGACACCAGCAACAGAGACAGCCTGGTTGAAGAGATTGAACCAAACAAGTGAACAGTAACTCTAACGACTGATGAGATAAATTTGTATAATTATAAAGAAATGATTAAACAGATGGAAATTATTGTACATATTGTCTGAATTAAAATTCCACTAAATTCTTCTGGTTTTCTTTTTAATCCCCTTGTCCATGATCCCTGTATTCTTTTTATTTTTCTCCTTTTTAGCGCCTTGATCTAATTGGGTCCATAAGTCTTCTTCCTCATCGCTATCTATGTTGGCTCTCTTATTTTTTCCGAACGGTTTGTCTTCAATTTCTTGAGCTTCTTCGTCATCACTCACGATGATAATCGTCGATATTTGAGTTCCGAGATAAACTTTGACGATGAGCTTTCTTGTTTTAATATCAAACACCCGGAGATACCTGTCTAAACCACCAGTAGCAACATACTTGCCTTGATAGATGTAGATGGCATGCGTTGCACCAGTGTTCGTACCTTCATTGAATTTACCTAATAACTTAACCAGCGGTCTTCTTAACTCTCCAGCAGAAGCAGAATTGATCTTTGTGGCATTCTTGTCGATTTGGGTCAAAGAATATTTAGCAATTAAACTTGTTGTGTCACTCAAAATAGCACTGTCATCAGCAATGACCACTTGTGTGATTGGTTTTGGCCCAATTTTAAAATCGTGGATTGGCCTATTCTTTAAAGTAGTATCGTAAATACGTAATTGTCCATATTTGGTGACAGAAAGAAATTTGTTTTCTTCAATGAAACGAATATGCTTTATGCTGATAGGAACTCTCAAGTCTAAAAAATCATTTGGAACGTTCTCAGCTGTGAATATGACTTTAGGCTCAAACTTGGTCTTTATAAAATGTTTGTGAGGCTTTTCGAATAATGATACTAGTTTGATATCGTTCTCTTCACCACCAAAAGCAAAGACACTATCCTTGAATTCATTGGCAACAAATGTCACTATAGTCTTGTTGTTAGTAGGCAATTGGATCTCAATTGGCTCATCCTCCACAGTCATAGCGTAAACTTTGTTGGTTTCAAAAGCCACGAAAAAAGCATCAAAGTGGGCATATAAAACAAGAGATATAGGCTTATCATCAGATAACTTCGCCAGTCTCACTAACTCGTATCCATCAGTATTGTAGATACAAACAGTACCATCTATTCTTAAGGTGATCAAGTGCTCATTCATAATAGCCATATCTATAACCTTTGATTTAACTGATGAAAGAGGTTCGAGACAAACCTTTTCAACAGAGGTGGGCTTAGGGCTATTCTTCTTGGAAGTGTCCGTTCCTTTGGGACATATTATTTCTTTGAGGAGTCCAGTTTCGTCAGAAGAAGCTAAGATCTTCATGATGAGATGAGGTGAATTTTTCGTGTCGCATCAACAAGGGCACAAATAGGGACCAGATGAGAAGAAAACTGAAATACAAAAGCACAGAAAGACAAGGGAATACTCAGAACCCTAGTGAAATTAGATCGATAGACCAAAATACGGTGACATTTACTAATAATTTTGCTTAGATATTATTTAGTTCTACTTGACGTAGAGGTAGCTGTACATAATATGGAGCACGTACTATTCAAGAGATATGAATTGATCGATAGAGAAGTACCCTTGCTTCCAATTAAACACTTTAAAGCTTCACAGTCTTTCAATAGCTACTTACTGTAATTGGCTTCAATACTTACACCTTTCGAAAGTTGTAGAAACTCCGGGTAAATACATCGCTCATCGCACTATAAAGGCATGGAAATATCCTGAAAGTTTTTTTTTTTCACAACTCTCGAACTTTTTAACAAGGGCTTAGTGATCTATGTGATTAAGCATAAACATGAAGCTGATGAAATGGAGTATTCTTCTTGCCTGTCTGACTCGACTATGACGACAGGGCTGATAATACGTTGGCTTTGGTTGTTCTTAGAACTCTGAGGTCGGCTTTTACTTGCCAGTAATTTACAATTCTGATTCATGTTCGATGTCACTCGATTCCATTAAGCACTTGTATAAGAGTTTGGAGTTGAGATATGCTTCCTTTTTGTATTATTAATTAATGATGAAATTTCCGTGTAACATTCGCAGTTTCCTCGGTAGCATACATAAAGAACCCATCTTAGTATGCCGGTGACCGCTTCTAGACCTTCCATGGATGTCTGATATTTAATAATGCAATTAGAATGTGTATCTTTTTACCGTAAATAGAGACCATTGTAGTGTTTCATGATCAATCGTTGAAGAAAACATTTACTCTCACAATTTGTTTGCATACATTACTATTTAATTCTACTAGCGTTTATTATTTAAATCGTAACTAAATTTTGCCCTTGACGCTGGGAGTGGTCAAGGGCCACTGATATGTGCCCTCATCGCTAAACACATATCCGTGCTCATTTAAAAACTTTCTTAAATTCTTTGGACCTTTAGAACCGTACGGGTAAATCTCAGGCTTTGGAGAATCTTTGGATTCAATATAATTCAACAAAGGAGTGAATAAAGCCCAACTGATGGCTAATTCATCATCTCTCACAAAATTAGAGTGGTTACCTAAGTAACAATCTCTAATCAAAGCTTCATAAGCTTCTGGAATCCAAAAGTCTTTCGAATATCTTGTAAGATAAGTCAAATCCAAATCAGTTAAAGATGTTTCAGTGGAAATACCCGGAATCTTAGAATTAATCTTAAGATAAACTGCTTCATTTGGTTGCACCCTAATAACCAATTCATTTCTCTGAATTTCTTTAAAAACACCTTTGGCAACTGGTTTATATTGGATTCTGATTTCAACTTTAGATTCATCCAACGCTTTACCGGCTCTTAAAACAATTGGGACACCTTCCCATCTTTCATTGTTGATCTTTAACCCAAGAGCTGCATAAGTGACACATCTTGAATCGTTCTTGACAGTTTCATCATCTAAGTAACCTGGTTTAGAACCATCTGTTGACTTACCGTATTGGCCCAACAATATATCTTCGTGATCAAATTCTTCGATTGCTTTTAATATCTTGACTTTTTCGTCTCTGATAGCTTCGGGGTCAAATGATGATGGTCTTTCCATGGTCAACAAAGTTAAGACTTGTAAAATATGATTCTGCATAACATCCCTGATGATACCGATTTCGTCAAAGTATCCACCTCTTCCTTCAGTACCAAAAGCTTCTTTGAAAGAGATTTGAATAGATCTGATATGTTTATTATTCCAAGCAGCACTCAATAATTCATTGCCAAATCTTAAAACCAACAAGTTTTTGACCATTTCTTTACCCAAATAATGGTCAATTCTATATAATTCATCTTCAGTGAACAATGGAGCCAATTCCTTTTGTAACTGATTAGAACTTTCCAAATCATGACCGAATGGTTTTTCAACAATCAATCTGAGTCTACCGTTAGCTGGATAGGTATATTTCTTGATATGAGTGCCGACAGTGCCAAAAACTGAAGGTGGCAAGGCCAAATAAAATAACCTTTCATTCTTAGCATCGGAATGCTTAGATTCGTATTCTTCCATTTGCTTATTTAAAACCTCGTATCCTTCTGAAGTATCGTATTGACCTTGAGTGTAAGTACACAAGCTTAAGAATTCATCGATCTTGGACTTTTGATTTTCTGGAACTTTGAATCTTTCTGCAATTCTTGATTTGAAATCATCGTCAGAAATTTTTGATCTAGCGTAACCAATGATTTTGACGGTTTTTGGTAAATGACCCTCACGGAATAAGCCGAATAAGGCAGGGAAGGTTTTCTTCTTAGCTAAATCACCAGAAGCACCAAATACCACAATTGAAGTATACTCGCCGAATGAGTCAGACATGGTGGAAAGAGAACAACAAAAATGTAATTTTACTCAGCTGATGAATCAATCGCAATTGAATAAGTTTTCTCTCAATAAATAGAGTTGATCTATGTCCAATTGACTTTTCAAGTTAATAACTTTTGGATTCCAAAGAAATTAAATCTAATTTTTTTGTTGGTAATCTAGCGGCTTTTATCGCATTTTTCAATCACCGGCTTCGCACGCAACCAACGGAGAGACTTTTGCGTTGCGCTCAAATTCTAGGTCAGTCTTTGGTATGAATGCTCATGCATGTAATTACTACGATTCAATTTCAATCGACCCATGGGGACCAAATTTGATAGAGACATATCAGGGAGCCAGGTGTTGTTAGTTATATAAATGATCTACTCTATCTACTCGAACTTTTATTTTCTAGTTTAATTATTGAGTAGTTCCCAGCATCTGCGCTTAGCTTGATTTTTCACATCCATTTCCAAGTTTGAGGATCGGAGCAAAGGACCGAGAAAATCTGATGCAACGGACGCACGGCAGAGCCTCCACATTTGACACTAATTTCACGTTATTAGCATGCTCTCTTTCGGTATTAGGCACTTTTTTATCCGCATACTTTATGGTGTTTACCACCGGTTACTCCAGTGTATTCTAATTGCAAACAATTCTGGTACTGCTTACTCATCGAAATTTCTCTATATGGAATACTCGCTTTGCACAGCTCCGGCCACCGGCTTTTTACCGCCGCAATGTTGTTCGCAAATTCGTATATTGTTTTTTGCACCCATGTATAATACATAGATTGCATATTTTATTGGAACAAATCATCATTTGGTACTAGATGATTCCGGATCTTCTTGAATTTGTGAATCAGTGCCATCATTATGAGATTTAGCAGCTGAGTCCTGTAAATTGTCTTTGAATGCTACTTTCTTGCCTGGCTTCTTGTTACTTTCTTCATCGTCGTCACCTATCTTGAACATTTCATCGTGCTGTTCATACCCAGGTAAAGGTTCAGCGTTCATTTCATCGTACAATCTGTCTCTGTCTTCATCTGCCCTTATATCATCATCATTTCTATGACCGAGGTCAAACGAATCACGGGAACTGACATCTTCACTGTCGCTGTAATCTTCACCAGGGATGATATCGAATTCGTATTCGTCTCTTCTTCTTCTACGAGAGCTTCCAGGAGTCTTGTGATATTTCATGATCACAGCAAGTATGATAAAACCAATTCCTACCAACGCCATAAAATACAAACCTTTATGATCAGAATTGTAAGCTTTCTTGCCGTCTTCTGGTTCAGCATCTTCTGAATCAGTTTCACTAGTCTCGTTGGTATCAGTTTCGGTGGCTGGTTTACTTTCTTTGTTTCCGGAAGTAGTGGTTACTTTTTCTTTCTCCCGTTCTTCAGTCTTTGTTGGCCCTTCCTTGATGGATGTAGGAATATCCTTTGTGGATGTAGATTTTTCCTTCGTGGATGTAGCTTTTTCGTTTGTGGGTGCAGGCTTTTCTTTTTCTGTGGTCGAAGGTGTCTCTTCATAACTAGAAGTTGTGGTTATATGATCTGATTCTGGCTTTAAAGATTTAACTAGTCTATCTCTTCTAATTGCGGCATAATCTTTATCTATTTCGTACTTCTCAGCCTTATCGGCATCCTTACTTTCACCAAAAAATTTGAGTTGCCAATCGACCACTTCGATTTGATTACCTTCTGTTTTAGGGTTATTAAAAACTTCCAAAGTCCATTCTCCAGTTCCTAATTCTCCCCAGTGTGCTACTGACAGGAAAGTCCAATCTTGAAAACCACTGCTTGAGCTATCTCTCGGTCTGAAAGTTGCCAAATCACTGGTTACGCCATAAGGGGACTTTAAACGAGCACCAACTTGTCCTCTGAAAGTGGATTTAATATTCACGGTAACCGTGACATGTTCAATTCTTTCCAAATTCATAACTTCCATTTCTTGTTTATTCACCTTAATAGTGGAGCGGATGACCTTTTTTTTGTCAGAATCAGGGGAATTAATTTTAATAGATTCACCAATTTTTACTAAATCTGAGTAATACCATGCTTGAGGTTTGACATTCTTCCAAGTTTTGGCGAAATGTGCCATTTGATAAGCATCGATTTTTCCATAACCGTATTTGTGAGAATACTTTCTCTTCAAAGCGGTAATTTGGTAGTTGCCGTCGTCTTCGTTGACTGGAACACTACTCAAAGCTGCTACGTACTGTAAATCTCTCCAAGTTAAATTAGGGTTGGCTTGCAAAACCAAAGAAAAGATACCAGCAGCTAACGGAGCAGCGGCAGAAGTACCACCATGAGAAGAGGAACATTTGCCCTCAATATCCGTAGTGTGGATGTGTTCACCGGATCCCGAAGAATACGTGACAACCATAACAGCAGAACAAGCTTCTGCATATGTTGGGTGCATTCCCTTGTAGTCTATGGCTCCCACAGTAATTGAATAAATTGAATTAGTGTATCCATCAAAGTTACAGGAGTCTTGCTGTCTTCCACCATTTCCTGAAGCGAACACATAGATGGATCCTTTATTTTTTCTTCCTTCTTGAACACCTTTGATCATAGCCTTTTTAACAATATTCTCTGGTGCAGATAGAGTTCTACCATCATCGGTGGGCCCCCAAGAACAAGAATAAATATCATTAACATCCAAACCATATATCAAGCTGGCCGCCTCGTCTTCTGCAGTAATGGCGCCGGATAAAATTCTTACTCCACTTACTTGAGACCCATAAGCTACACCAATACCACACACATCATTCTTAACAGCAGCAATTTCTCCTGCGCAACGAGTTCCATGATAATCGTTATACAATCTTGGTTTAGGTAAATTGGTATTATCATTAAAGTCCCAGGATCCTTTGGCATTAAAATTATCTTTCAAATCCTCACTATCACAATCTAAACCATCGTCAACCACAGACGTCACGACACCTTTCCCATTTATTCCTTCATACCATAAACCAGTAACATTCACATCGTTACCAGGGTATTGAGCATTAATTAAATGCCATTGCTGGCCGAAAATTGGGTCATTGATACCTAACTTTTCACTCGTTTCTTTAATTGGAATCTGAGAAGAGTCTACAGGTTCAAAGACTCTCTTGGAAACTTCTTCCGAATCCATATAAACTGGGAGTCTCTTCTCCAACTTTTTAGGTTTCAAAATATGAATCGACTTTAAATTTTGATTTGAGACTAAAGTGTCGTATTTATCTTCGAAATCTTGCCTTCTTACCATCTGATTTTCCTTGTTCGAGTTATAATTACCGAGGAATTTATTATGGGAATGATTCTTGGGGAGAGAAAACACAAAATGATCGTCAAAGCCTCTAACCTGATGCTCAAACTCGTAATCTTTATTAGCATCAATAAAATTTGTCAAGGGCTCACTCGACCAGGATGTGTCTATCTCTACAATGAAATAGTTCTTGTTGTCGTAGTCCCTAGCGGGAATCTTTGAACCTGACACCCACGTAAGAGCATGGAGAATTCCCAAAAACACGTCGATTCTCAACTTCATTATTTGTTGAGACAGAAACTGGTTTACTTGATCGGTATGTTGAGTTTTTCAAATGCGACTTTAGTATACAACACGAATACGAATTTTGGAGCTCATAAGGGCACATATTAACAATCGCTAGATGATACATAAAATTAGTTGTAGTACAGCAATGATTTGGATAGACGATACGACATCAGATATACTCTAAGAGAGGCAAATATACATCGGGGAATATTTACAACTTGTATATGCTCGCCTGATATCCTAAAGCGTTTTGAGAAGTCTCTATATTTAGAATTTGATATTCGAAAACGCTCTTATTCACCTTGAAGTTGTAACTGAGTGAAAGAGCAGATAACCCAAAGCACTATAGACACTGAACTGATGAAAATAGGAAGGAAACCGTCGAGAAGAGATTAGCTTGCCATGAGAGTACCCAATATGTACAAAAAGCAGACTACTTCAAGAGCTTCTAAGCCGTACGAAGTCAGTGAAGATTAAGTGGTCGGTTTCGTATACAGACCTACTACAATAACTAAGGGGAAAATCTCAATAATCGAATTCACCAAGAGGACCTTGTAATTTGTTTTTCACCTTTTTTTGGGGGTGGATGTTTCCCTCATTTAATCAAAAGTTGTGCTGCCAAATTTTCAGTCCAGTCTTCTCTGATATCTAGCTTTTATCCGGGAACATATAGGTGATAGAGAATACTAAATAACATCGATTATTATGCTCAGAAAAGTCCCCAATCAATCCAGTTCTTTTACAAGCTTTGACTCGAGCTTAGCGTGTGCTTTCTAAAACTTGCAGCCATTCGCGTGTTCTTGAAAATCTATTTTACTAATGTTCTATGTTGCAGCACTAGCAATTCTAAATTTTGCAGCTAAGGTAGCTGCGGATGATCATATGGACATGGAAATGGATGCACCAATAGAATTCCACCCTGTGAATGCAGCTTCTAAAAGTTTTCATTGGATAACTAGTTTGATAATTTTATTAATTTTACCTTCTATTTCTACCAGCTTCGCAATTGCCGATCGGCTTCATTTGTCTGTGATTTTGCAGTTGGTTCTGGGGGCTTATCTGATTTTTGAAACATTGTTCTTATCATTTCCTGATAATGTTGATAATCATGAAAACAGAACCTCCACCGGTGCTTCATTTTTCCTCAGTGTCTTGTTGGGGTTAACGGTCTTTATCGGAACATTGTTGAATGGATCTAATATAATGATTAATAAATTTTATCCTCACTTATCATCATCTGACAAATACACCGGTAAATGGGCAACTGGCTCTTACAAAATTCTTTCATTCTTAGTTGTACTCACTGGATGGGTAAGAGTTTCAATTGCTCCGATAGCCCTTTTTGGCTTTTGCTACGGAAAGCATACTGGCCAATGTATTGCTCATGGGATTATGGGGTCATCATTTGTATTATACGGTTTTGTATTATTCATGCTTTTGATAGTTCCATGGCTACGCAGGCGGGATGAAGGAAGGCCTCAGGAATTTTATGATTCTTGTGTTATGTGTGCATGGGGTATCGTCAATACCTTTACTGAGCACAGATGGGGAAGAGAACCATGGAATATGGGAGACTACGATCATACTTCAATGGGAATTATCTGGGCGTGTGGGGGATTTCTTGGCATGTTTTTATCTAGGAAGAATCAAAGATCTTTCATACCTTCACTTTTATTAATTTATACAGGATGGTCGATGTCTCAACATGTTCAAAAATTGGAAATTTCCACCAAAGTTCATGCAATGTTTGGTTTGGTATTGATGAGTGCTGGATTTTCTAGAATAATCGAGATTCTGTTTGTTTTAAAGGATAGGTATTTCTCTGAAGATGGAAAAATCATCTCATTTCAATATTTTCCACCAATGTGCCTTGTTCTTTCAGGTCTTTTGTTCATGGGGGCAACTGAGGAACAATTGATTCTAGTACATGACTTAGGTGCTACGTATGCTGCTTATGTACTTGTTGTAGTAGCCGCTGGATTTACGGTATGCCTCTGGATACTTTTGGTATTGAACTTGTATTTGAGGCTTAGAGGGTACGATGAAGATGGTGAATTGAAAGTGGGTGGCTACCATAATATTTTACCGACTGATGTTGAAAATTTCGAACTCGGCGAATTAACTGACGATGAAGTGGATAGAGAGCCAAGATAAATAGACAAATGCAGTTTTAACGAACGAATTAAAATTACAGATTTGGGCACTATTGGGAACGGGCTAAATCAAGCAGGAAAAGACTTAATTTATCTAGTAAATATCAATTTTAAAACCAAGGACATCCATAAGTGATTGAAGATTTACGTAGTCACGTTAAAGTAAGGTACACGACCGGTTGCAACATATGTAAATCGCAGCCGTCATCGCATCAAAATTGGTAATTAGTCGCACTCTATTAGTCAGAGGTATATAGCTACATTTTCATATAATGAGTGCTATACTATCAGCAGATGACTTGAACGATTTTATATCCCCTGGAGCAGCATGCATTAAACCCCCAACGCAAAACGAAAATCCTCGGAACGGTGAAGTCGAGGTCCAAATAGATGATCAAGGAACCACTGTAGAAGTATCTAAAGAGGGTATAACATCTACACTTTCACCAGCTCAAATATCGCTTGCTGACTGTTTAGCATGTTCTGGTTGTATTACATCAGCAGAAGAAATTCTTGTAGCACAACATTCGCATGAAGAATTAATAAAGGCATTAAGGGAGCAGAATCCTTCTCAACATTTTGTGGCCAGTATATCACATCAGTCAAGGGCTTCTTTAGCTACCGCATTCAACGTGTCAGTTGAACAAATGGACAGACTACTTATAAATTTATTTGTAAATCAGATGGGATTCAAAGCTGTTGTGGGAACATCATTGGGCAGAAAGCTCTCATTAATAAGCGAATCATATAATATCGTCCAAAAGAAACAGAGTGGATTCGAAGGTCCTTTATTATCTTCAGTGTGTCCTGGATGGGTTCTTTATGCTGAGAAAACTCACCCTTATATTCTTCCGAGGATGTCGGATATAAAGAGTCCCCAACAGATCACTGGTTGCTTATTGAAGAATTCTATAGCAAACGACTTAAATGTTGATAAAAGAAATATCTACCATTTATCAATAATGCCATGTTTTGATAAAAAGTTGGAAAGTGCAAGACCCGAAAAGGATGAGGAAAATCAATACAAAGATGTAGATTGTGTTTTAACAGCAAAGGAGTTAGTGACATTATTAGACCAACATAAAGACTCATTCCAACTCGTACCTTCTAATATCAATGAAGTGATCAACTCAGAAACATCTATTAATGATATTTATCGTCGCGTGGCACCTTCAAATTGGCCATTGGTTGATTTTTCCTGGTCCAATGATTCAGGTTCTTCATCTGGAGGATATTCATACAATTATTTGAATTTATACAAGAACCAAATGATAGCAAGAAACCCGGAACTTGATTCAGAGAATTTTGAAGTCAAAACTATTTCTGGTAAAAACTCAGATGTTTACGAATTAAGACTCATGTACAATAACGAAAAAGTAGCAAGTGCTGCAATCATCAATGGGTTTAGAAATATTCAAAATTTAGTAAGAAAGTTCAAACCAGGACAGAAGGCAAAAACCAATCCTCTAGTTGCGAGAAGAAGAGCACGGGTACATAAGTCGGCTGAAGCAACTGAAGAATCAGCAGATGCAAGTAAGTGCGATTATGTAGAAGTAATGGCGTGCCCCAATGGATGTATCAATGGTGGAGGACAAATTAGCCACCCACAGGATGTTTCAGAGAAGGACTGGCTTTCAAAGTCAGCGGAAAACTATTTCAGTATTCCAACCCATGAAATAACATCTGCATTAGTCCCAGATTTGATTTCATGGAGTCGAACGTTTGCTGCGCAATTCAATGTTAACGAACAGAGATTATTTAAAACTTGGTTCAAAGAGGTGGAGAATTCGAGCGATCCTAACGCCATCCTCTTGGGAGCCAAGTGGTAGTATATAGGGTAAATATTTATAGACGGTGAAAATACATGCATACAAAAGTTTACAGATGTAGTATAGTGATAATACATTTTCTCTTAACTCGCGTTTATCTTTATCATTGCGATTCATAGAGATGGATCATGAATACAGTCTACCGGCTTGGGTAAAGATCGTATCTTTGTATTCCTCGATCTTTGCCAGTGTAATTATAATTCTATTAATCAGTCTTCATATTTTGAACTATAGAAAGCCGTATCAACAAAGATTAATGATCAGAATTCAATTGATTGTGCCGCTTTTCGCTTTATCATGTTATAGCATGTTGAAGAACCCAGAACTGACGTTTTCAAAATTCATACTAGAACCCTTGAGGGAAATATATGAAGCTTTTGTCATTTACACATTTTTCAGCTTGCTTACCGACATGTTAGGAGGTGAAAGGAGCATTATTATTAGTACTAGTGGGAGGCAACCAGTTGAGCATCCGGGATTTTTAAGATTTATCTTCAATGATATAGATATTTCCGACTCCACATCATTTCTAGTGATTAAAAGAGGGATTCTTCAATATGTTTGGCTCAAACCATTCATTTGTATAGGCACCATTCTCACGGAATTGTTAGGAGTATATAACGTGAACAATATGGGTGCAGAGTCAATTTATCTTTGGTTGATGATCTTATACAACATTAGTGTAAGTGTATCACTTTATTGTTTAGCCATTTTCTGGAAAATTTTATGGGTAGATCTAAAACCTTTCAACCCAGTGGGTAAGTTCTTATGTGTCAAGCTCATAATTTTCGCTTCGTACTGGCAAGGAGTCCTCCTAGCTGTTTTGAGCTACTTCAATGTATTACCTGAAGCTAAAGAGAACTCAAATAACTCAAATGTTGGATTATCTATTCAAAATGCTTTATTGTGTGTCGAACTCATAGGATTTGCATTTGGTCATTGGTCAGCTTTTTCATATAAACCTTTCACCCTTGAACAGATACCCAATAGTAGATTGAGGGCTTATTATGCTATAAGAGATATGTTCGGAGTCAAAGATTTGATTCAGGATTTCAAAGCGACTTTTTACGGTGATTATTATAAGAATTACAAACGCTTCGATTCAGTTAATGCAGCAATCCACCACCCAGACTCTAAAGCTAGAATGAAGAAAATTAAATTGGGACTTAGGTATCATACAGATGGTAAACAGAAGTATTGGCTACCTCTAAACTCTGACAACAGATCAACTGTTGACAATGCTACCATTGGAGAAGAGGTGTACGCTCCATCGATTCAGTCCTTTGGAACTTCTACGAAGGGTTTATTTTCAAGCTCGCCGAAAAACATCGGTTCACCCGTTCTGTCACCAAGCTTGACTTCCTCCACCGAAGAGTTGAGTTTTTCAATAGCTGAATCTCTCAATAATGAAGAATTCAATTATGATAATGAAATGTTGGATGATGATGAAAACTTATATCATGTTGCCTACCTGGATATCAACAACTATAGACTCTATAGCCCAGAGGTTCAACTGTTAATCAACTATCCCGTTGTTGATGACGTAGTTGCTAGTCATCGGTATGGGTACAAGGTTAAAAAATTGCGGGAAAGCAGACGACTGTCACAGAGGGGAAGACCTCTACAGAGAGGAAGTGAATCCACATATGGAAGTATTGTGTAAGGGTATTTATTAATGTATAACGAGGATAAGTTTAAAAATTGTTTTGTGGTATATTTACAAGACTATGTACAGTTAATCTTCAATTTTGAACAGATATAAAGAATCCAAATTCTCGTCTTCGACCTCAGGTTTGCCCTTTAGACTCTCTTTTTGTTTCTGTATTTGTTTCTGTTTTTTCTTTAGCTTTAATTCCTTAGCAGGTTTGTTCTTTTTCTCTTTTGGTTTTTCTTTTGGGGTGCAATTTATGACGATCAGTCGGGAAATGTCACCAGTACAATCGAAAAAAGTTCCCGTTTCTTCAAATAAAATTTCTATTTCTTCGAATATTGAAGTTCTTCTTTTAATATCAAACTGATCCAAGGAGGCATGTCGTGAACTTCCCAAAGACTCATCAAAATTACTCAGGGGTGAACCCCTTTTACTATTAATGAGCAAAATGAATTTTTCTCCTTTATCGATAAATTTCATTATTTCTGAAAGCTTTTGTAACTTGAAATCACTTAGACTGATGTTCCAGTTGAGAGTGATAGTTTTCAATGACGATTTCTTTTTCTCTGCTTGTTCCCTTGAAGCAACTATTCTACGAAACTTCTCACTTCCAGATTGTTTTAGGAGTTTTTCTGCTTCCACTGCCAACTCATCTGTATAAACCTTAACCATTTCTTCAATAGGGACAACTTTCACTAATACGCCACTTTCTTGAGGAATTAGTCTCAAACCTTCTTCTTTTGGATTTAGCCCATTAACGATGTGGACGAGAAACTTTTGTTCCAATTTGCCTTTTCTTGTGATGTGTTTTACTTTACCTTGGGGAACTTCTTCACGGACTTTGTCGATGAGAGAAGTTATAGCCTTTAATTGTTTGCCCTGAAATCTGTCCAACGCAAACCTTGTTTTCCGTGGTGACTTCTCGTCAATACATTTCTCTCTCTCATTGACTCTTCTAAGGGTGTGCTTTTCGTCTGAAAGTCTGGTGCGAGATGGCCTTCGGTTCTTCGTAAGATCCCCAGAAGCAAATTTGGCAGCAAAACGGTTATTGGATTTCTTGTAATCATTTATATTTTCAACTTGTGAATGTGTGGTTGATGTATTTAGAAGACGTATCCCTATAATATGGGGCTTTAGAACTCTAGTGCTAACATTCTTCCAATATGAAGATAACATGGCGATACGTGAAAAATGCGATTATCATAAATTTACTTCGAGCGACCTATTTTTCATTTTTAGATCTTTATTCTCTCGCATTTCAACTTATGACAGAAACTACCTTGCTAAAGCGAGATGGCCTGGAAATACCCATAGATAAAACCAAACTATTGGAGTTTGTTGAATCTTTAAAAGATGGCTTAAACTCAAATTATCTCAATATATCTGAAGTTATTGAAAAGGTTGCAATCTCTTTACCTGATCGGATAGAAGTCAATCAACTTTACGAGTTCCTCGCAGAGCTGTTTGCTGCAAGAACAACAAAGCACCCAGATTATGCTTTGTTGGCAGGAAGAGTGGAATCTATAAAAATTCAAAGAACAGTAGGTTTATCATTCAGCGATAATATAAAAAAGCTTTTCAATAATGTTCATAGCAAAACCAAAAAGCACACTCCTTTGATATCCGACAGCGTTTATGAAACTGTTATGCGAAACAGAGACCTTTTTGATTCTACTATTAGACCAGCCAGAGATTTGGATATTGCATATTTTGGTATGAAGACTTTAGAGAAATCTTACTTATTGAACGTTGGTGGCCAAACGTCTGAAACCCCTCAGTACCTTTTCATGAGGGTTGCCCTTGGAATCCACGGCAGTGATATCAAGAAGGTAGTTGAGACCTATAACTTGATGTCTAAGAAGTACTTCATTCATGCATCACCTACATTATTCAATGCTGGAACTAACTATAATTATTTAAGTTCATGCTTTTTACTTGCTATGGAAGAGGACTCTATTGATGGGATTTATAAAACACTTCACAAGACAGCTTTGATCTCCAAAGCTTCCGGTGGAATCGGTATTCATGCAAGTAATATTAGAGCCACTGGATCTGTAATAACATCTTCAAATGGTACTTCTAGTGGATTAGTTCCCATGTTGAGAGTATTTAACAATACCGCCAGATATGTAGACCAAGGTGGTAATAAACGTCCTGGAGCTTTTGCAGTTTATATTGAACCGTGGCATTCTGATATTTTCGATATACTTGATTTGAAAAAAAATTACGGAAGTGAGGAGATGAGGGCTAGAGATCTTTTCTATGCTCTTTGGATACCTGATTTATTCATGGAAAAGGTGAAGAACAACGAAGACTGGTGCTTGTTCAGTCCAGATGAATCTCCAGGGCTCCAAGATTGTTACGGTGATGAGTTCAATGCTTTATATAAGCAGTACCAGGAGGAAGAACGGGAATATAAAACTGTTCCTGCACAAAAGTTATGGCAGAGCATACTAGAGTCCCAAACAGAAACAGGGGGTCCATACATTTTGTTCAAAGATGCCTGTAATGGAAAATCTAATCAAAAGAATCTAGGTACCATAAAATCGTCTAATCTTTGCTGCGAAGTTGTTGAATACTCTTCAAAGGACGAAACAGCTGTATGTAATCTTGGGTCTCTAGCTTTACCGTCATTCATCAAGGAAAATGATGAAGTACTTGAGTTTGATTTCGAATTACTCCATGAAGTTACTATGGTTCTAACCAAGAACTTGGATAAAGTAATAGATATGACTGAATACCCTGTGGAATCCGCCAGAGTCTCGAATATGAAACATCGTCCAATTGCAGTTGGAGTTCAAGGTTTGGCAGACTGTTTTGCACTTTTGAGATTACCATTTGAGTCCCAAGAGGCCAAAGTGCTTAATATTCAAATCTTTGAAACAATCTACCATGCTGCTATCACTGCTTCCATTGAGTTGGCCCAGGAAGCAGGTGCTTATGAATCTTTCACTGGATCGCCAGCATCCAAAGGTTTACTCCAGTTTGATTTATGGAAGCATAAGCCTTCCTGTCTATATGAGGATTGGGATCAATTGAAGGAAGAAATCAAATTATACGGACTTAGAAATTCATTGTTAGTGGCCCCAATGCCTACGGCGTCAACTTCTCAGATTCTAGGTTTCAATGAATGTTTTGAACCATTCACGTCTAATATATACACTAGACGTGTGAGCTCTGGCGAGTTTCAAGTTGTTAATAAGTATTTGATCCAAGATCTTATCGATCTTGGTTTGTGGAACACAGAAATGAAAGACAAAATTTTACTCTCCGAAGGATCCATACAAGACATAGAAAATATTCCAAATGATATAAAAGCTTTACACAAAACTGTATGGGAAATCCCCCAAAAGGTTATTGTTGATATGTCTGCAGATAGAGGCAGATTCATTGATCAGCTGCAGAGCATGAATATTCATATGAGCAACCCAACCTTCTCAAAGCTTACTAGTTGTCATTTCTATGCTTGGAAAAAAGGCTTGAAAACTGGGATGTACTATCTTAGAACAAAAGCTGCCTCAAAAGCTATCCAGTTTACTATCGATAGCAAGAAAATTAATTCGACAGCTATCGCAACTCCATCTCAAGGTTCGTCAAAGAGGAAAAGATACCATGAAGCGAAGAGTGTTCAACTCAAAGCACACAAAAGAAAAATGCCTACTCCAGATTCATCTCAAACAGAAACTCCAAATGTTGATATCTATGATGATACGGTAAAGTTCTGTGGTTTGGATACCCCAGATAATTGCGAGTCGTGCTCTGGGTGAGGAAGAAAGCTATTTGCCAAAGGGAGAGGGTATTCTTGTCATTAAAAGGTAGAATGTAAAAAGTTATTGTAATACTAAATATATGTAATATACACTGTTATCGTCTACGAGACGAGAAGTCAGAAACTTGCTTCAAACCTTCCCTAGTAACGAAAAAAGTTTTTTGCTTATTATCAGCCCAAACAAGTACACCGATTTCACTGGCATAGTTTCTCAAAACTTCGAATTCTTTCTGGTTAGAGAACTCTCTAAATAAATAGCCATCGTAAGTTTGGATTCTATCCAATTCTAACTGCCATAATTTAATTTGATCAACAACATTAGGCGGCAATATTTCGAGCTTGTGCTGAGCAGATGCTTCTGATTGAGTGGAATTTCCACCAGCAGCCGTATTTATATTATGGCTGGCATCAAACTCAATCTTTTTGTCTAGCTTTTCTTGGGCTAGCAATCTCATTTGTGGGTGGGCATGAGTCTCTAAGAACTTTATTACTTGTCCAGCAGTAATACCATTAGACAAGGCATTCCGTATCGACTCTCTAGTGATTTGACCGATAACCATATTGGAAAATCTAGTTTTAAGTTGGACAAATAGATTTAATATGGCAATTTCTAAGGGACTTTGAGTGTATGAATAAAGTTTGAAATTAGTTTCAATAATTATAGATCCTTGCTGCTTTGCACCAACCGATTCAGTAGAATTAGCTTTATCAATAGCAATAGACGGTGTTTGCAAAGACGTAGAGTCTGATGTTAACGTGGTGGCCAATCGCGTGGGGTAAAATCGTGTGGAACTAGCAGCTCTCTGATAAACAAGGCCAAAGTCTCGTAAATCCGATAACATTTCTATTTGTGTATCACTTAATGCTGCAACACTGTAACTTTTACCTAATTGAAGAGAACCCAACATGAAAATAAAATTTAACACATCAACTGCATCCATCTGTAGTTCTAACGTTAAATTAAGATATTGAAGCAATAATGTCCAGATTTGAGCATTGATATCCTGTAACAAGAACTGAAACCCTTTATTAGTGATCTTTAATTCCATTGCATAATCTGTATTACCTTCCATCAACTTTCCCAGTTTTAAAAGCTTCAAAACCGATCTACTAGGGGTAGCAGATAGCTCAGTACCAACCATAAAATGCAATATTGTTTCCCATTTCGTAGATGCAAATGTGTCTAAAAACTTGAGATCCACAGGGTGTTTATCTGGAGTAGTAGTTAAATTTCCAAAAGCGTCTGGTGATTGGTTCCCCGTTAAGCATGCTTTGAAGTTATCTCTAAAGACCGTATGCAATCGCACATATTGGCCTGATTTGTCCCGTTCAAGTAAATTCAATGCTCTCATTCGTTCTAATGATTCAAACTGTAGATGTCTAGCAGAAGGTTTACACCATTTATCAAGATCTTTCAATGGAACAGCTTTCTCATGGAATACCATAGACATTATATAAAATTTCGCCATTGGAGGGAGCAATCGATAGATGGATAAGCACGTTGCTGGAGCAGCATATAGCCGCGATTGTATTGAATCATCAAGACTCTCCAAATGTTTTATGACTGTGACCTTGAATAAGTCTCCAGAGGACATTGGGACTCAATCGTATTTCGGTAGTTAAAAGATTCGCGATGCTACAACAAATTTTTTTCAGTTTTCAAATCATCTAGTAGTTTGTATTAGTAATGGGGAAAAGAAAAGCACCTCATTTCGAAAAGGAGGGTGTCAGTACCGATGAAGCCTTTCAGCCGCTTCTCCAAGAAGTATACAAGGGTAAAAAATTAACAGATCCAATAAATACAGCCCAAGATAAGTGGAATTTATTACCCGCTTTCTTAAAGGTTAAAGGTCTTGTTAAGCAGCATCTCGATTCGTTTAATTATTTTGTGGATACCGATTTGAAGAAAATAATCAGAGCCAACGAATTGGTACTCTCTGATGTGGATCCGGAGTTCTATTTGAAGTATCTTGACATCAGAGTTGGTCATAAATCAACCACTACTACCGCGAAAGGCATCTCTAAAGAAGTCAATTTGGTACCTCATGATTGTAGATTGAGAGATTTGACCTATTCTGCTCCTATTTATGTCGACGTTGAGTATACTAGAGGTCGTAAGATTATTATACACAGAGACTTAGAAATAGGTAGGATGCCAATCATGTTGAGATCAAATAAATGTTTGTTGGATGGAATCGATGAAAGACAAATGGCAAAGTACGACGAATGCCCCTTGGATTCTGGTGGATACTTTATTGTAAACGGTACAGAAAAGGTTATATTGGTTCAGGAACAATTATCGAAGAACAGAATCATTGTTGAAGCTGATGAGAAAAAAGGAATTGTCCAAGCATCTGTTACCTCATCAACCCACGAGCGTAAATCCAAGACTTACGTCATAACTAAAAACGAAAAAATTTATTTGAAGCATAATTCTATAAGTGAAGATATTCCTATTGTTATCATATTGAAAGCAGCAGGTATAACATCTGATTTAGAAATCTTACAACTAGTCTGTGGTGATGATCCCAATTATCAAGATTTATTTGCAATAAATTTTGAAGAGGCTGCAAAATTAGAAATTTTCACACAACAGCAAGCACTTCATTATGTGGGTAAAAGAGTCAAAACCATAAGAAGAGCCGGGGCCCCTAAATTGACTCAATTACAAGAAGGTATCGAAGCCATTGCCACTACAATCATTGCACATATAACTGTAGCTGATTTACAATTCCGTGAGAAAGCTTTGTATATAGCAATGATGACCAGAAGAGTTTTGATGACAATGGACAACCCAAAAATGGTCGATGATAGAGATTATGTTGGTAACAAGAGATTGGAATTAGCGGGCCAATTAATGTCGTTATTATTCGAAGATTTGTTCAAAAAGTTCAACTCCGATTTTAAAGCTAATATCGATAAGATTTTGAAGAAACCAAGTAGAGTATCCGAGTTCGATGCTCTCTTATCGATCAACATTCATTCCAACAATATTACAATGGGTATGAATAGGGCTATTTCAACCGGTAATTGGTCTTTGAAACGTTTCAAGATGGAAAGGGCTGGTGTGACACATGTTTTATCGAGATTGTCGTACATTTCAGCTTTGGGTATGATGACAAGAATTTCTTCTCAATTTGAGAAGTCTCGTAAGGTCTCGGGTCCCAGAGCCTTGCAACCTTCCCAATTTGGTATGTTATGTACTTCAGATACTCCCGAGGGTGAAGCTTGTGGTTTAGTCAAGAACTTGGCTTTGATGACTCATATCACTACTGACGATGAAGAAGATCCCATCAAAAGGTTATGTTTCATTTTGGGGTGTGAGGATATACTTGAGGTTGACTCAGCAAACTTGCACTCAGAAGGGAACTATGGAATTTACCTTAATGGTACGTTAGTAGGTACTACTAGATTCCCTGCAAAGTTTGTGGGCGATTTCCGTAACTTGAGAAGAACTGGTAAGATTTCTGAATTTATTTCTATTTATACTAATACTCACCAGAGAGCGGTACATATTGCAACTGACGGAGGTAGAATTTGTCGACCATTGATCATTGTTGACAAGGACAATAAATCAAAGGTCAAAGCCAAGCACTTGCTAAAATTACAAAAAGGCGAATGGGCATTTGATGATTTCTTGAAGCATGGTTTGGTGGAGTATCTTGACGTCAACGAAGAGAATGATTCTTTAATTGCGATTTACGAGAAAGACTTGACCGATCCTTCCAAGCTGAATATCACACATTTGGAAGTTGAACCCTTCACAGTTTTAGGTGCTGTTGCTGGATTGATTCCGTATCCCCACCACAACCAATCGCCTAGAAATACCTACCAATGTGCGATGGGTAAACAAGCTATTGGTGCTATAGCATATAATCAATTCAGAAGAATTGACACATTATTATATTTGATGGTCTACCCTCAACAACCAATGGTGAAGACGAAAACCATCGAATTAATTGACTACGATAAGTTACCAGCAGGTCAAAATGCTACTGTTGCAGTCATGTCATATTCCGGTTATGACATTGAAGATGCTTTAGTATTGAATAAATCTTCCATCGATAGAGGTTTTGGTAGATGTCAGGTGCTAAGAAAGAACACCATCACCTTGAAAAGATATCCTAATCATACTATGGATACCTTAACTGGTATGAGGGTCGATGAGAATAACAATCCTATCAAACCTCATGAAGCCTTGGGTCCGGATGGTTTAGGTGAAGTGGGTATGAGACTTGAGAACGGTCAAGTTTATGTGAACAAATCTGTTCCTACAAATGCTGGAGAATCAGTTGTAAATGGTGGATCTGAACAACATGCAATTGGAAGTCATAGAGAAACTCCTGCATACTACAAAGGATCCGAACCATCATACGTGGACCAAGTTATGATGTCTGTAAGTGACAATGATCAAGCCTTAATTAAAGTGCTTTTGAGACAGACTAGGAGACCAGAATTGGGCGATAAATTCTCTTCCAGACATGGTCAAAAAGGTGTTTGTGGTATCATTGTTCAACAAGAAGATTTACCATTCAACGATGATGGTATCTCCCCAGACATTATTATGAATCCCCATGGTTTTCCTTCTAGAATGACAGTAGGTAAAATGATAGAATTGATCAGTGGTAAAGCTGGTGTTCTAAATGGTTCTTTGGAGTATGGTACTTGTTTTGGTGGTTCAGATTTGCACGACATGTCTGAAGTTTTGGTCAAGAATGGTTTTAACTATAGCGGTAAAGACATGCTTTATTCTGGTATCACCGGTGAATGCCTTCAAGCCTATATTTTCTTCGGCCCCATCTATTATCAAAAGTTGAAACATATGGTCCTTGACAAAATGCATGCAAGAGCTAGAGGTCCTAGAGCTGTCTTAACCAGACAACCTACTGAAGGTAGATCTAGGGATGGTGGTTTAAGATTGGGAGAAATGGAAAGAGACTGTGTGATTGCTTATGGTGCGTCTCAGTTACTATTAGAGCGTTTGATGTTATCATCTGATGCGTTCGAAGTTGATGTTTGTAACAAGTGTGGGTTAATGGGCCATCATAATTGGTGCACTAGTTGTGCTAGTACTGAACATGTTATCAAAATGACAATTCCGTACGCTGCAAAACTATTGTTCCAAGAATTGATATCCATGAACATCGCTCCAAGATTAAAGTTGGGCGATGTCTTTTAAAGTATCTATGATTTAATATAAACTTGCATATAGAAACATATAAATTTGGCCAGATAAAATAAAGCCTTTGGTTAAATGTAAGTTCGCTAAAATGCTGCGAGTTCTGCAGCAGTTTTCGCTAACCCTTGTGAAGATAAGCGTGAGAAATAACGAGTTTAGGGAAGAATAAAAAGAAAATACTAATATGGTACTTTAACAAAAGTTTCTCGGCTACTAAATTTGTACCGGATTCCATAGATCAAACTACTGAAACTTCAAAACACTTAAAATATGTACTATGGCCCAAGGTATGTAGAAACTAACCTGGTTATGCGACAGTCCATTTTGGGCCACTTGGTCCCGTAGAAAGAGCACGCGAACGGACGGTGCTACATAAACCCCGTGGAAAAAGTAATTATTGCCCGACGAGCAGACCATTGATACATGACCCCAATTACGAAGTACTGGAATCGGAATATGAGTCAATTATTCGTACATCATTCCGAAGATACCCGCGGAACCATACTCGTAACCAAGGATTCAAGGTTGGTAGCGTTAAGAATGTTGCCTCTTTAGGTGAGGATACTAACCATAGACAAATTACAACCAGAACCGGGGCCCCAAGTATAAACTACGATGTTGAATTTCAATATTTTCTTCCAGCCCTTCACATCACTTGCACAACGGTAATCGACAACAATAGCCAACGTTTCAATGCATGGGTATAGGATCCGTGCTATTCCACCTTGTGGTTCACATGAAGAGGGATTGGGAGATAATTTATCTATCACAAGAGGTCTTGCAATGTCTATGAAAATCCTCAACGCAACAAGGACAAGAACAAAAGAGCTTTAATCATTAAATAGAAAAGAACCACTCACTTCTGATGAGGTTTACTTTTTGTGTGGAAGACTAATATTTTGTCTCCTCAAATCCAAAAGAGTTTTACCCAATTTTTCTAAAACGAGGAGAGCACCTGTAGAGGCCGTAACGATAGATAACGAATCAGGTAAGGAAAAGATATAGGGATACTAGAAGGAGAACTTGCGCACAAGCTTACCGGGATATTGGAACTTCGAGCCTCCTTTTTGGAGACTTAAAGTTTACGTATTAGGTAATATGCGACTGCATACGCTTTTTTTGCAGCCAATTGAATTCATTATGTCTACTACAGCATTAATACTTCATCATAATGTGGAAGAACGAGGTACGAAGAAGCAACTTTCCTCCGACACCAAAACTTTGAGTGAATGATCTAAAGTTTTAAAGCTGTAATGTCTCTGGTAGAGTTAGGTAAGGAACAATAAGTCGTTTGAAAAAATTGTTTCTTTCTGTAGTATTATTAGTTATTTCAAAGTTAAGACCTCTTACATGTATGTGCCTGTGCCTGGTTGTGTAAGTATCTCTAGCTTTGTGCTAAATATTCCCTTCAAAAGTTCTTCGCAAGTGATTACGTAAGCATTTAGTGAGGGATCAAATCGCAAACTCGCGCAGATCAAGGAATAAGTACTCAGGTGTATGTCACTAGTGTTACCATTTTCAGCATATAAATTATATTAAAATTACATTTTACACTTTATAAAATATTTCTTCAATCATTGCAAGAATCTCACTAGTTTGAAATGGATTTGAATAAGAGGGTTTTGTTTTTCTGTGGATTAGCACTCTCCCTATTTCTTGTTCACAGCTATTCAGAAACTTCACAGATCAGTGTTGAAGACGCCCTATTTTTGACTAGAAATAGTCTCAAGCAGTTGAAAAGGAACTGGAAATCTCCAACAGAAGAGTTGACTGTTTCAGACATTGATCACCCTTTCAATAATGTGGTAAACACTGTGTTTCCCATTGATCTTAAGCTTGAAATAAATACTACCGATACTTATTATGAATTGATTGCACGGTATGCTTCTTTTAGTCCTATCTTAAACTTTCCACTTATGGGACATTATAGAATATTTCCTAACAATGCATGTAATGCTATCAATAAGCTGCTTACAAATTTTGAGGATTATGAAGATAAAATCATCGTAGTCCTTCGTGGTGGATGTACGTTTGTGGAGAAGACAGAAAATCTTTTGAAGTCTGATTTAAATCCGAAAGGTATAATTATTGCAAATGACGAACCTTATACAGGCTTGATTACGATGTATTCCAGTACGTTCAACCAAGACCGTACTCTTATTGTACCAGTGATGTTTACTTGCAATGAGTCATACAAAATACTTCAAAACTTGAATAGGGAGGACCTTCTTGTAACTCTTGAAACTATTTCACTAGCTAATTGGCTCAATATCATTGTCTCAATGTTGTTTTCCCCACCGTTACTCATTTTATTTTTCTATTGCACGATTCAAGGTATTCAGCATATTCGAACGCTCCATAGGAATATGTGCAGTCAAAAAATTGTCAAGAACCTACCGGTTTATATGTACAACAAGAATCATTTGATATTGTGTGATGACTTCTATAAATATTTGAATTTGACAGGTCAAACCAATAATTTAATTGATGAAATCGAATCGTCGTCATCTAATTCGTCTTTGAACTATGATGAACAACCTTCCAATAACAAGCCATCCCCTGCTTCCTCTGATGCATCCTTGAGGAACTTTAAAATAAATGGAATGGATGTAAGAAACTTTTCACTCAATATTCTCATAATGAACCAGGATTTTTACCCATCTTTCAAATGTTCTATATGCTTGGAAGGACTCAAACCTTTGAAATCTAGAGTTTTGATTCTTGAATGTAAGCATTTCTTCCACAAAGAATGCTTGTCCAATTGGCTCATAAATTTCAAAAGAAGTTGCCCCTTATGTAACAAGTCTGTGTACGAGAATGTCTCTGGTTTACTTGCAGGTCAAGACATCCTGAGCTATGGAAGTACTTTAGGAGATTTAGAAGCTAATATTGGTGTAGATGCTAGTTCACGAATCTTCGACACCAGAATAGAGAGTGATAATGATGAGAATGAAGATGACGTTTACTCAGAGCACAATCAACTATTAGCCGAGGGAAGTAGCAGACAAGGGGCTGTTGATTCGAGGAATACATTACCAGTAGAAAGAGCAGAGACTTCCATTAAACTGCTGCTTGTTGATCGGGTGACAGATCTCAACGGCGACAAGGTTGTTGGCCCATCAAGAATAGATTCCAATAGATCAGATTCGGTTCCCGCTTCTGAGGCTTCGGAGTCAAGTTTATCGTTTATTACAACAAAGACCCATTTCACGCTCCCTTCAAATATCACGACCGCTAGCACAGAAACGAATGATAGTCATTCTGATGAATCCACTATACACCTTTCTCAGTTATGATGTAGCTAATATAAATTTATGATGTATCCCGCCAACCTCTGTGTCTATTGTAGGAGTTTATAACCACGATTCATAGCGGTGAGCTAACGCATTTGTTAAAAGCTGTGAGGTAGTTAGATATATTGTAACTTGTAAGTACAATTTTGATCACAGAGGGGGATTTAAACTAGTTTTACGAAGCCTCAAAACGCTTGAACTGTTTTGTTCCCTTTTGCAGCCAAATTGGCGAACTAAAATTGCGATGTAAGGAGGTGTAAATACAGAATAATTGATTGAATACTTTACAAACGTGATTCAAACTTCTCTGTTGATCCAAAACTGAAGATATCAAGTAATCCACTAAACTTAAGAACTCCGAACCCTTCTCCGAAAAGGCCCTGTGCTCTAAAAGTCCCGGACCCGGAGAGTACCGGCACTCCACATTTGGATGTCGCAATCATGTCGCGCGTTGAACCAACCAGTATAAAAGCAAAAATAAAGTAGGATATACTTAGTCTTGATAGCGTTACTTCAAGCGTTAATTAGACACCTTCCTTGTTATATCTATCTTTTTGCATGCGATATCATTAATCAAACAAGAAAACATTCGCATCATGAAACAAGAGTCCGAAGATAATTTAGCCAAAGAACGGGCTGAATCACCTAGTCAAGATAATCAAAATGATAAAGCTATGAGAAGAAAAAGAAGAAAAAAAGTGGATATTGCCTGTGTCTATTGCCGTCGTTCTCATATGATTTGTGATGAATCTCGTCCATGCCAGAGGTGTATCAAAAGAGGTATTGGACATCTCTGCTATGATGAGCCTTCTAATGCCAGGCAAAAGAAGAAAGCCCAAGAGTTGACCCGGAGTGAATCTCTGCCTGGTCCTGCAACAAATAGTCATAGTCCATCATATACGCCTATTCAAACATCAATCCTGCAAGTAAATCAGACTCCGAACCAGATGATGCAACCTTCTGTGAATAACGTAAATGTGGATCTAAGTAATCAGCCGAAGGGGTTTAACAAGTCTGTGTTATCACAAACCATGGCATTCAATTTTGAGCCATTTTTTTATTCAGAACATGCTGGAAGTGAGTTTAGTTCTTTGAATGACTTTTTGTCCATGATTGACGATCCAGACTTAGTCAATGGTGCCCTAAATGAAGATACTCCCAACAATAATATGCTTAATTTTGGAATCGATGGCCAACCAGGTAATGGTCACACACAATCCATTCCCAGTATGAATCCCGTCACCAATACAACGTCTACGGAGAACCTACAAAGTATACTTGCACTTTCTCCAAATCCCAATACTAACTCAAATCCTAACGCATATCAACAATTCAATCAGTTCACACAACATAGTCCACAACAAGCTGTTCCAAGTCAGTTACAACCAACTTCAAAATCAAAATCTACTCAAAGCGAAGCTTCGGGCGAAATAAACGAAGTTCATCAACCAGTTATATCTGAAGCTGCCAGAGACAAGTTTTTCCTTACAGCTGCCGATCCCACGACTGAAATTTCCCCGGAAGAGAGATTGAAGCAAGTGATTAAGGCCAAGTTAGAAGCTGGTTTGTTACAGCCATATAATTATGCAAAGGGTTATGGTCGTTTGCAGAACTATATGGACAATTACATGAACTCTACGAGCAGACAACGAATTTTGAAGCCTTTGTCTGTGTTCAGACCTGCTTTCAGAGCCATTGCTAGAACATTGAAAGATGTTGACTTAGTACTTGTTGAAGAAAGTTTTGAAAGAATGTTGTTAGATTATGATAGAGTGTTTACCTCTATGGCTATACCCGCTTGCCTTTGGAGAAGAACTGGAGAGATCTACAGAGGAAACAAAGAATTCGCTTCATTGGTAGGTGTGACAACTGATGACTTAAAGGATGGAAAATTGGCCATCTATGAACTTATGAGTGAAGAAAGTGCGGTTAATTTCTGGGAGAAGTATGGAGCAATTGCATTTGATAAGGGCCAAAAGGCTGTTTTGACTAGTTGTAACCTCAGAACCAGAGACGGAATCAAGAGGAAGAGTTGTTGTTTCAGTTTTACGATTAGGAGGGACAGATATAATATCCCAAGTTGTATAGTAGGAAATTTTATTCCAATAGATCCATGAGCTGTATTAGTTAAGAGTTCATGTGAATGTACATTTCATAGATAATCACAATCGAGGGATGTGTTTTTAATGATCGTTATTGTTAGATGTACGCTTTACTTACTCTTCATTATCTTCTTCCTCAGATTCAGAATCCAAGTCATCCAATGCTTCATCGTTTTCTTCCTCTCTTTCTTTTTGTTGTTCTTTGGCTCCTTCTTCTTGTTCAAGAGCTTCTTTCAATAATCTGAGTTTCTCTTCCTTGGCTTTCCTTTGGACCACGACATATTGACCTAACGGGGTCCTTTCCCATCTAACCTCGCTGAGGAAATTGGCTACTTCTTGCTTATTTGATGGACCATATTCAATATTGGATCTCTTGGATGCAATGAACTTGCTATTCTCGTTCAATTTCTCTACCAATTGGGACAACTGTTTATTGAATTTCACATTTTTTGAGGTCTTAATAAATCTCCTCAAAGAGATAGTAGCTGGAGTTGCTAATTCAGGGAATGCCACACTTTTTGAGTATAAAACAAAGAATTCTGCCGTGAGTTCCACAAATTCTTCAGTCAAACCATCCTGGTAGACTTTAGTTCCAAGGTATTGTTGTCCGGCCTTGATGTTATTTTCAAAATCAAATACTGGCAAGTTATTTCTTTTTGGGTTCTTAGTGATTGCGGTGGAATTCAAGACTTCAATGATTAAAGGAAAAATCGGAATGAATACACCAGTAGATTGAGATAAACGAATTAATGATCTGATTAAATAGAATCTTAAAGGGAAAAATTGAGCAGTTGGGATCAATCTTATAGCACCCAAAGTAACTTGAACCAAAGGATAGATCAATTGCCTCAAAGGGCTCTCTTTGTTTTTGTGTTGTAATTCCTTTTCTGGATTACACTGTTGACTTACAACTCTTGACCAGAAATCCAAGGAATGGCAGTATTGCCAGTTGTAGATTGTCTTGTACCCTTCTTTGGCATTGGAAGTAGCATTAATACTATTTCTCAAATGAATGGCTAATTGTCTTACATATTCAAATCCAATCTGGTAAGAAACAGCTTCATCAATTCCGTATAATTCTGCAGCGGAGTTTTTACAAAAATTCAAAAGGGGCATGGTGTATTGATTAGCTTTTCTGGAGTTCTTCAAGAAAATCGTGTAAGTAGATTTCAAGACGGTTTCCAAGAGGGATCCAGGGAACTCTTTGGAAACGTTGTTTAAAAATGCAAAAGTAGCGATTTGAATTTGAACATCCGTGGTGGAAGACCAAACACCTACAACGGCGGATAAGATCTCCTTCAACAATCTTCTGAAACTTAAGTAGTACGGGAACACTTCCTGCAAAGAGAATAAAACTAACGTGGCGGTTTCAGTGTTATTAATGTCATTCAATAAAGTTATGAAAGAACCAGCATGAGATTTCAAAATCTTGGCTATGTGTTTAGCATTTTCGTTTTTCTGTGGTACAATTCTTACGCCATTATTGATTTTGAAAGGTACAACCTTTTGGATAGATTCTGGAACTTGTTTCAACGCCAATAACATCAACTCATTGAATGCCTTGGGGTCTGTTACTACGTATTTGTATTCCTTAGAAGTACTGTTAATATTCACAGCCGCTTTGAAAGCACCACAGACTTGTCTAATGTTTTGAACAGAAGGCTTTTCAACAAGCTGTTTTGTCCATGACCTGACCAATTTAAGAGTGATTTCAGTTTTCTTAATGGCTGCTTCTTCATGATGTTCTTCATTTAATTCCTCTTCATGTTCTTGTTCTTCTTCACTTTGTTCGATGTCTTCATCTTCGGACATATTGTCATCACTGATAGCATCTAAAGGATTAGTACCAGAGAAGTCCAACAAATCTTTATCGTTGTTCTTTAAATATTTGTAAAATTCTGGGTCTTTCTCTTCTAAAGCTTCCATATCTAAAGCTTCTTCGTCAGATGAGGAGTCTTCTTCTTCATTTTCTGACTCTGGTTCGTCTTTTTCTGTAGCTTTATTTCCACTCTTACTAGGCTTTTCCTTAGGAACTTCAAAACCTCCCTCAAAGAATTCGTCTACTGACATATCTTCAAAAACTTCCTTGGTTTTTTTTGGTGGTTCGGCATCACTCGAGCTCTTTTTCTTTCTGCTCTGGATCTTTTGATTGTGCTTTTGGACTTCCTTTCTATGATCCAAGGTGTGTTTTAAGTGCTTCTTTTGAAACTTCCGGGTGGATTTACTGGTCTTAGCCATATTGAGTATTCGATCACAGAAATTTTTTGCGATGAGATTGAGATGAGATAAAATTGTTTTAGATAAACTAAACAAATGAGCACAGGTACAACATAAAAAGGAGTCCGAGCATACAACTAGGTGCCAAGAACGAGTCAAGAAGAAAGATGATACGAAGACAGGTCGTCTATTTGAACGAAGTCTAGGTGTCTTTTTGGTAAAGACACTAACGAATTCAGTTATGTGCTTATTTATTACCTCTATACAAATTCCTTAAATTTACCCATAAACGCATCTTTCACCCACTGAAAAAGTTTGTCGTAGACTATAATGTCCGAGTGATGATAACTGATGCTGTGATCATTATCTGTAAAAAAATGCACGTCGTAGTTTTCTGTGCTGTTCGAATTGAGTTGGTCAATTAGCCAGAGCAGATTTTGAACATGAACGTTATCATCCGCAGTTCCATGCATTATCAAGAACCTTTCAATGTTCTTAAATGCCTTGATATCACAAATCATTGCTTCAGAATAGTCTCTATTATTTTGAGGGGATTTCAAATATCTTTCTGTATAAAACGAATTATAGAATAGAAAGTTCGTAACTGGTGCAACCGCCATACCATATTTGAACGTCTTACCCTTATCTAGTTCCAAAGTTTTTAGTGTCGTGAAACCACCGTAGGACCAACCCCAAATTGCAATAGAATCTGCATCAATTGTTTTCTTATTCTTCTTGATATATTCTGAAGTTATGGATATTATATCTCTTCCCTCCCAATGCCCTATATTTCTAAAACTGAAACGCTTGTTCTTCCATCCATATCCGTCAGTACCCCTTGGGTCTATTTTTAAGATAATAGCATCTAGTTGGCAACTGACAATGTCTTCGAATGAAACTTCATAACTTTTGTCCACAGACTGAGACCCAGGTCCACCGTAAGCATTGACTAATACAGGGTATTTTTTCCTCTTGGGATCAAAGTTTGGGGGGAGAATCTCTTCCACGTTAACAGCGACGTTGTTAACATCAATGGTTTTGTATACCTTTGTAGGTAGGTTAAACTCATTCACTTTCGACTTCAAGGCTTTATAATCATTCACCTTCGGAAGTCTGTCTATATGGCTGTCCAAATCATCATACGTATGAAGTTCTCCAGTGTTAACAAATTTTTGCCAGGGTATACCAGGTCCCAAGTGCTCTAATAGTATGTGCTGTCCCCTTTTGTCAGTACGGAAACTGTATGTTCCTTCGGTATTATTGCATAATACGAACTCAACTCTACTGTCCAAGCTAACTCCTATCAAATGAGAATCCATGGAGCCCTTGATATTGGCTAAAGTATAAATTAGTTTTTCATTAACATCATACACGACAGGGGCCAGGTCAATTACGTTCCAATCAGGAGAGGAAGTCAACATTTTTGGGGCTCTAGCCAAAGGAGATTCATAGAATGCTAGATGTGTTCTATTGTTATGAACTATCTTATCAATATACCCACCTTTCAAAGGATATATTCCTGTATATTTATCACACCAACCACCAAAACTTTTGTATGCATCAAGATTTTCAATTTCTTTATACTCATTCTTGGAAAGAGTGACCACCTGCTTGGATTGTACAGAGCTGGTTCTATCTGTGATTTTTACAAGAAAATGATCCTTGTCTATCCACCCCGCATCATAAAGAATGAAATCATGCCACTGGCTTCGCAAGTTCACCTTAGTCAGTTTGTTGCTGTTGATATTGTATGTGTACAATGTTATAATAGAATTCGGCGTTCCTGGTTTAGGATACTTATAAGTCTTTTTTACAGGATACTGAAGAACCCCACCAAATGTACTCTCGGATTTGTCTAAATCGTAAGTAAGTCCAATATCTTTTCCTTCTTTCACATAGAACTCAATATCATACTCAAAGACATCTGTGTCGTTAATTGATCCGTAGAGGATATTTTCACTATCAGGTGACCACCAGAGTACTTTGTCACTACCGAAGATCTCTTCCTCATACACCCAGTCTGGCTTCCCATTGAAAATCTCATGCGACCCGGTATCTGTGATCCTGGTGATCTTGAGGTCAATTAGATTTTGTATATATATATCGTGATCATGAGCGAACACTATTTTATCACCATCGGGTGAGAACTCAGCAAAGTGAATCTTAAATAATTTAGAGTTAGAAACGTCTGGTGGTTGAATCGGGATATAAACGTTCGTCGCAGGCTTGAATAACCAGTATAAAGCAAACGACAGATGCCTCCACTGAGCCACCAGATCAGATTTAATCAAATGATAGGTTTTTGGGTCACTCACCAGTTTTGCAGGATTCAAGATTATATCTTCAGAATAAAAAAAGTTGTTACTATAAGCGAATTGATTGTTCTCCATCAAGATTTCGGTCTGATCATTTTCAGTATTAGCAATGACCCAACTACGATTTGGGCCTACAGATAAATAAAATCCACCCCCCGCAATACCAGGGTACTGAAGCTTATCTAACCATTTGATATATCTAAAAGCGGGTATCAAACTTCCCCTCTTATAATGATCCATTGTAAGGTTTTTGTTGTTTGGATTATAGGCCGCAAGGGTGATGTTTTCTCTACCCATTCGTACACTTGTCTCCCAGTGTAAGCTTAAACTAGAAACCTTGACATTAGCATAGTAGAATAACGTGATAACCCACAACACAATACTTCCCAAAACCAAGATCAACCATGCTTTACGCAGCGTTGTTACTCCATTATAGGAGCTCAAGACGTTTTGGAAAAGTAAATCATCATTGAAATCAGTACGGTGATTAGCACCACCTTCATTATCCATGTTTTTGTAACTTTCATCAATGTGATGGAAAATTTTGGAAGTAATGCTTTCAGTATCACCAAAACTAGCTGCATCAGATGCTTCTTCAGTCATAGTTTGTGGATTGTGCGATTCATTGTTTGGAGGGTACTCGAGCATTTCGTACTGCTCATCGTCACCTCTATTCATCGTCAGCCCAATTCCCTAGATTTAGGATGTTTAAAATGTTTTACGAGGTTTAGTGATTTCTCAATTCTATTCTTAGCCAAGCTATAAGTGTTTGTCGCGTAAATTGAACTTTGAAAAATTTCCACCAAATTAATTCTAAAATGTTGTTGGAAATTAAAAGTAGGAGCAAATCTATTAAACCAATTTCAACTGATGAATTTTTCAGTGGATCTTTCACTAATGATGTGATTGAGCTTGTTGGTAAAGATAGTGGATTAGCTAAGAATAGAATCAGACTCACTATTGAACAAGATGGAAAAAGAGTGCCCTTGGCTATCAACAAGCAATTAAAGGCTTATGGTATTACTGAAGGCTCGGTGATTTCTGCTAAGGATTTGGGTCCACAAATTTCATGGAGATTTGTTTACGTGATTGAGTATCTTGGTCCAATTCTTATTCACTCCCTCTTCTTTTATGGATACTCCAATTTTTTTGGGCCATACAACATGACCCAAACTCAAATCGCATTATTCGACTTGAGCTTGCTCCATTTCCTCAAAAGAGAATACGAGACTTTGTTGATCCACAAGTTCTCTAATGCTACCATGCCATTGAAGAACATCTTTAAAAACTGCTTCCACTATTGGCTTTTGAATGGAGTATTATGTAGTGCTTTTGTGTACGCTCCATCCAGATTGTCTTATTCAAGTAACCTTTTAGTTAGGAACTTATTCAGAATCAATGATCTTCCACTTGAATACGTCTTGTTATTTGTGCTTATTATTGCAGCATTTGAAGTTGCTAATTTCGTTACTCACAAGAATTTGGCTGACATTAGAGCTAGAGACCCAACAAAGTATCAAATCCCATTTGGTTTTGGTTTCAATTGGGTTACTTGTCCTAACTACTTCTTTGAAATCATGGCGTTCATTTTCTTTAGTGTATTGAGTGGTAACTGGAGTTACTTCTTATTTATTTTAACTGGTGGAGTTCAAATGTACATTTGGGCTTTGGGTAAGCACAAGAAATACTTGAGAACTTTCGGAGATGAATACAAGAAGTTAGGTAGAAAGGTATTGATTCCAGGTATTCTTTAAACATATGGTAATTAATTTAATTTTGATACACAAAGAAAATATATGACTAAATAAGCTTGCTTGTTTATATAGATGGTTTGTTCTTCTCTAATTTCAAACACACACTGTTCACACAATGTCTGCTGTCGGTTGGGGTATTGTAACCCTCTCCTTTGAAGATATGACCTAGATGACCACCGCAATTGGCGCATCTCATTTCTTCTCTAACAGTACCAAAGCTTCTATCAATGTGTGTAGTTATAGATCCTTCCACAGCTTGATAAAAAGAGGGCCACCCACAATGGGAATCGAATTGAGTGGATGCCTGGTAAAGGGGACTGCCACATCCAACACATTTGTAAATTGAATTGGTGTCATTAGGTTTTTTGATGTACTCACCAGTTCCTGGAGCTTCCGTTCCGCTTTGTCTAAGGACTCGAAATTGTTCGGGAGATAAAATGGCTCTCCATTCTTGTTCTGATTTACTCATCATGGATCTGGATATGATTCTCGTAATTGGTATACCTATTGATTTAAAGAACGTAAAATTCATTAGTAGAGGCAATGCGAATGCGAGACAAGAGAGTGTATACAGAAGATATAGATTTTAATCGTTAACTAATATTATATACATCACAGATTGAAGTCATTTCGGATTCAGCGCATAAAATAATTATATTTACCCGTTTGTTTTCTAGATTTATCAGTGGTATTTAAATCCCACAGGATTTCGACATCATATTCCCTTGGGTTTTTACTGTTTGGTCTAGCAGAAATTTGTCCCTTTATAGTGTCATCCTTTTTAACATTCAAGACTTGGTCCATGTAGAAGACAGTTTGCTTCCAATGGGTATATTGGTCCATTGGTCCAGTCTTTAAAACGACCTTTTCATCACCTGGAAATTCACAATCGAACCAAACAATATAAGCATGACATGATTCATTATCAATTGGTTCTAATTCAAATTGTCTGGAGAAAACTAAATCCTCTTTAGTTACTTTATTGATATCAAACTCGAAAAACTTATGAGAATTAGTGATCAATGAGTTTTTAGAAACAGTGTCGACCAATGGTTCGACCATAGCAACATCAATGAAAGGAGAGTAGTCAAATCCATAGACATCATTCCAATAATTGATTTTTTCATCTTTATATTCACCGTCCTCAATACCAGCAATATACATGGAACATTTATCGGGTAAAATTAAACCTCCTTCGACCAAATAGTGGTCACGGGCCCACAATACAGTGTCCAACATAGATTCGTATAATAAGAAGTATCCCATCCACTCCGAAATGATGATATCAACTTTTTCTACTGGTAATTTGATGTCTTCTAACTTGCCTTGGATCAAAGTGATTTTCTCAGAAAACCCATTCAAAGCAGTGATTTCTTTGGCTTTCCCTATAATATTAGACATGTCGACAGCGTAAACGTGTTTGGCACCAGCATTAGCGGCAAACATCGACAAGATTCCAGTACCACATCCAACATCCAAAACAATCTTGTCTTTGAAGAGATGTCTGTTTCTGTACATGGCAGAACGGTAGGATAAGGTTCTAGAAGTATCCTTCAACATCTCCTCATGGATACCGAAGTGATCATAGGAGGAAAAGTAGTGTTGCTCGGTGAATGGCAAGCTCTTCTTATCGGTAGCAGACATGGTGATATTCAAGAAGATGATTTTTCACCTCATCGCGAGAACAAAAATTTATGCGAGTTGAAGACAGGCTCGATTGGCGACCAAATCTTTTTAATGGGTAACGTTCGAATCAAAATCGGTAATTGAACTTCAAAAGTAATTCATTATTGTTAATTGGCAAAGACTAAAAACAATCATCGCCTATATTATACTTCGTTATTGAGGAAATATTTAAACCTATACATTCTTGACCTTAGTTGACCCCAAACCGTTGAAGCATCTCTAAAGTAATATATGCAAACTCTACACTCTGATCCACACAGAAGCTGTGAGTAATTCCATCATCTACATTCCCTAATTGAAACGATAAATTCCGATTCAGTTCATCGTGATACTTTGTCAATATATACTGTCTAGTATTATCGTGAACCCAGTGATCGTTGAAAGCAAAATATGTCCAAATTTTGGTTCCGTTTCGACTAAGTGTATTGAAAAACCAATCATTCAACTCATTGTCCTCTAGAATCATATCCATCTCTTCAATTGCCATAGTCAATGCTTGTTTAATGATTCTACGAGATTTGATAAGCTTGACGGAAGCATTTATAGAATGTTGAAGAGCACTCTGGGAGTCGTGGTCGTTAAGTTTTGGTGTTGAAAATATGAATTTTCTGAAAATATACGCAATGAAATCATCACCTAAAAACAATGTTAAAACGAAGCTGAATACTATTGCCAATTGAACTATTGGTAAATATTTCAGGAGAATTACTAGCCTTTGACCGGACAGTGACTCCTTGATGTTTATTACTGTAGGGCATATCAAACCGATAAACCTCAAATTTACTTTTGAATTCTCTTCCAACATCCTTACTACCCTTTGGGTGATGTAAGAACCAACTGAATGAGCCATAATATAGAGATTGATTTCGCCTCTTTCATCAATAATGTCACTGAGGATTTGAAATTTGTGCTTCACCTGAAAGTCAAGGTTGTAAATTGGGTATCGTTTGCTACCTTCCTTCAAGTAGTCGTCTGTCGTTTGATAACCTGCCTGGGAGATACATAAAATTTCAAATGTTGGGTGTGCATTTTGAATTAAATTTAAATAGGTGATATAGTATTCTACGAGACCAGGATTCCCAGGAATGAAAAGAAGAAGATTTGGGATTTCAGCTTCTTTGAGTGGCTTCTTATGATAAACACTTGTCAATGGGTACAGGTCCAACGTTTCAAGACTCATTATTTAGGTTTTCGCAACAATTATTTTCGCTACTTCATTGGGAATTGTTGAGCTCAATATAGCAACTCAATTTATATATGACGACTGGAATCTATATATATATATATATGAACCTAATTGAATAGTACCGTAAGATGCGCTATGAAATCCGCCACCTTCTTGTAAGGTTCTACAATTTGTGTTTAGGATCCCTTGTTTGCTATTGCAAATTAATATTAAAATATTTCATGGGTTTTAAAGGTGGCTGCAAATTGTCACCTTCATAGAGATCCTTCTCGTAATAGTGCATAATTCCCTTTTTGTCTAAAAGAATAATGGTTTGGGTGCGAGTACCATAATATTTACCAATAACATCATTCATTTGTGCATCGGTGAACTGAGTAGCTAAAGGTGGCACGAAGATAGTTCTTTTCAATCCCATTAGTTTCTCTTGCATTGATTTATTATCGTACGACTTGTCAAAAGTATTTGTGGATAAAAGTTTAAATAGGGATTCCACCAATTGATCTTGATTGTAATTGTCATGAATAGATGTTTTGATGACCTCTTGTAAAAGCTTTTTGCCCATGTTCACCTTTTCCCATGGGTCATAGAAAAGTGAATTAGATAAGCCTATAGTAGTCTGCTTCGAATGCATAGGAGTTTCGTGTTCTCGATCAAAATCAAAAATGGTACCTTTATCACCTCTATTGCTAATGATATTCAACTTATTGATATGGTTATGATCATTACTTTCGAGTTTTCCGTACAAGAGAGAAAATCCTCCGATTCTTCCAAGGGGGATCTTGTCCAAAGGCTCTACACCTACAACTCGTGAAGCTAATGATGACTCAAGATTATTGTACCAATCATCGTCAGATAAATCGCTGGAAAGATAATCGATCGGAAGTATTCCTCGAGAAACTTCGCTTATAACATTTATGTCGTCTGTTTCCCTGAAGTTAACAAGTACGGCTATGCGACCCTTGGTGTCAACGCCTATCCAAGTACCATGCTCTGCTCTTCCTAGATCAGCAGGTGCTAAAATATGTTTGTTATGAAGAGGCCTGAGTTTTGCGCCTTCAGTTGGACGCTTGAGATATTCATCCCGGTTTGATATTAGTATAAAGGGGTAATCAGGACTTTCTGTAGAAGCTATTAGAATACACATAGCTACTCAACAAAAATGTGGGGGTGCGGCAGATGTTTTGAATACAAAAATATACGAGAGCTTGGGTGCAGGACTCAATCTGCTTAAAACTCGATTTAAAATAGTTTAGTATACGCTATTTGAATATCTACAGATTTTTGCATAGATACATTTCAGACATTTTAGTTATCGCTCAAACGCACAGGATGGTCAGGTTGTGGTATTAAGAGGTTATTACGGTACACTTGAACATCAATAGGTGGTTCTTGGAAACTATTTTTTTGATATGGATAACTCTTCCATGAGTATTCTTGGTCTTCGTCAAGTTGACTCATAAGACTTCCAAGCTTATCAGAATCATATTCGTCAGAGTTATAGTTAAGTTCTTCCAAGCCAACGTCTATATCAACATCGACTTCGGGAACATTGAAATCTTCATAATCGCTGTCTATCACAGCATAGTTTTCTTTTGTTAAACTCATAAACTGTTTCTCATATCCATCGTTAAAGTCAGTACGATGAAAATTATCATGAATTTTACCAAAAGTCTGTATTCTTTCCTTAGGTTCGAATTTAAACCTTTTTGGGTTTCTAAAATGAATAGAGGGGTTAAATTTTTCGTAAGCTTGTGTACCTTTGAAGTAACTCATGGAGCTTAAGGTTGCCGCTTCTGCTCTAGACTCTGGATTCCATGTGAGACAAGCTTTTATTACTTCTGCAATCCCAGGATAATTTTGTGATAGGAATAATTGGTCAACAGTGGTACCTTGACAATAAGGAAGTACAAGACCAAGGCTCGCAGACAAGTAGGTGGCCTCTTTCCAGAATCCTCCCATTGGGACTGAAAATGAATATGGAATGCCTTGTGTGGTGTCTGGTAATGCAGGAGAACCAAGAACTCCCAAAATGAGGGCCAATTGATCAAGTTCACTATTACCAGGAAACAAAGGATTGAAATTCATCAACTCCACAGCAATTGTACCAAAGGCCCAAATATCAACCGCCTTGCTATGTACTCTTTTACGTAACAAGATTTCAGGAGATCTGTACCATCTAGTGGAGATATACTCAGTGTAAGGGTTGAAATTATTAACACTTCTACTCAACCCAAAATCAGCAATTTTGACAATGAACAGATCATTGCGGCGATTTGGAGGAATGTTAATTTCATTTGTGTAATACTGAAGAGTTGGGGTCACCAATATGTTATCTGGTTTCAAATCACGATGGAAAAAATTATTTTTATGTATATGCTTTACTCCATCTAAGACTTGACTTAAAATGCTTTTCAAGGTTGATTCCTTGAAGGGATGATTTTTCCTGTGTTCAATCACCTGTGCAAGATTTTGATTCATTGACTCCATAACAATATGGACCCTGTAACTAAACGGATCGACAAACAAGTCAAGCACTTGAACAAGACTTCGATGGGCTGGTATCGACAAAATGAACCTGATCTCCTTGCAGTTCAAGAACTCTTCTTTATTAGCCACGGGATTTAACAATACCTTAACTGCTACCAAAGGCGATTTGTTCTGTTTTGATTCTTCAATTGGTGTTAAAAGACTACGGAATCGGTACAGATCATTTGTGGTGAGATTGTGTTTATCCTTTGAGGTTTTCGCCCAGAAGACTTGGCCGAAGCTGCCGCTTCCAATCAAGTCTATAACTGTATAAACATCATTCATTACTTCGAAAGGAGTAGCGCTGAATTGTTCTTTGTTGGGGATTTTAACGCTGGAAGGCTTAAGAGATTTCACCACTTTCATATCTGGGTAAGAAAGACTATATGAATGGTCAAGAAGTGTTAAAGGTGCTTTGGGGGTACCCAGATTAAACCAATGGGTACTGATGTGTGGAAAAAAAGATGTTGAATAAATCAACTGTTTCTAGTTTTGAAAGGGAGACTTTGTGGATATATTTTTTGCAACTGGAATCTATCACATTTCCCGTTTTAGATCAATGGGTAGGCACACGACTACAAAGCTACGGGAGACTAATATTGGATTTACCAGATCGAGATAGTAGGTCGATTAAACGACTCTGTACACGGGGATACATAAGCAATCAAAGCATCATTTATTTTGAGCTCCTTTGAAAACGTTAATATATTCGTGTATGTGCTTATTTGGTGTTTGTGGTATATTAGTGTGGTGAGGCACTACATTATTTTTGGCAGGATAAGGGTTGGTTTTCCATCATTCATGTGGAATGTGCAGAATTTGTGACTTCAAGCAATAGTTGCCAAAAAAAAACACTGCTTCAGAATTACATCCTTTCTTTTGAAAAACCTCATCATAATCTTATATCCTGATGCCTTTCAGACAGATAACCTAACACTATACCTGGCTGCGAAAGTGAAAATTCTCATTGACTCATGGTGTCTACCAAAGAAAAATTGGAACTAGCAAGTGCCATAGCTGAAATCATTCCCCTTGATCCGGAATCATGTAACCAGATGATAGAATATGCTCTTACTCTACCCAACACAGCAATACAACAGCATTTCGCTGATATACTAGGAGATAGTGACGCTACAACTGCTTTTTTAATGAAGTTTATGGATATTAAAAGTCGTTCCAAGGACAGAAAGACAACTTCCGCTCCTTCAATGATATCTGCATGCCAACGTAGAGACGGCAAGGGAGATTCCCAGAGCGTATGGCACAGTGAAAAGAAAGAAATCATCAGCACGTCACACACACCAAAATCAAATACCCACTCTAGAGGACCTAAACTAACATCCGACTTGGTGAAGGACAACAAAAAGGAAACAAAAGAGAATAGAAAGTCCAAGAAGAGACAACTTAATAATCTTAAAGACCTTGAGGCCGTATTGAATACTTTGGAAATAAAGAATTCTGTTGAATCATTAACAGTCTGCAACTGTAACGCAACAAGACACTCCTTATTCGAAATAGCCCCAAACTGTGTCAATTGTGGTAAAATTATATGTGCACGTGAAGGTCTTCAGCCGTGTTCTTTTTGTGGCAATGAGATCATGTCTTTTGAGGAAAAGAATGAAATACGAGATGTTCTACTACGGGAGAAAAAGGATTTGGGAGAAAAAGTTGTCATCCCAGAAAGACAGGATTCACCCAAACCCAAGTCGAAAAAAATTGTTGTTTCTTTGAATGCAGGTGAGAATCTTTGGAAAGCTCAGGATGCAGCATTGAAGCAAGCAGAGGCAGACAGAAAATTACAGCATGAAATCAAGGAAGAAGAGAGAAAAGCCAAGGAAGTCGAAGTTCAACAACTGAAAGAACTACAATACTATAGTGGCATAAGTGGTGTTGATCCTGATCTTGTGAAAGCTCAAGAAAAACTCAATACTCTTCTAGATTTTCAAGAAAATGGTGCAGAAAGAACTAAAATCATTGATAATGCAGCTGACTACGAAATTGCTACTACTGGAAGTGGGAATATGTGGTTATCTGCTACAGAAAGAGCGTTAAGATTGAAAAAACAGCAAAAGCAACTCAGAAAATATGAAGAAAAGGAACAAAAGCGAACCGGTAAGGGTAAAAGAACAGTTGAGATGGTTATCAAGAATGGAAAGGTTACAATGGTTGAGAAGTATAATGCGGATGAAGGTGATAATGATGAGGACATTGCTCACTTGGAGGATCAAATCAAGGAGGGTAAGCGTAAAACGGAAGAGTCAATATCTCAGAGTATATGGGACTACGAAGATGATAAGAACAAATGGGAGAAACCAATGTATACTTCTTCTGGGCTGCATAAAAAGACAGAACTTGGACCAGCATTGAAGAGAAGGGTACAATTCAGTACTGGTGATGCTAATGATCTAGTTGCAAAGCTGTATTAAATTGCGTATATAGTATTCATTTTGAGTTATTTCGTTAATCATTATTATTACCTCCTCCTGAAATTTTTGTTCTTCTTATAGTGTATCTTCATTCTCTTATAGTTGTTACTTATCGGTGCCCGCTTTCTTCCAGTAGAAACGGACGTCTTTTTAACAGGGGCTTCTTCTTCACTACTCTCTTCATTGCCACTATCGATCATTCTATCCAATTTATGGTCTTCTTTCTCATTTATGGCTTCCATTAGGCTGTGCAAATCCTTTTTACGCAATCCATCATTCTCTGGTTGAACCACGTTTGGCTTGATCTTGTACCTCCTGGTACTCCTCTTCTGAGTTTTACTCTTCTTTCTTCTAAATCCAGACTCTTCATCTCTAGTCCCTTCATCAGATGACTCGGCTACTTTGTACTCTTCTGCTTCTTCCTGACTAATGTTAATGCTTTTATGGTCATTGTACACTTCACGGAAACTTCGTCCTTGGAAGTGGCCCTGGGACTTTAGAGGAGAAGGAGATACCAGAAAATTTACCACGTTCTTTGAAACAGGTGTGGCAGTTGCTTGAGAAGCATTTGTGATACTCCTTTTCGTTGGAGTTATTAACTCGCCTTCAAAAGAGGAACATATCTTAGCCTCCGTCCAAGGAGAAACTTTCACAGACGGGGTAGACGGATGAGAAAGAAATGGCGAAGACTCCAGCCCTTGGGGTACATTAAATTTTATGATGCTTTTGTTGAAGTATTGTGGAGTCACAATAGGCGCCGCTTTGGTCGCTTTTGATGGTGTTGCAAACGGAGATTTAACTGGGCTTTGCAGGACCGCAGCTATTTTCAGCATGAATGATGCTTTGGTGGATGACTTGGAAGGTGTCACTTGTGGAATCTGTTTGGGTTTAGTTGGGGTTTTGAAGTCAGGTAAATGTTCTAAAGGAAAATTGGCTTTATTCTTCAACGGAGACGAGTCGGGTGGAGTCATTTTGATATCAAATATTGAAAGAACCTTTCCTCCAGCCTGTGGTGTTGGTCCAAGTTCAGTAGATTCCTTCAGTGGTAAATCTATATCCTCTCGCTCTGTGTCTGACAAATCTTTGGTAATATCGAAGTCCCTGAATGCGCTCAATTCTTTGGATTGTTCAGAATGTGGTGAGCTTAGGTCCTTGTGTACTTTGTCATGCAATTCTTTTCCTCCAGCTGATTGCTTCCTTTTAAGTCTCGGTGCTGAAAGATTATCTGACAGCTTCTTGTATTTGAGGGTTTTGTATAGCTTATAAAGCTTCAGAATTTTGAAGTTATTTTTTACGTCAGCCTTAGAGGGTGGTTTAGAATGATTCTGTACAAATTCATGCTCCCATAACTTTATCTCTTTCTTCACCTGTATGAGATTCTCTTCAATACTCATAGTTTGTTAATCAATTTTACGCGACGCAGAGTAAATTTTATTTGTAGTTTTACAAATGAAATGTGTGATGTGACATGTATAAATGATGAACTCTCTACGCATTGCACGAACCTGTAGCAATGAGCTAGTCCCAAATATATTTAGCAATAGTACTGGTCGCCAATTGATACGTAGAATTTTCTAAAAGTAAATATACTAGATACAAGTATAGATGTCTTCTAGTCTCTATATCTAAAACTGAAGATAGAATTCATATAGTCCATATATTGCAAGTTTACATATTTAAAAATTCAACTTGGTTCCGTCGTACTCCCAGAAGTAACCATTTTGCTCCTTAGTTGAGTTATTGATCACGTCTAACATTTGCTTCACTGCGTCTTCAACCGGGTTTCTTGAAGGTAGAATAGCTCTCTGCTCTTTGGTAGTTGATGCAAGGAACATATCAGTTTCAACAGCGCCTGGAGATAGCGCAAATGTGATTGAGTTCTTGAATACTTCAGCTTCTTCGTGATCGTGATCCCAAGTTAATTGTTTAACATAGTAATTAACTGCAGCTTTAGAAATTCCATAACTGTTAAAACCACCAATTGAGGAAATAAACTCAATACTTGAACCTAAGGTCGAAAGAACTACAAACTTTTTGACACCTTCACCTTTATACAAAATAGGGTACACGGCTCGATAAACTTTGGCAGTACCTACCAAGTTGGTATTGAACATTCTATTGTATTCAGCCAAATTGTGATCTATAGCTCTTCCCATAGTTTGGGTGGTACATATAGCAGCATTGTGAACTACAGTGTCCAATTTTTCGATGACAGAGAATGCCTTTTTATAATCTTCTGGGCCCGCATCAATCTCGAGAACGATAACCTTAACATTTTTGTTCTTTCTACCTAATTTTTCAACTAATTCAACCTTATCATACGATCTAACTGTAGCATAAACAAAATTGTCTGGATTTGAGGCTGCCTGTCTGACAAATTCGTATCCAATTCCTCTACTTGTACCAGTAATCAAATAGTGAACCATATTTGTTGTATATCTCAAAGCGTTTTTATAGATCAATAAAAATAAGAAAAAAACGAATCATTTATATATGGATAATTGTAAAGTTTACGTTTTCCACATTAGTAAGCATTGAACAGCAAGCACAATATTATTCAAATATGAAACCATTATTAAGTAAAATTGTAAAACTTTTTCGGATCATACACGTTTCAGTACCATACAGGACTTCTTACCCCTATTATCAAAGAACCAATTCGAACAACCACCAAGCACTTCAAGATATCATTTCCTCGATCTAAGGAAGAGTTACTCTTTGATTATTAAAGAAAGAGCTTTATACAGTGAGTAGTTCAACCTGGGTGCGGTTCTCATTTCTTTCGAAATCTGCTGAAATTCTTGCAGCAAAAATTATTAATTTTTACTTTTACCTCCCTGTATATTACGGACCTTGTTCACAAGATAAAACGGCATCATCCCCATTTAGCTTACAATGAATTCATTGTAATTTTGTTACTCGTTACTTTGGCAGTTATTTGAATCTTATTAAAATAATTTGAATTACTATTTACACTGGCAAATCAGATACTCTCTATGAACTGTTGAATAGACTCAAGCTTGGACTTAGTAAGAACTCCATCTTGACTGAGGGCAATTCTAGAAATTGCAAGTTTCAATTGGTCTCTTTCAGAATAATTTAGTTCATTTTTACATAACAGGAGCTCTTGGGTAAAGCTTCGGGCAACTCGTCCAGTGTTTTCCCAATAACTTACTAAGAAAGTATTGTTGGCACTTGAATCGTTTCTTAATGCCAAATATACTACTAGTCTTACCCATCTTACCACATCTTTTTTCTCATTCAATAAATTCATAGATACGTCCCAGTGATTCCAAAAGTCATCCCACAGACCTGAATTACCATAAGAAAAAAGTTGTAGTTCTTTAACTGAATTGCTAAGGGAAAGATTCCTCGAGTCGAGGTACCCATCTATAAGATTTGATAAGTCTCTAGCTCTATTTTGGGCAATAATACTTTTGGAAAATTGCTCGTCATAATAGTTGGTATTTGAGTATATAGCTTCGTCTATTATGGCAGGTCCCAACTCCATAGAATCCCCTTCTTCTTGATTAACGAAAGCTAGTTTCCACAAAAGAGGTATCAAATCAGGAGAAGTTTCAAGGTCTATACTCTGGCCCGAGAACCTGTAGAGATCTAAAGCAAACTTTGCAACAAAATCTAGCGCTTTATCAGCTCTCTCTTTGGCTGGAAGGATATTGAGCTCAGGCGAATCAATTAGTATTTTTATGTAATTGACAAGATCTGCGATTCTTTCCGGTTTTAAATCCGTAGACAATGCCAATTCTAAATCTGCATATTTGTCTATAATTTTCTTTTCAACAGTCTCGAGTGTCACTGATTGAGGATTCACACGGTGGAGCGTTTCATACAAGTCGATACGTAAGTTGTGCTGGTTTAATCCACCAAAAAAGTTTGATTCAAATTCTTCGATGTGGTGATTTATCATTTCAGAGCTCAATAAGTGAGATTCTGTGTTTTTCAAAGTTTTTAAGATCGCAAAAGGGATATCATTAGATGTACTTTGAGCATTTCTGTGTTCAGACAAAGTATGGAACAGTCTTCGGGTAAGAAAAAAGCCAGGAATAATCAGGGAATCTTTATCGAGAACCCTGGTAGTTTGTTCAACCTCTTCTACATTCAGTTCTTCCACCCACAAAGATTCTAAATTCAATTCGTCTCTTCTTTCCTTAGTAAGCAAATGAACACACAAGTTATTCACTAAAGTCTCACACATGACCCACGAGTTGGCCGATTTTCCATAATCATTATCTGTGGCTAACGGGGCCTTATTGGCTCTTTTAAGCATTCTTCTTCTAGCCACTGGATTAGGAGCCGAAGAAACTAATCCATTTACTCTAGGTTGAACTTTATACTTGTGTTTTATAAAATGTTTCAACTCTTGGCCAGCTTTGTAAATGTGTTTTTCAGATTTGCCAGTACCTATGAGAATATAATCAAATGGTTGGTTTTCTACACTGTGGGGATGGTCTTTAGGTAGAGCACCAAGGTCGTATATGTGAACGTTTTCGAGCCCATATTCTGAAACAAGCATCTCAGTAAACTCTCTCAATGAAACAGGCGAATTTTCTGGTAATTCAGGGAGTATCACAGGCTCTTTTGGAGTTAAATCAGCTTGTTCTCGTAAGTACCATGGGATTTCTTCAGCATCATTGAACAAGGTTGGTGATGTGCAAACGGAATTTACAGGGATTCTTGTTATCATGTGTCCTAGTTTAGTCGCCAGAGCTCTGAAGGTAACTCTTGATGACCCTTTGGCTATTAGAGATCTTAAAATCATTAAAGAAAAGCTGTTAAAGAAACTGTTGAAAATCGCAGTACTTGAGAACCAAATGCCAGACATCAAGGAAAAATTAGATTATCGATCGCATCGCATTAATTTTTTAATCAAGATGGCTAAATTGGTCCACAATATTCAAAAGAAACAGCACAGAGAAAGGTCACAGACTCTGGACAGATCCAGATTTGGACTCTTAGAGAAGAAAAAAGATTATAAATTAAGAGCTGCTGATTACCATAAAAAGCAAGCTGCTATAAAAGCTCTTAAGAACAAAGCTGCTCAGTATAACCCCGATGAGTACTATCATGCGATGACCAAAAGGAGGACAGATGAGAGAGGGATCATTGTTACTGACAGGGGGAACGAACTGATGACAAATGACCAAGTGAAGCTTCTCAAGACACAAGATTCCAATTATGTTCGTACCATGAGGTTAAATGAACTACAAAAGATAGAAAAACAGAAACAGAACTTGGCATTTAAAAGTAAAGGTAAGCATACTGTGTTTGTCGATTCACGAGAAGAGCAACAGGATTTCAAACCTGAAGCATATTTCAAAACCGATAAAGATTTGTTGAACAGAAGAGAGAACAGATTGACTGTAGATCAACTTGAAAGCAACAAGAGAATCATTAATGAAATGGATGAACTCACAAGAGAAAGATTGAACGAAAAGAAAGTAAAACAATACAAATTGTTGAAGAGTAGAATGGAAAGAGAGCAGCAGCTTCTTGGGGTGCAGAATAGAATGGAACAACAAAAGGAATTAATGAAAAAAGGCAATAAGAAGAAGGTGGTAGATTCTGCTGGCAAAACACTGTTTAAATGGAAGACTCAGAGAAAAAGGTGAGGACGCTGTATATCTTGAATACTACGTACTTAAATACATCTGCATTATTACTTAATTAATTGTACTTTTTAAATTTCAAAAGATCTTGATTATATCCTACCTTCATCTCTAGGCATCGGTATTGAGGTTTCTGTTAACGTAGTCTGTAAACATGGGAGTGATTCTATCAGTATCAACACTTCTCATCCGGTTCAACCCTATATAAGTTCTTCTTATCCTTTGAAGTTGGGCGATACTAACATTGGTAGGAGGCATATCAATGTACAAACCTGCATCTTTGTCAACGACAACTCTTCCTCCTACGCTACTCAATTGCTGATGTTGAAGAATATTGGAGATGACTTCTTGGGTTTGCTTCTCAAGTTCTTGCATGAAGTTATTACCTGAAGTTGCCTTCATCAATGTTGCATTGTTTGGAGGAGGGGGTCTCTTGAGTACAAGAGCATTCCAAATTTCATCTAATGGTAGCTCTTCCCTCTCGTCAGCAGAAACAACAGTGAAAAGAGGGCTGTCCCATCTGTTAGTGTCAACCGGTTCTTCATATCTCATACATAGTTGGTCTATGAGATCTTCATCCCATTGGAGGTTGTGGTCCTTAGTCCTATTCCATCTTTTCAGATCTTCTTTAGAGTTCACTACATGGATCACACAGTGTGGAGTTAGTACACCCTTCGCTTCACAAAAAAGTTGGTATCTGAATCCCTTGATATATGCTAGAGAATCCAAAATGACAAATGATGACCTAGAAATGTCTCTTCTAACTGCAGAGATTTGATTTCCTCTTCCCTGCTTTTCTGTGATGCTCTCTCTATACTCTGATCTTGAAATTCCTAGGTTGTCGTCCGTGTGATATTTAATATTGTAATTGTAACCCGGTTCAGAATTATGTTTCGCTGCCTCTATTTTGGATTCTAGTGCAGTCATGAGCTTCTTGGCCCATGTACTTTTACCTGAACTAGGGAATCCTGTAATAGTAATCAAAGGCATTACTGAGAAGTTTCGCAGTCCATCTCCTCAGATCTATAAATTTTTATTGTTACAGACCCATGTCTTTCATACCCAGGAAAATCTTTCCTGAGTATAATATCCCTTTAGCAAACTTCAAAGGTCACCACCAAAAGGCTCTTACGAAGTTTGGTCATCTTGCACCTCAAATTGACTATATTCTAGAAGTTCGAGATTCCAGAGCTCCTATTGCAACCACCAATGTCTTATTTGATAGGGTTTTGGCCAGAAAACCAAAAATGGTCCTTTATAGTAAAAAAGATTTATCCGTCCTCAATACCGGCCTTTTAAATAAGTGGCACACTCAACATAACGAACTGTTCATGACTATAGATGCTAGAAGCAAGGGGGACGCTCGAAGAATTATTGTTAAGATGAAAAAGGAGTACAGTAGAATGCACCCTCCTCCACCTTTAGGTATGAGATTAATGATTGTTGGGATGCCCAACGTTGGAAAGTCAACCTTGGTTAATACCCTCAGAGATGTTGGAATAAACGCTCATGATACTGATAGTGTGTCTACGAAAAGACGAAAAGTGGCTCGTACGGGTGGCCAACCTGGTGTAACAAGAGCTACTAGTGAAATAATCAAGATATGTGAGTGGCCAGAAATATCCGTGCATGACACTCCGGGCGTTTTTCTTCCCACTGTTAGAAATACACAAACTATGCTCTCTCTTGCATTAATAGGATGTGTAAACTCTTCATTCATAGACCCCGTGGTCCAAGCAGATTTCCTTCTTTACCTATTAAACTTGCAGGATACACCTGGGTCTAGATATGGTGAATTCATGAAGCATCCTACTAATCTGATAGACGAATTGTTGTACAATATAGCTAAGACAAGAGGCAAGCTCAAAAAAGATGATTCCTATGATGAATTGGGTATGGCTAACCACTGGTTGAATTCTTGGAGACAAGCAAAAGATGAAAAATTCAAGGGCTTATTTGAGTTAGAAACGATACTGGAAATTGACAAAGTTGATGTGAGGACTATCTTTCAGCAGGAACATGAAAGGGTTTCCCGTATGAATGTCAACACTAAGATTGTGAATAGTTTGGGTGAAGATGGAACAGGCACCTCTAAAAATAGAAATAGAACAGCAAAAGACAGAGAATATGATTTAAGAAATAGACTTTTCAAATCTTGACATAACTGTAAATAATGTAAATACATAGAAACGGAGAAACCTATTCGGACTTTATTCAAGCAAAGAGACCCTCGATGTCAATGACATCTAACACTCCCTCATTCTCACCGTACGTTCCTGCCCCTTCTTTTCCTTGTAACTTTCTCTTTTTGGTTGTGGGGCGAAATGGCAATGTCTTTTTGGAAAGTTTTTCAATTAATTCGTCACTTTTGTTAATATCACGCAACCAGTTTGGGTCGATCAATGCATTTTGATTCAAAAATATATTACTCAAATTGAATAAATTGGTAACTTCCTCTAATGTCATGTGAGTTTCAAGAAAGTCCGGTTCATTTAGTAAAGTATACATGTTGTTAACAGATGCTGCTTTTCTTATCATTTTGTACAAATTTTCCTGAAATTTGTGGATAGCTGGGTTATTTGATTGAAGTTTGGATGTCGTAGGCAAACGTCCTTGTTGGTCAGTTTTCAGCCCTAGAGTTTGATGTGATAGAAGGCAAGCTTTCTCATTTTCGATGTAAAATTCTTCGCTGTTGTGATCTTCCTTGCCAGTAAGTAGAACATCGTCATCATTGTCATCCAAGTCCCTTGATAATATAAACTGCTCCATCAAATTCAAATCTCCTTCATCTTTAGACACCCCGGTTAAAATTGGGAAGCGACCGATCTTCTCGTCTTCTTTGAACGGAAGTCTTACAATCTGCATAGAATAAACATACTTAGAGTTTACCTTGATTCTTGCAGGTAGCAAAGCACAAATCTTAATTTCTTCGTTTTCCTTTTGCACATATCTTACTATTGCCACTTGTTTCAGTTGAATCAATGCCTGACAGAAACTACTGTAGCTCAATAAATTCTTATTCGTCAGGAGTTTAGCTGGCAACAAGTATTTGGCGTCATCGGTGAAATATGCCACCGGCAAGTCATCAAGGCTCATAAAACCAAGTATATCAATACCAGGTCGACATGAAAGTTTGGTAGCTGCGAGGTAATCTGGATTGACAATTTGAATATCATTATTAGTATACTTATAACCATCGAACCAATCACCCTTAGTTACTTCGATTCTCCTTGTTTCTCCCTTCTCTTGAATCTCCGTATAATAAGCGTATTTAGAACTTAACTCCTTAATTTCATCTCCTTCGTTGTGTATCTTGTAATGACGAAAACTTGGTAATTTTTCAGGTAGAGTTCCGGGGTAAATTTCAATGTCCAAATTTAATGCTTGTGAATTTGTTTTATCTTCTCTGGTGGGATCGTGACCCAACCTCAAAGATCCCTTGAACGAAGCCCTAGGATCAACTCTTTTCAATGGTGGATTACGAGCAAGAATGTCATGAACACCTTGAGCGTCTAAGACTCTTCCATTGTTGTACTTTGTTATCAACTCCTTCCACATACCTACAACCATTCGCTTTTCAGGTGAAACATTTTCGCTGTCAAAACCTATTCCTATCACGGTAACGTTGATATTGGAGTTGTTGACAGCATTTACGGAAGCTTTTATCAAAGGCGAATTGAATGATTCAGGATCTTCATCCCCATTAGTTACCACCACAATATTCTGGATGAACTTTCCTTTTGCATCTTCAGCCATTAAAGCTATGGCGACCAGGAGACCATTTACCGCATCACACGGCACTGAGTACGATTTTTTATTGGGAACCAAGAGTTTATGTAGTTGCTTCAAATCACCAAACGTTGGTGCTTTTTTCCGCATAATAATATTCAACCCATTCAAGTTGTTTTCATCCTGTAGCTCATGAACTGTGTCAGGAGCATGACATGCAAATACAGATACAAAATCCGTTACTCTTCCACGGACAAGCTTTGCTATAACTTGATTATGAACATATTCAAGCCCTAATTCTAAAGCCAGTCTATCCTTTGATCTGTCGGTTTCTGCTTTGCCGGAGACAATTTCAGCCATCGAGGCATGCAAATCCACGACAAAGACCGTTAATTCTTTACCGCTCATCTAAGTGAACACACTGTTGTTCGCGAAAACTCAAATCCCATTACATGCTTTTCTATGCATGGCTTATTTGACTAAAACTTACAGTGCGCGCACAAACTACGATTCTGGCAAGAATCATTTCCTAATTTAAACTGCTTGTTTTTTCAGTGTCGCAAACCAGTAGATGATTCCATTCAACCCTTACGGGAACTATCATCAAGTCCAACAGATCCCCGGGCAATCTACCCCAGTACAGTCTATACTGGGACAGGTAGTCCAACCAGTACATCTGATGACTTTCGCGTCTTCATTCGAGTACGCCCAACCTCAATCTCAGTCTCAACTTCAATCTGAAGATCTGGAAAAGAGAGTTTTACCTGTGAATTCCTCCACTGGTACTCCACAAACTGAGCAAGAGATAAATACATTACCATTAGAGCAGGACAGACAATCTGAAAAACCCGGAGACTCTGTTAGACTAATGCCGCCTCTACAAAAATTAGTTCATCCGGTGGGCCAACAAGCTCAGCTACCTGCATCTATTCAGTCACAACCGCACATTCAACAACAACTTCCCGATATATCGACTGTAGCTTCTAGTGCTATCACAAGCAATCCGATTTCGGGAAATTTGGGTGAATCCGTGCCTCCTTTGTATGGATTGATACCACCATCTAACAACGTTTACATGACACCAATGTCAATTCCTTTACCCGTGCATCAGTATATTGGTGTTCCAGATTACCATCAAAACAATGGAGCAAATACCTTACCAAGCATTTGGGTGTCAGGACATACAGGTGCACTGAACATACAAAGTGGCCCCACTGGTCAAGGACAAGGTTTACATGTACAGCCAGGTGTTCAAGGACCAGGGATGCACGGCCCGGCTAGCCTTAATGCTCAGTCGGGAACAACACCCCAGTCTGGTTCGATTCCCCCCATTTCCAATGCATACTCTCAAAGCATATTTCAAGGGTACCCCTTGGAAGATGTAAGTTTATCCCGTCAGATACGTACATTCCAAGCTGAACATCCTGAGACTTACAGACCCATTACTCCGAAAAAGAATTCCAAACCAAGAATCAATAAACTAGATAAATCGGGATCAATCAGAGGCTCTAGATCTGATAAACGAGAGGAGTTTGAAGTCGAAGACGCTCTTGATGAATATTTCGCTTCTTTCTTGGAAGAGTTGGGATTAGAGGCTCAGAAAGGTTCTCCGGTGATGTTCAAGATGAAAAATGAATTAGAGAGAAAATTGTTTGACTTGTTCGTACACGAGCTGCTGAGGTGCATGAATATGATTTTGAGTAGTAATTTTTTCTCCGATCTCGTGCCAGAATTAGCGTTGCTTGATGACACTGGTATGATAATGAGCTCAATGTTTAGTTTGAGTGCATTGATGTTGCAACGGGTGGATCCTGACTCCATTGAGCTGTCTGTACCTATTGACTATTACCACCAGACTATAAAATTAATCAGGCATTATTTGAGTGTATCAGGAACGGAAGAATCCAACCACGGGATCATTGCAAGGTGCCTTTTGAGCACTATTCTTCTAGGCGTTTATGAGATGTTTTTCTTGGCTACTGACAATACATATGTTAAAGGAGCTGTCAGCTTGATGACATCAATTATAGCCAGAAACACTGAAACCAGTGCATTGAAGGATTCAAAGTTCTTGCAGATGTGCTTTTGGGCTCTGTTTGTGTGTGACTTGATATTGTCTCTTAAATTCAACTCCCCAAGCATGTTTTCCGTTAAGCGTTTCTGGTATCAAGTAGATCCTATATTCATGGAAGAATTTCTCCGTCCTGAACCGTTAGGTCCTCCAGGCATTAAACAAGAGAGCACCATTTACGCTAGCAAAAAGGAGCAAGTTTGGTGGCTTCACAGAGTACTTGTTGACTTCAGTATAGTTAATGAGTTTAATACTGAGATACAAGTTGTAAGTGAAGAGGACTTCAAAAGTAATGCACAATTCCACGAATGGTTACAGTTGAACGAAAGACTCGAAAATTTTAAAAGAAATTTACCTGTACTGATGAGACCTCTTATTAATAGACCTTCTAATGGTAGTGAGACAGGCTCCTTGTACCCTACAATTTTTTTCAGAGACGATTTATGTGCATTTGTATCACTACAACTTAAATTAGCTGAACTCTCACTTTATCGAGCTCTTTTGAACAAGACTAACCTTCAGTCTCCTGAAGTACAGGAATATTTGAAAAAAATCCCCAGAAACTATGGGAAACTACTAGCCAAGGAAGTCATTGGGATCCTAAGAACATATGATCAAAACAGCCGCTTGTGGTCCATCAATATTCATACTATCCGTCATGTAGCTGGATACCTCCATGAGGATAAGGATGAGTACCAAGAGCTAGAATATTTCATGGAGAGAGTGATTAGGTCTTGTCACTTCATTTTCCAAAGTAAAAAAATTATCGGCTAATAATAGCAAAATACATAATAGATAAATTGTACATATACTTAATTTAGAATAATCTTGAATCAAGCGTTTCTAATGAAAAATATCTATACCGTAGCAATGAGTCCTATCCCCTTATGTGACACGAGTTATCCCACTCAGCTAGTTAAATTAGTGCTCTGTAGCCTCAGCAGATCCCAAAATACCTAAAAGGACCCTCTGTCTCGTATTCTCGATTGTTTTCTCACTTTGCAGTCTAAAATTGTAGTCTAAAATTGGTTCACTCACATTTTCGCTGGAACACCCACTCTTGTCGCATACTCAAAACCTAAAATACTCAAGCAGACATTCCCTTTTATTCAAACATCAGCTTACTGATATAAAATTCTCTAGAATGATGTCTAAAGACTGGTTATCTTTGGATGAGAATGGAACAATTGAAAGCTTCAACATAAAATCCCTTAGAGAGCAAGGTAAAAACCAGAGCTTCTGTAATTGTGTTACCACACTGCAGTTGGATAATATCTTGTTAGTATTATTTGAACATGGTAAGTCTCTCACTTTGGAGAACAAAATCGATGTTATAGCTACTTTATCTAACATTGTCCTTGTTAACAGAGATTTACACTTGAACTACTTCATTCCTAATTACTCGGAGAGGCTGTTTGGGTATTGCAGTGAATTGATGAAAGAGTTGAAGCTTCCAGGATCAGCATCGGGAGATTATCCCTTAGCAAGTATCGAGGAAAGTGATCTTTTGTGTAGGCCTTCAACTGGCTATAAAGATTTTGTGCCTGTTTACCGACTTATTTTCTTGACACTCTATGGAGGTCTAGAGGGTATTGATCGGAGCATTATCAATGATGTTTTTGTCATCTTGCTAGGTGGGTTTAGAAAGTGTGTGATACTGTTGCAACACGACGATTCTTTTGAATTGCTCTTGATTGAAGTGTTTAAGTGTTTATACACTTTACACCACAAGTTTCACTATGGAACGAATCTAGTCCAGGATGAGGAATTTTCAGATGATTGTTTGAAGATTTTCAACTTTTTCGCCCCCGTATCAACCAGTCTGAGTCACATGATTACAAAGAATACACTCAACTTTCTATTTGTTTTGTATGGGGAAAGAGAAGATTCAAAAGCGGAAGAACTCTTTAATGGGCCCAAATCTTTATACCTTGAGTTTTTTGAGAATATAGCAAACCTTTTAGAGAGTGAGTTGGAAGGTTTACATACGGAAAAAGGAATTAAAGACTTGACCGTGTTCGTAAACACGCTCTCGACGCTCACGCACATGGCTCGTCTGTTAATGCGTGACTTAGATAAAGCAGACATCAATGGGACTGATTTGGAAAAATTCGAAGAATTATTTACGAATCTTTCATCAAGAGTACTTCCAAAACAAGAGTCGTCAAAAATTTACAATAACTTGTTACTTCTTTTGTCGTCGCTGATCTTCGATACTTTAGATCAGTCCTTTCAGGACCTCCAGCAGGCTGGATTTACAAAAGATTTGATCGTGGACTTATTCTTTAGTCTCAGCTATGACATGGACGAAGTGAAACATCAAAAAGCTTTTCTAGACTTGGTCGGGTTTGTCTACCTGCAAAATTTTCTCACGACACATGAAATTGAACTACATACCTCTATTGATGTGGAGCAGCTCAAATACCCTACCTCTGAGTTCCTTGATGGAAATTTATTCTACGGTAGGAGACCCTCGGTTTTTGATTCTAATGAAAAGGAAACAAGCTCCATAGAAATGACAGAAGAAGAAAAGGAAAAAGAAGCAGAAAAGCTTTTCGTTCTTTTCGACAGAATGGAGAAATTAGGCTCATTTGAAAACTTTCAAAACCCTGTCAGAGAATGGCAGCAAGAAGGAAAGTTCGAAGAGTTGAAAGACTAATAGGATTTATAGTAGAATCTGCGCATACATCGACAAAGCATAACCCTATATAAAAGCAATACATATTATACATTACTATTTGTGCAAAACGACACCTAATCAATATATATTCGAATATCATATATATCTTATATGCAACAAAAGCCAATCTTAACACGCTAAATGTCTTTAATTTTGTCTTCCAATTGAAGAGCTAAAGCAGTACGCGAAGGAATGTAGATGAAAAGTGAGTTAGACCTGTTGTTCCATGGCTCATCATTAGTGAAAAATCTCAAGGGCTTCCCTTCACCATCAACACCACTAACCCTATTATGGCCCCCAAAGTTTTCTGAATCAGAGTTCAATACGATTCTGTAAGTACCTGCCGCTTCTACACCGACCTTGTAGTCAGGGAAAGATTGAGTTGGATTAAAGTTAATGATGAACAAAACGCCATTTCTTTCAAATACAACTACTTTGTCACTATCGTGCTTAAGTGACACATAAGCTTGAGGTGAATTCAACACATTGTAATGGGAATCCAATCTCTGCATTGCAGAATCAAAAGCGAACAAAAATTTGTAACGAAGAAGATCGTCTTCAATCAAATTAAACTGTCTCCTTGCATAATGATAGGATTCATTATTGCCAGCTCTGGGGAAGTCCAACCATTCAGGGTGGCCGAATTCATTGCCTTCGAAATTAAGGTACCCTTCACCGCCTAATCCGAAAGTAATAAGTCTTATAAGTTTATGTAAAGCAATCCCTCTGTCAATAATTGGTGTATTCTCCGTGAGCACAGACATATTAGTGTACATTTCCTTGTCCATTAACCAGAAGGCAAGTGACTTGTCACCGACCAAAGCCTGGTCATGGGATTCACAATAAGCAATACAGCTCTCACCATGTCTCCTATTAGTTAAAGTGTGAACAATGTTACTAAGATCCCACTCTTCATCTTTAAGGTGCTTTAATATTTTAATCCACATATCAGGAATGGCCATAGAAAGTCTGTAGTCAAACCCAATACCTCCTGCTTTTATAGGTACACAAAGTGTAGGCATACCACTAACATCTTCAGCGATGGAAATGAATTTGAACTTATGCTTTTCTCCCATTTCATCGAGAAGCGAGTGAGCAAGCATAAAGTATACAATGGCATCATCGTCAACCCAATCTGGATTGAAATATTCGTGGTAATCACCACTAAAACCGAATCCCAACCCGTGGTGCTTGTACAACATACTTGTCACACCATCGAATCTAAAGCCATCAAAGTTATATACGTCTAAATAATACTTCAAGTTTGATAATAAGAATCTCAACGTTTCAAAGTTCAGATAGTTAAAAAGACGACTATCCCATTGGTCATGGTTCCCTTTAGGACCTCCATGAAACAAGTAATGGTCAGTTCCGTTAAACATGTTCAATCCATCATCTACATTCTTAGAACTATGTGAGTGCACAACATCAAGTAACACTCTAATACCCAATCTATGAGCTTCATCGATCAATTGCTTTAACTCTTCAGGGGTTCCGAACCTGGAAGATGCAGCAAAGAAATTCGTTACCTGGTACCCAAAACTAGCATAATAAGCATGTTCCATTATTGCCATAAGCTGAATTGTGTTATATCCAAGCTTATGAATGATAGGTAAAACATTTTCACGGAAATTGTTGTAACTTCCAATTTCAGGATTTTTAGAAGAGATTCCGACGTGGGCCTCGTAAATTCTGATACCACCATCTTTGGAAAGATCAGGTCTTCTATGCTTGAACTTGTACTGTTCTGAGATTGATGGATTCCAAAACCGAGCTTCGTACAACGAATTCTCTGTAGAGGGAGTACACCTTTGAGCCCAAGGGGAAAGACGGTAGACTGTTTCACCAGAACTCAAACGAATGGCAAGCTTATATCTAGAGTCATGTGGAATTGCAAAAACACCATCTATTGCCTCAATTTCTAAAGACCAAAGACCAAAGCCTTGCCCCTTTAGTTGATGAGAATCGGTGCTCCAATTGTTGAAGTCACCTACAATCGAAACGCCCGCAACATCAGGCACATATTCGGTGACGGTAATAGACTTCGAAGACCAATTAGCATGTATACCATACAGTTTGTATGAGGAAGCAAATTCAGACAATGAGCTGGTAGACGCCAATTTTTTCGACCAATCTTGCAAAAGGGTCTGTCTCTTTAACAAGGCATCAGAGTATGGCGTGAGCCAAGGATCTAGCTGAAGGGCACCGGCAATTGAGCTAGTGGTATTTGATGACATGTAATTGATTGAGTTTTTGAAGTATTGGCACTTATTTCCTCAATTGAGTTGAACAGGAAAAATAACGTGGAAAGCTGGTGTGGTAATTTTTGAGTGGAGATCTGGGGTTATCGCGATAAAGCGCCCGCCCTGTAAATCCGACACAAGGGCAGAAATAGACCGCAAGGGTGTGTATATAGGAGGTGGTGTAATGTTAATGAATACGATAGAGGGGAAACACAAAATAAAATTGTGCTTGCCTACAGCAAGAGGTTCCATGAGCCTTATTCTTTTACATATATGATTCAATATGCACAGTGTTTGATCGGCGAGGGGCTTACACCAGGTTCAGAGTTTGGAATCTTTACCAGGCCATACTATGATTTTCTTTGATTTTCGTGTTAGACTGTAACAACACTATACAAAGTCCTGTACTTTTACATTACTATACTAACAGTTACAAACGATATTCTCTATCTGAATCTCTGGTTCAATATCTTTTCGGCACCAGCTTCTTCATATTCTTCTTTGCTAACCCACATTTGGTGGAAAGTACCGAGAGATGCTAAAACGCTCCCTCCGATCCATGCTTGGTTCACCCTTTCACTAGAGTTACCGACGGCGTGCAATCTTATTTTGAGACCTGGGTTTAAAGTCGAAAGCTCGTTATACAATCTCTCTGTTACTTGTGGGATGAGAGAAACCCCACCTGTTACGATAATGTTGTGAGCTACAGAAGCTCTCAAATCAATATCAATAGTCGATAAAACATGACTGATTAACTGCGTCAAACCTCTGGTCCCAGAAAGCTCACTTTGGGAAGCTGGCGCTGGTGTTGACTGGTTACTTTCATTCTTTCTAGCTCTCTTTAACGGTCTATAATCATCTTGATGAGAATCGATGGCAATAGCACCACTTTCTACGGAATACTTGTCCAGTAACTTCTCGGAGGTAAAACTGTAGTTGTTAGGTTCGAACAAGGAATCTGCAAGTTCATATCTTTCTATGGTAAGGTCCACGTTTTGACCGTTTGGAAGCTCGAACAGACGCTTATTCTCTTCATTGGAGTAACTTTCTGAATTTTCGTCAGTGATTTGCTTGTCTGGTGCCTCCAAGAGAGTTTCCTTCATTTCGTGAAAAAGTAGTTCTCTTTGATAATCATCATAGCTTTTGGTGATATTGTTTGGTAAGTCTCGAAGAGTGAACTTTGCTGGGTCAGGATATGTAGTGGCATCTTTGGTTTTTATTTTGTACTTTGGATCTAAAACAATATTAGGAAATTTGCTGGTGAACAAATCTTGGAATTGATCACTCAAATACCTACCTGAATAGTGAGTTCTCATGGAATTCCTCAATAACGAAATGCCGTCAATAACGGGAGTAACACTCACAGTATCATGGCCGATATTTACTACCAAACAATTAGGTCTCCCCTGTTGAAATGAAATACACGTTGGTGCTCTAGCAAGATATAAAGCTGGGAAGTCGAATTTTTCATAGAAATTTTCCACTAAGGTCTGACGTTCTTTAAATGAAGACCAAATAGGTTCGGTGATTAAAATTGGCTGCTGTTTGAAGTCGATTTTCAAATCTTCATTAAAGTAGTGTTCATATTGAGCAATAGCTGCGTCCCAGTCAGTAACTACAGAGTCTTGTAAGATTGGCTTTATTTCATAATTTTCTCGAGGAACATTGATAGCGTCACCGAATATACGCTTGTCACCCTTCTGTGCATAGTATGAAGAAGTGATGACTTTGGGGAAGTCGTCGCCTGCGTATCCGATTCGTGTAGTACTCGATCCAGGATCGAGAATAATGGCGTTTATCTCGTCACCTCCGTAAACTGTACTTGAAGCCATAGCTAATTGCAGTTTTTTTAAGCGCGATTTCTGTAATATGCTAATTTATTCTATTCATTTATTGACTACACAATCCTGGCTTCCGAGTCGATAACGCCAACTAAAAATTGCACCTCTAATCTCTTTCTACCGTCTTTGATCCAGTCATCTGCTAATTTTCTTGGCCATCCCTTCAAATTGGCAGCTTCCTCTACAGCAATGTCCAAATCACCTTTGGTTAAAGCGTTCTCGATTCTACCAATTACAGACTCGATATCTTTTCCTTCTGGCTTAGATCCCTTAACTGGTAGTAACAATTTAGAGAAGACAATAGAAGCAAAATGGCCCAACAAACCAGCATTTGGTGGTAATAATGAAGCACTTCTCAATTCCGGAGTCAACTCCTCCCATTTAGTCAACAACTGGGAATTGGTTAAAATGGAGTGGCTAGATTCTTTAACAACCAATGGTTTTAATTCCTTGAGAGTTAAATTAATTAATTCATTGTTGAGAGAAGTGGCGACCTTATCGACTTGTTCGAAGTATTGAGCCAATAATTTAGGAGTATCAATTTCTTTGGAAGATGATAAAGCATGCTTCAAATTGGAAATAGACTTCAGTAAAACAGTTTTACTGTGATTGGTAACCAATTGATTCTCTAAGTTAACTGAGAACTCTTCTAACTCTTTCAATTTATCGTTCAATTGTTCTAATCCAGCCAATCTACCGTTTCTTTCTTGATCAATGCTGTCTTTAATTAACTTCTCAAACTGTTTAGTTTGTTCTACTCTGACCATTGAAACTGCATTGACAGCAGCTTGGGAAATGGTTTCCTTAGTAGCATCAATTTCATTTTTTAATCTAGAGTTTAACTTCGTCTCCAATTGGGACTTTTCTCTATTGAACTGGTCTAATAAAGTTTCAGTCAATTCTAATTCTTTCTTAGTATAAGAAGATAAAAGCTCAGTTTGCGAGCCTCTCAATTTGTTTTGAAGTTCTTTATCAAAACTATCTGTGAGGGCATTCAATTTAGATGCCAATTTTGAAACGCTTTCGTTAATAGCTCTAACGAGAGCTTCCTTGCCTGGTACTTTATGGCCCTCGACATCGATGGATTTGATTAATTCATTAAATGAGTCAACAGTTTCCCTGACAGAAGAATCTACACCACTGCTGATAGACTTGTTCAATTGAATTAAAGGTAAGTGTTGAGTAGCTTTTTGAACTGCTTCAACTGGCTTTTGTAATTGTTGAGCAGGTGTAGAGTCTTTGATTGCGTTGACTGCATCTACAGTTTTGTCATCGGTTTTCACTCGGAACTGTTTCTTTGTTTCTTCTAAGATTTGTTCGCCTTTTGTTGAAAGTCGTTCAGAGGAAGTGGAAACTTGCTTAATCAAGTTGTTGATTGAATTCTTGATATCTTCAAAAGATCCCTTTTCGATGATTTCGATGATTTCCTCATAGTATGGAGGTTGTTGATCAATCACAAAGTCCATCACCTTATCATTCTTGGTAGCAATGAAAAGGGTACCTCCATAAACTAATCCGGCAGCAAGAACGGTATTGAATAAAAAACCTCTGAATGAGAATTTCTTCTTTGGTTGAGGAGTCGGAGTTTTGACCACTACAGGAGCTGGCTTCTTAACGAGGACCTCTTGGCTCAACCTTCTTACAGAAGAATTGAATTGACGATGAATTCTTCTCGTTGTAGCTGGTCTAGTCAATCCCTTGTGAAACATATCTTGCGTTGAAAGCTTTAGTCCAATCAATTTTCAGTGCGATTTTCCAGTTTGGTGCCAGAACGACTACGAGTCTGAAAATATCGAATACCAAGCCTGTGAGGAATCAGCCGAGTATAGAGTCAATGAGTTTCCAAGCTAAAAGTATTTATCCCCCTCAATTCACTACTAATAGAGGACAATCTAGTGGAATCACCTACGACAAGATTAATGGTCGTATTGCGTACACCAATGGGAGATCCGTGTTTGTCAGGCCAGTAGAACCTCAATCCAACAAATCATTCCAATTCACTAAGCATAGTTGTACTACCACTGCTGCTTCATTTTCTCCGAACGGTAACTACATTGCTTCTGGAGATGAAAGTGGAAACGTAAAAATCTGGGACACTTCTACCTTTGGAGACAAAAATCCTCTTTCAGAGCTGATATTGATTAAGGGTGAATATCAAGTAATATCTGGTCCCATCAGAGCAATTAGTTGGGATGGTGATGGTACTAGGATCATTGCGGTAGGAGAAGGAAAAGAAAAGTTTGGCCATTGTTTTACGTGGGATTCAGGTAACTCTGTGGGTGAAATCCAAGGCCATAGTGATGCTATTAACGCTGTAGATATTAAACCTCAAAGACCATATAGAGCTGCTACTGTTGGTAACGATAAAGCTATGGTCTTCTATACAGGGCCACCTTTCAAGTTTGAAAAAAGTGCTAGAGACCATTCCAATGTTGTTAGAAGTGTGAAGTTTTCTCCTGACGGTAAATACTTGATTTCGGTAGGATCCGATAGAGCGATTGTAGTTTATGATGGTAAAACGGGAGACAAGATCGAGAAGATAACGGATGCTCATGAAGGTGGTATATTCGATATTTCATGGTTCAGCGATAGTAAGAAGTTTGCCACTGCTAGTGCCGATAATTCTGTCAAGATTTGGTCTGTGGATGGTTTTAAAGAAGAAAAGATCTTGGTAGTTACTGAAAAAGGAGAAGATAACAATATTGGAAACCAGTTGGTTGGTGTAGTTGTAACCGAAGAATTTGTTATCGCTCTTTCTTTAAATGCTAACCTCAATTATTTCAGCATTAAAGACAGCACCAACACTGTTATCAAAGGACACCAAGGTCCAATCACATCATCTGTCGTTGTTGACAATTTTCTCATCACTGGCGGGTCTGATGGACGTATTTTCAAGTGGAGTATTCAAAAAGATTCATTGGCTTCAATTCCTGAACGTATTGGTGAAGGATCCAGTTTCGTAGCTGATTTGGTGCATGATAAAAATCTTTATTCTATCGACTGGGATGATATGTTGAGAGTTTGGTCTTTGGATGGTAAGTTGATAAAGGAGGTCCAACTTTCCAGTCAACCAAAAAGATTGGTCAAAACTGAATCTGGTGTAAGCATCCTATTTGAAAATGGTCTTCAAAGCATAGATGAATCCTTAAACCTAGGTGAGGAATTGAAATTGAAGTATGATGCTAATGATGTGGATGCTTTGGCAGGTAAGTTACTCGTCACCAATTTGAATGACAGTAAAATCGAGGAAGTGTCTTCAGGCTTGAATTTTGATTCTATTAGAGGTTCACCTACTTTAATTCGTGTGTCTCCAAGTAGTGAGTTTATTGCATTTGGTGATTCAACTGGTAAGTATGTGATCTACAACTCGGATGCTACTGTGAAAACTACCAGATGGTCCTACCATACGGGAAAGATTGCAGACGCCAAATGGAGTCCTGACTCACAATACCTTTTAAGTGGTGGCTTGGATTGTACCCTTTTGCTATACTCTATAAAGAAACTCGCTAAAGTGATCAAATTTCCACTAGCTCATCAATCTGGTATTTCAAGAGTTGAATGGTTGAGCTATGAAGTGGAAGCAGGTAAGGCTACGGTAGCCACTACTGGTTTAGATGGAGTTATTAAAGTCTGGGATGTAATATTGTAGAGTTTCGTAGAGCTCAATAGAAAACAAATGTATGATATGACACATATTTATTCTATAGTGTAGAATTCACCAACCCCGACCTTTTACAGCAAAAAGTGAAGAAGATAATAAAGCATCATATTTATGTTTCAAGTAGTACGGGCGTTCTATGATCATATGTTCGTGACTTTTTATTGCCTTATAGTTGAGTGTATTTGAACTTACTGAGACAACCGAGCAGCCTTGAATGCCCTTAGCACTTGGGAGCAATACGAGATGCTGTACCCCGAGCCATTAACTCTGTCACTAAAAAGTATCGTTGTGGTTCTGGGGAATTGTATGTATGCTTGATGAATGAATGCATCAACAATGGTTTAGACAGATATGTGGTCTATCCATTTGTAATTATTTGTCTTCTGTATTAGGAAATATAAGCCCCGCTTATCTCCATTAATAATATGCAATTTTGACAGGTTTGCGCATACCATAATTATTCCCATTAATCGCCGTGCCTACATAAATGAATGCAAATCCCAAATTTCTATAGCAAAAATTTCTTATAAAATAACTAATGGCAGGTGGACCAGAGAACTCGGAAGATTTGGAATCGGGAGATCGCCCAAAACTACAAAAACGTTTGTTCACCTTTTTGTTAGGTAGAAATGTTCCTCCTATTCCTTTAGAAGAGGAAAGAAAGCTATACCCCGGAAACAGTGCTAACTATGTTTCAAGATTATTCTATCATTGGGTTATCCCTATTTTGAAAGTTGGTTATAAACGTACATTGGTCGAACAAGATATGTTTCTTCTCACAGACGAACTCAAAGTCGATACTCTTGCTGAAAAGTTTTACAAACATTTTGAAAACCAAGTAGAGAAAGCGAAGATTAAGCACTTAAGTCAAAAGTGTAAAGAATTAAATCTTGATACCAATTCGGACGATATTGATAATGAGGAATTACTCGAAGATTTCAAATTACCAAGATTTGCAACTTTTAAAGCTCTTTTTTTCACTTTTCAAAAGATGTATATCAGTACTTGTTTGATTCTATCTATTGCTCAATTGGCTCAAGTTTTAAATCCGTTGTTAATTAGACATTTAATTAGGTATGTTTCTTTGAAGGCTGCTGGTATTGAAACTGGTACTGGTAAAGGTATCGCTTATGCCGTTGGTGTTATGCTCTTGATTGTTTTAAATGGTTTCAGCTTAAATCATAACTTTTCGAAGGCTATGTCCATTGGTGCATTGCTGAAAGCCATCCTTACAAAAGCCTTACTTGAAAAGTCGTTCCGTATTGATGCTAAATCAAGGCACAAATACCCCGCTGGTAAAATTACCTCGATCATGGGTACGGATTTGTCAAGAATTGATTTTGCTTTTGGTTTGCAGCCATTCATTGTGGTATTCCCCGTTCCCATCGTAACAGCTATTATCGTATTGATTGTGATCATCGGTCCTACAGCATTAGTTGGTATTGGTCTAATATTGGTCTTCATGGTTTTGATGACAGTCGTTACCCGGTACATGTTTAAATACCGAAAAAAAGCCACTGTTTATACCGATTCAAGAGTTAACTACATCAAAGAGTGTTTGAACAACCTTAGAATAATTAAATATTACTCTTGGGAAAAACCTTATTTCGATAATATTTCCGAAATTAGAGGTAAAGAGATGGAAATTATTTATAAGATGCTGGTTATTAAGAATGCTGTTACTGCCTTGTCCATGAATTTGAGTCCTATTTGTGCAATGATAACGTTCTTGGTGTTGTACGCAGTTGGTGGATCTAACGATCCTGCTGACATTTTTTCATCTCTTACTATTTTCAGTGTTTTAACTCAAGTCTTGTTTTTGTTACCTTTGTCTTTGGGTGCAAATTCTGACGCTATGGTAGGTGTGAGCAGAGTCGGTGAATTTTTGACTTGTTCCGAAACCAAGGTGACTGATGTATCAGTTGAGCCTTCGCCTGAACTTAAACGATACATGGATGAGAAAGACCTTTCTATTTATGTTAATAATGCTTCCTTTGAATGGGAGACTTTCGAACATGAAGAGTCATCAAATGCCAAAAATACTGAAGACAAACTCGCAGCTCCCGTTGAAAGCAAGATCAAAGAAGCCAGTATTGATTCTGAGACTACGGAATACGAATCAAAATTGATATCCTCTATGTTTCCCGGTATTAACAATATAAGTCTTGAAATTGAAAAGGGCGAATTTTTGGTTGTTACTGGTTTGATTGGTTCAGGTAAGACATCCTTTTTGAGCGCTCTCACAGGTTTCATGAAAAGGACCCAAGGTACCGTTGGTGTTAATGGACCCATGATTTTGTGTGGGCAACCTTGGATTCAAAACGCTACTATTAGAGATAACATAGTGTTTGGCGCAGAGTTTGATGAGAGAAAATATGCCGACGTTGTATTCAGTTGCTCTTTGGAGAGTGATTTGGCCATATTCCCTGCTGGTGACAGGACTGAAATTGGTGAAAGAGGTATCACCTTGTCTGGTGGTCAAAAAGCTCGTATCAACCTAGCAAGGGCTGTTTATGCTAGCAAGGAAATAATCTTCATGGATGATGTTTTGTCTGCTGTTGACGCTCGGGTTGGTATGCATATTATGGATAACTGTCTTACCGGTTTGTTAAAGAATAAAACCAGGATATTGGCTACCCATCAATTGTCCTTAATTAAATCTGCAGATAGGATCATATTCTTGAACGGAGATGGATCTATCTCGGTCGGGAAATCTGAAGAATTGATCATTAGCAATGAAGGCTTCAAAAATTTGATGAATTTCAATCAAAATACAGAAACAAACGAACAACTGGAGGATGAACAAGAAATGGCTGAGTCAGATACCATTATGTCAGACGGGAGCAAAAAATTAGATGAAGAGTCCAAACGTAAGGAATACAATATTGATCAAACTGCAGATGGAAAACTAGTTCTTCTGGAAAATAAGCAAGTTAATGGGGTTCCTTTTAAAGTCATGAAACAATTTTTCATCGACGGTAGTTTTGTTCATCCAATTTTAACATTGGTGGCTTTAATTTTTACTATGGCTTTGGCAACATTTTCTTACATCTTCGCAACGACATGGTTATCATTCTGGACTTCTAGAAAGTTTGACATCTCAAATGGTAAATACATTGGTGTTTATGTGTGTTTAACATTGTGCGGTTTCTTGTTGTTCGTTATTGAATTTGTGATGGTTGTAACTTTAACGAATAAAGCATCAACTACCTTGAATATCAAGGCTGTCCAGAAGGTTTTGCTGTCTTCCATGTCATTTTTGGATACGACTCCCATGGGAAGGGTTTTAAACAGATTTACCAAAGATACTGATGTTTTAGATAACGAACTTGGTGAGCAGTTAAGATTCCTTGTATTTACGTCTGGTATTCTAATCGGTTTTTGGATTTTGAGTATTATCTTCATGCCTTGGTTTGCCATAGCTATTCCTCCATTGATGCTTGTAGTGCTTGTCTTGGGGAGTTTCTATTTGGCCTCGTGTAGGGAAGTCAAGAGAATGGAAGCAGTCCAAAGATCATTTGTCTATAATAATTTCAATGAGACTCTCAGTGGCATGGATACTATCAAAGCATATAAGGCACAAGGAAGGTTTTTGAGTGACAATTCCAAATATCTCAATAGAACTAACGAATCTTATTTGATCACGATTACCTCCCAAAGATGGTTGAGTTTGTGTCTTTCTATGGTTGCTGCCGGTTTTGGATTGGTAATTGCCCTTTTGTGTGTCTGTAGAGTGTTCAACATTAGTCCATCTTCTTCAGGTTTGTTACTTTCATACACTTTACAAATGAACAGTATGTTGGGTATCTTCATGAGAAACTATACTCAAGTTCAAAATGGAATGAATTCAGTTGAAAGGTTGTGTGACTTTGCCTATGACTTGGAATCAGAAGGTCCTTACAAAATTATAGAAAGAACACCTCCACCTGAATGGTCTCGTCAAGGAAAAATAAAATTTGAAAACGCAAGCATGTCTTATAGACCTGGTTTGCCATTGGTATTGAAAAATCTTAATTTTGAGGTCAAACCACAAGAAAAAATCGGCATTTGTGGTAGGACTGGTGCTGGTAAGTCTTCTATAATGACCGCCATATACAGATTAGCTGAGTTGCAAGACGGTAAGATTTTCATCGACGATATTGATATTGCTACCATTGGCCTCGAAGATCTCAGGTCAAGATTGAGTATCATTCCACAAGACCCAGTGTTATTTAAGGGCACAATTCGTAGAAATTTGGATCCTTTTGGAAAGAGTTCTGACGAAACATTATGGAATGCTATGAGGAGATCTGGGTTGATTGAATCTGAAAAATTAGAGACTGTAAAAGCACAATCCCTAGACGATGGCCACTTGCATAAGTTCCACTTGGAACAATTTGTTGAAGATGAAGGGATCAATTTCTCCTTGGGTGAAAGACAGTTGATTGCTTTCGCAAGAGCTTTGGTAAGGGATTCGAGGATTTTGATCTTGGATGAAGCCACATCTTCCGTGGACTACGAAACTGATGCCAAGATCCAAAAGACCATTTCTTCTGAGTTTTCAAATTGCACTATATTGTGTATTGCGCATAGGTTGAGAACAATCTTGAAGTATGATAAAATTCTTATTCTTGATAAAGGGGAAGTTGTAGAATTTGATACTCCACTTAAATTGTTTAACAAGGAAGATGGAATCTTCCAACAAATGTGTCAAAAATCTTCTATTGTAGCAGAAGATTTTAATTAATTATTTTTTCCCCACGTTTAATCTTATTAACAAGCTCATAATTTTTATTTCAACCTTAATAAAACACATTCATAAAAAGCACTACTTCCGATCTACATTCAAATTGTTTCTCCTAACTCCTTCGTGGTTTGCAATAATATCTCGGTGTCTCTCAACTTTACCAAAATGTAGCTTAAAATTTTCATGCTTCTTCTTTCTAAGCTTTTAGGTATGAATGTTTGGAGAGACGGTGTAAATGTAACATCGAATCCAGCTGTAGTAAAGAGTTTGAATCACTAGAATTATCAGATCCACGTAACGGTATTTCAAAGTCTTCAAAATAAGCAACGCTCAAACTAAAATCCACGAAAAGAGCTTCAGAGTACACCAACCCACCCCTTAGATGAAACTTTGCTATCTCTGACTCATTTTATTGGCACGGAACTAGTGGAACTCCATTTTTCAGTTTCATAAAAAGTACACCAATCCCGGAATGTGGTAGGAAGGATGTGCTACGTTGTGACGCAAGACAAGTTGTAATAATACTAATTACTAAAACGATACTTTCTTTCTACTCAAAATGTCACAAGTAAACAAATCATGAACACAGTCAAAAAGTCGGTCAATGTATAAATAGGCACCATAATACCCAACCAACTTCCATCTAGGACCGAGCTGATTCTAGAAATCGTCATCAATAATGAGAACAACGATAAGACCTCGTTCGAAACCGAGATGACCGAAAACAAGTTCACCAGAGGCAGTTAGGGAAACACTAACTAGGATTCCAGGTGTATAATCAAAATATTTCATAATTCCCGCTCTGCTGCAGCCGATGCGGAAGTTAATTTCCAATGAAATCATACCATGTATAACAGGCAAGTATACCTAGTCCAGCACAGATATCAGTGCTATGATGCTTCCGTATCAACTATGCAGTACCTCAGATCTTTTTGCTTATTTTTGAAAACTCAATTTTTAGTTGTGAACCCGGCTATGTTCCCCAGATTTTTTGTGCTCTACAAACAAACTCTGTAGATCAGATTCCTCGCCTGCATGTAGCACAAAATGTTTCTCGGTTAGAATTTCCCCCATTCATTAACGAAATGGATTCATTACTTGAAAGAAAACCCCATATGGGAGACTTAGGTAGTCACGGAAGAAACAAAATGACACAAAAGCTACAGCAGGAGTGCAAACGTTCCATACAATGATCCTTATTATTCAGCTTAGAAATATTTTTCATTTCTTGAACTTGAACCATTTCTCCTCATAAAATCCCCACTCTAGCATTCCTTTTTTTCTCCACAGTAGTCTCCATCAAGCTACTTCAGCTTCAAATAGAGCTTTCTTGCTCTTAAAGCAGTGCCCTGCAGGAATCTGTTTCCCGCTAGCGATAGAGTTCCGATATTTAGACCAGTAGGTAGTCCAAGTTTGTCTGTAGAGTATCGGAACAGCTTAAAAGGTTAATTATTGAAGTCAGATATACCCCAAACTCTGTGGCACTGTGAGTCTGTAATCCATGATTGAGCGGTCAGATAAAACTTGAATTTCAATTCAATTTGTCACGTGTGAATGAGTGTTCTTTTCTTATAATCTGAGCTTAGTCAACTGTCACTGTTCAGCTTGAAACTGTTTGAAACTATATATTGTGAAAATCACAGATTTTGTTTTGTTCATAAGAGCTTCCACCACAACTAGTGATATTTAAATCTCTTTCATTATTAACGTGGGAAAGTGGTGAGAGTTGAATACTTCCAAAACCAAGTGGTAACCAATACATATTATCTATGACATTGTAAATGGCTTGCAACAGTCAAGTCCGGTAGCCCATACCCATCTAAACAAGAAAGAGTCATGGGATCAGTGACCCCTTGAAAGACTTTGAGTACAGGCTACGGGCTACCAGCACCGCATGTCTAATGCAATTACTCCAGTAATATTCGAGTATACGGTTTACGGAGAGCGATCTCCGTTAACCGAGCCCTCGTCTTTTGATGCAGAATATTCAGCGTTGAAAGTGCGTAATACGATATGTGCACTGCTCTGTCGAGCCCTCGCTATCATAATTTTCCCAAAATCCTTTCCAACGAGTATACATGTATCAAGATAAGAAACTCGAAGTCGTACATTATTTGAGGCTACACAAGTACATATGCTCACACAAAAAGAGTTTTTTTTACTGAGACGGATCTTGCATGACACCAGACTGTTGCTAAATAAACCCCAATGCTTCTTTCGGGGAGACCCTAAGCCTATTGTTCTTGGGGTAACGGATCGCGGCATTCTTATTAGTATATTCTAACCATATACCTGTCAAAAAAGTGAAACAAAAAGCTAACACCGATCCTTGCCCACAGCACCTTACACCTCCCTGTTGCTTGCTCCTTTTGCGTCTGTACTTGCTTGCTTGTCACTTAGTTCCTTATCTGTTTTCATGTCTAGGTGCAATTCTCTGCACGACATACTCAATATGATCAAAATACCACTGCCCTTTAGACTCGATTTTATACTGCATGCACCAGTACACTACGGATCTCCTCTTTAACCCACCGATCAACCGGTGCACGCTTGATAAGACAGTTCCCCAATATGGCATGCCAAACCCAGGCGCGATTCCTTATCTAGAAAAAAGAAAATTTTCTTTCACCACCGATGGGATATTTATATTTTACTCTTTGACATCTCTAAATTCTGATATTCAGCAAGGCTATGAACATAAACGATAGACATAGCTCCGGTTTCATCCCCGGAACATTCAATATTTATACTCAAGCAGGGTTAGGCCTAGAGTCAGGTGAAAATGCAACTGCGGACAATAAGTTAAAGATGGACGGAGACGTTATCTTAGTTCCACAACCCTCAGATTCTCCAAACGACCCTTTGAACTATACTTGGTGGAGAAAAGTGTTGAATTTTTTTATTTTAGCATTTATTACTGGGTTTACAGCAGCCACTTCTAATGATGCTGGCGCAACTCAAGATAATTTGAATCAGCTATATGGGATCAGTTATGATTCCATGAATGTAGGTGCTGGGGTTTTGTTTATCGCTATTGGAACCAACACTATGTTAATGGCTCCGGCATCCGCTTTGTATGGGAGAAAAATTTCGTACTTTTTATGCATTATGTTCGGTTTAGCAGGAGCTATCTGGTTGTCTAGATCTACCAACACCAACGATACCATTTGGAACCAGTTGTTCGTGGGAGCTAGTGAGAGCTGTGCGGAAGCACATGTACAACAAAGTTTGAGTGATTTGTATTTTCAGCACGAGCTTGGCTCAGTTTTAACAGTTTATATTTTAGCTACTTCTGTGGGGACATATTTGGGCCCCCTCATCGCAGGATTTATTACGCAATACCTTGGTTTCAGGTGGGTAGGATATATTGCTGCAATAGTTTCAGTTTTCGTGTTGTTGGCTATTGTGTTTTTCATGGATAACACTTATTTTGTAAGAGCTAAATACAATGAAAACCTTACTCATCAAAAGGAAGACGGGTATGAGAAAAAAGATGGTGAAAGTGATGACGATACTCATAACAACATCATCACAACTACAACATACCAGGACTCATTCCATGGACAGGAGAGTGTAGCTTCAGATAAAGGTGGTAATGAAAGTTTAAATTCTTACTGGACGGATAAGAGATTAATCACTAAAGCACCAAATGTTGTTGGTACTGGGTTCAAACAGTATATCAATATATTCTTTATGATGTTTAGAGTATTCTTGTTTCCTGGAGTTATTTTTTCCGGTTTAATTTGGGGTATCCAAGATGCTTTATTGACTTTCTATTTGACGGTAGAAGATGATAAGTATTACAATCCTCCTTACAATTACAACAACACCGGTGTGGCATTGATGAATATTCCTTGCTTGATAGGTGCTATCATTGGGTGCTTCTTCGCTGGAACAATTTCTGACAAATTCTCCCTTTGGATGGCAAGAAGAAATAATGGTGTCCAAGAAGCCGAATCCAGATTATATTTCTTGTTCGTACCTGGAATATTATCTCCTATAGGTTTGATACTTTTCGCTGTAGGAACCGATCAACAATGGTTTTGGGTTCCAACATATTTTGGGTTGATTCTTATCGGATTTGGATTTGGTGCCGCTGGTGATGTTGCCTTAGGGTATCTTATGGATGCATACCCTGATATGGTTATTGAGATGATGTGTGGTGTTTCCATCATAAATAATTACATTGGTATGACTTTCACTTTTGCATGTTCTCCATGGTTGGATGCAATGGGGGTTACAAAGACATTCATAATCTTAGCTGTAATTGAGTTCATAGCTTCCATGTTTGCAGCTGTAATGATTTACTATGGTAAAACAATGAGGATAAAGACCACTAAATGGTACTTGGACTACTGTGAAGTTAGAGACGGTATATGACATACCTCTCGATAAAGGAAAAAGAATTCTAACTATCTTGTAATTTATGCATTAATAAATAAAAATATCTTTAGTCTATAGTGTTGAAAGAGTTACTCAACTCAAAGACACAATGACTCCATCACGTGCCTTCATAGTAGCATTAGCCAGGATTCTAGGAGGATAAACTGTTTCAAAAGATTTAATGTTTGGAAACATTTGGGCAATTCTTAAAATTGTATAACTGGCTTCAGCAGTTGCAAACTGTTGGCCAAGGCAAATTCTAGGACCGGCTAAGAATGGCATAAAGGCACCAGGATTTTTGATAGTGGCCCATCTATCTGGATTAAATTCATTGGCATCCTTACCATAAAATTCTTCAGATCTTTGCAAAGTGTAGAAAGACATAAACACTGTTTGTCCTTTTGGTATGAATATTTTATCCTTACCATCGGGACCTCCACCTCGTGGGAGTGTAGTATTCTTCTTTGCGCAACGGAAATTCTGCGGAACAGAAGGGTACATTCTTAACCCTTCATTAATGACATATTTCAAGTAGTTACACTTCTTCATAGATTCAATAGTAATTCCTTCTAATCTAGGATCGGAACCATCACCAAAATGTTCATAAACATCCTTCTTTAATTTTTCATACACATCAGGGTTTCTGGCTAATTCTAAAACTACGAATGAAATTAAAGCGGCAGTTGTACCTCTTCCAGCTAACATAATATTGATCAAATGATCGTGAATCTCCTTCTTGTTTCTTGTAATTTTCACGAGCTCGTACATGAAAGTATAGTCTTTTTTGGATCTTTCCTCAATCTCAGCAGGAGTCAAAGCTAAAGCTTTGCTCACGAACTTACCAGTGACACCATGAATAACATCAAGAGTTTCCTTAAAGTCTTTAGGAAAGTAAGTCCAGTACAAACCTTGTAATAAACTTCTGGCGAAAATATAATGTTGAACCTTGTTGAAAGCTCCTTCGAAAGTATATTTCCCATAAACAGGGTCTTCAAATTGGTCTAATGCACCTAAAGCTTCACCGAAAAGAAAATCGGTACTAGCGTCTAATGTAAGTTTTAAAATCCAGTCTTGAACATCGAACGGTTTACCTTCGTAACGTCTAATACCTTTACCAAATTTCTTGATGTGTACTTCCAAGTGAGACATGTCTCTAATCTGTTCTCTTACAAATTGAGGTCTCAAGGCGTCTTTAGCCTTTCTCCATACTGGGCCCTCAGTTGCAAATATTCCATCGCCCAAGAGAGGTTTAAAAGCTGCGTGCCTATGACCAATTGAAAAGTCATTGAACTGGAAATTAACTATAGCTTTAATATTTTCCAAATTATGAGTGAAGATCAATGTTCTCCCCATAACGATTCTGTTTAAAGTATCAGAATCATATTTCAAAAATAAATTTCTTTGATTTTGTAAATCAATTCCTTCAGCACGATCTTTGAATAATTCCTGAGCGTGTACTACACCGAAATAGTCTTGGTCAATTTTAGGTATTGAGCCACACTTCCAACGGGAAGCAAGATAGGTCTGATGAGCCTTACGAATGGTGATGAAAATCACAACTGCCACAAGAACAATAAGTATACGGGAAGAGATATCAAACATAGCTAGAGAAACAAATGAGGAAATCTTAATAATATATATATGAGAAAGCAGTCTAATGTATTCGCAAAAACCGGAAATGTCGAAAATAAAACGCCATTTGATTACCTAATTCGGATACACTGCGCTTAAACAATAAGGACCCAGATCAAGGCGATGATAACTCCTATAAGGGAAATTTATGCATCGAATTTGTACAAGCTTAAACACAGGATAAGGCAATTAAGAACAATGGGGGTCGTGGAAGCAACTGACTAGAGCTCAGAATTATTCTCCTATAGAGCAAAACGAAGGTAGATAAATGCAATAATTATGTGCACAATAGGAAAGGCAAAACCTTAATGTGCCTGGATCTTAGTTCACACTTTTGACTTTATCAAAACGTGCATTAGAGAGAAGTCAATTTTCAAGAGAAAAATTGCGTCTCTAGCTGCATAACCTTTTGATACAAAACAATAGAAGGGGTTTACGGTGGGCTTACGAATCATACTATAATTTGGTTTCAACGGCTTTTTGCTCTCGGTGTCAAAGATTGAGTTAACTACCGTTGGCTTAACTTGTGCCACTCGGTATTTTTTGTATTTAACTTTAGAGCGTGTCCAGACTCAGCCCAAGAGACTAAAGCTGATTGCCTTTTGCACCACGAAGAATCTCACTTACTACGTACTCACTTTCATTATTGAGATTTGCCTACAGTGAATATTTACGACCCAAAAGGAATCCAACAAATGACTGGTATTTTGGTGTTGGTTGTGGGCGATGACTGCTGGAAAATTACTGAAGTCCTAGGTCATAAAATTCGTTAGTTCGTTACATTTAATCACAAAAGCGGACAATCTTTCTTTCTCAGTATTTTCTTACTAGACTGTAGGGTAAATGAAGATTTTTGAGCCGAAATACAAGAAGCCGCAAAATTGTTTTTCCGAGTTTACTTGCACCTTGCTGAGAGTCGCTTTGTAAAGACACTAGTGTTAACCTGTGATGCCCACTATTGACTCGATTCTGAACATTGGCAAAGACAGCCATGTATTCTCAGCGTGGTAACACACACTTTCGCAATTCTACGAAAAAGCCGATGGCTAAAGATAATATAGAAAAGCCCCATCAAAGATTAACAAGTTGTTACTTCACTTGCACCCAGATTTTGCGTTGCGCTTTTGAAAAATAAACTTCGGCTTCTTGGCATGTCTAATAAAGTTGGTGACAACAGTGTGAAGATTTCTTCTGTAACCAGCTTCATAGAACACTAAGATGGTTGTTACCCAAATAGAAGCTATGTGTATTCTACAGTGATATGGTCATGTTGAGATAGCACGCTTCTTATGAGTGTGCTGTTTTAAGAGTTTGGCAATTTCGATTACATGTAAGAAAGTTGACTTTATAGAGGTGCCAGTTTACAAATGATGAGTGTTCAATTATACGTGCTTTGTTGGCTTTCCTTCACTTATAATTGACAAACTTTCGGATTCAGGGGTAACATCCAGTTAATATAGGTTTGTTGAGTGTTAGTTGTACGATACCTGATTGGGCTTGGTTGCAGGGTAAAGGTGCGTCTTGTGTAAAAATTTTCTAGATCTCGGTTGTGCAGCCCGCCCTTTTTGTTTGCTTTTTGTGTCATGGGTTGTTACTGAGAAGAAAGCTAAACGGAGTAATATTCGTAGGAGGCTTACATAAGAATGCGACAGATATCTCCCTGCACAAAAAGTGTTCTGTGATTTACCCGGAGGTGGCGCGCGGAGAATAGTCCTTTGACATGTTCTATTTCGAAACCCCATTAGTAACGGAAAGCGGAACTAATTAGTAATCTTTTCCGTGTTTGCCATTTCTCTTTTGAGCGTAGCGCCGCTGATATTTTACGCCACTGGTATTTATATGGTTGCTTGTGAACTTTCCCCAATATGCCAACACTATACTATGTTGGCTGTTGTGACATACACAATATTTCAGCTATTCCCAACTTTTAATGTATTTCTCTAATTAGTTCTAGCACAAGCCCTGTAAACTTATCATCTGCTATATTTGGTCAGATAGAGAGATGCCTCGTTATTGTGTGGTACTATAAAACTGTTGCCCGCTTCGTAAACGTCGGCGTATAGTTGGTCTCCGATGAGCTGCACTGCTGGCGCCGCTTAATTCCGCCTGTTATAATAATAAACGATATCGCCGCACCTGCATACAAATAATCCAATAAATACTTTCACATTTCTATGACAAATTTCTTTAATTAGTCTAGTAATCAGCTTTCGATACATTTTGTTGTGATGTCAAGCTCCATGACACTTCAACGAAGGACCCTTACACCTCTTCTCAGTAAGAGGGTTCCTCCTGTTCCAGATGAAGAGAATCGACAGATTTATCCTGAACCGACAGCTAACTTCTTTTCCAAAGTCTACTTCCTATGGATGTTTCCTTTACTTAATAAAGGTTATAAGAGAACCCTTGAGCAGAATGACCTTTTTGCCCTACTGGACAACATAAAAGTGGAGAATATGACCGAGCGTTTCAATAACTACTATGGCCAATACTTGGCCAAGTATAGAGCAAGTCATTTAGCTGAGAAGTTGAAAAATAACGAAGATAAGTCACTGGAAGACAGTGACGGAGATTTGATGGCAGACTTTAAAGTGCCGAAGAAAATGATGTTGATTTGTTTGTTCATGACTTTTAAATGGCAATATTCTTTAGCTTGTTTATTCACTGCGTTGGCCTTTTTATCACAGTGTCTCGCACCTTTGCTTACCAAAGAATTAATTAAATACGTTCAATACCGTACGTTCAATTTGGAAACAAATGCCGGGAAAGGAGTGGGCTATGCTATCGGTACTGTATTGATGCTTCTATTCTCATCGATATGCGTCAACCATGGGTTTTATCGGGGTTTAAGTAGTGGGGCTCAGATGAAAGCAGTTCTCACAAAAGCCATTTTGGAAAAATCATTCAAATTGAATTCCAAGTCTAAACATGAGTTTCCTGCAAGCAAAATTACTTCCATGATGAGTACTGACGCTTCCAGAATTGATTTCGCTGCTGGTTTCCAACCATTTTTAATCACTTTCATACTTCCATTGATTGTCATTATTGTGATTTTGATTGTGAATATTGGAGTTTCTGCTTTAGTTGGTATAGCTCTTTTGTTTATTTTTATTGCTGTTATCAGTGTAATTTCAAAGAAACTATTTGCAATTAGAGCTACAGCTACCAAGTTCACTGATGCAAGAGTTAATTATATTAAAGAAGTCTTGAACAACTTGAAGATTATTAAATTTTACTCCTGGGAGGAAGCTTATTTCAAGAATATTGCAGATACCAGAACAAAGGAAATGCAAACAATCTACAAAATTCAACTCTCAAGAAATTTGATCACATCCATTGCATTGAGTTTGACTATATTCGCCTCTTGTGTTTCATTTTTGGTTTTGTACGCTATTGGTTCTGGCAAGAGAAATCCTGCTAATATCTTTTCTTCCATTTCATTGTTTAATTCTTTTACGTCTTTGGTCTTTATGGTTCCACTAGCAATGAGCTCACTCTCTGATGCTATGATTGGTTTAGAAAGAATCGGGAATTATTTAGCAGCTGGCGAAATTTTGGAGAACGAAGGACGGGTTGAGGCATCTCCAGAAATTATTGAAGAAATGGAAGTACACAATCTTTCTATCAGAGTTAACAATGCTACATTCCAATGGGAAACCTTTTCCCAAGATGATGATGAAGAGGAAGAGAAAGACTTGAAAAACAAGAAAGAGAATTCAAAGATACTCAAAGAATCAGAAAGCAAAGACGATCTGGAAGAGGAGAAAAAAGTCTCCAACGATTTTGACTCTCCAACCCTTGATTCGGAGACTTTTGCAGGTCTCAACCATCTCGATTTTTCTGTCAAGAAGGGTGAATTCGTAGTCATCACTGGTCTTATTGGTTCTGGAAAGTCATCCCTTCTCAATGCTTTAGCAGGTTTTATGAAAAAGTTCGAAGGCACTGTTGATATTAACGGCTCATTGGTTCTTTGTGGTCAACCGTGGATCCAGAATGCTACTGTTAAAGAAAACATTACTTTCGGGTCTGATTTGGACGAGGAAAAGTACAAAAATGTCATTTATTGTTGTTCGCTAGAAAGCGATTTGGAAATTTTGCCTGCTGGTGATAGAACTGAAATCGGTGAAAGAGGTATTACTCTTTCGGGGGGTCAAAAAGCACGTATCAATTTAGCTAGAACTGTTTACAATGATAGTGAAATTGTTCTAATGGATGATGTCTTATCTGCTGTTGATGCCAGAGTTGGTAAACATATCATGGAGAATTGTATTATGGGTTTATTAAAAGACAAAACTAGAATTTTAGCTACCCATCAACTTTCTCTTATTGGTTCCGCTGATCGTATCATATTCTTAAATGGTGATGGGTCTATTTCTATTGGAACTCCCGAAGAGTTAGAAGAAACAAATACTGGATACAAAAATCTAATGAACTTCAACGTTCAGGCTGAACAAGAAGAGGAAAAGGAAGAGGAAGTAGAAGTAGAAGATATTGAAGATCAAGAGGAGACCAAAGAAATGATCACAAAACAATTAACTAGAGCTTCTACCACCGCGGACGTTGAAATTATTGATGAAGAAGCTCTTCATAAAGATTACAATCAAGACTTGAGCGCTGATGGCAGGCTAACTGAAGAAGAAAGTAAAGCAGTTAATAGTATTGGATTAGATGTCTATTTAAGATACACCAAATTAGGCGAAGGTGTATTCAAACATTACCTGATCATATACCTTATAGTGTTCAGTTTAGCAATAGCTATTTTCTGCTACTTATTTACGAATACTTGGTTATCGTTTTGGATAGAACAGAAATTCTCTGGAAGATCAAATGGGTTTTACATTGGTATATACGTGATGTTTACGGTCCTCTCATTCATCACCATGTTCATTGCATTCACCTTCCTTGGTTATATGACCAACCATTCGTCCAGGCAATTAAACATATTGGCAATTGAAAAAGTTTTGTATTCACCAATGTCATTCTTGGACACAACTCCAATGGGCAGAATAATCAATAGATTCACAAAAGATACTGATGTCTTGGATAATGAAATCACTGATCAAATGAGGTTTACTGCATTCTCGATGGCAACCATTCTTGGTACTATCATCCTCTGCATTATATACTTACCTTGGTTTGCTATTGCTGTTCCTCCGTTCTTCTTTGGTATCTTCTTGATCGCTGAGTACTATCAAGCCTCTGCTAGAGAAATCAAAAGGCTTGAAGCAGTACAAAGATCCTTTGTCTATAATAACTTCAATGAAACTTTGGCGGGTATGGATACTATTAAATCATATCGTGGAGAATATAGATTTTTGGCAAAAAATGATTTCTATACGAATAGAATGAACGAAGCTTACTATCTTGTTGTTGCAAGTCAACGGTGGGTCGGTATCTTCTTAGAATTGATTGCTTGTGTCTTGCCTTTGCTAATTACTTTGTTATCCGTATTCAAAGTATTTAATATCAGTCCCGCTTCTGTTGGTTTGATAGTCTCCTATGGTATTGGTATTGCTAGTCAGGTTGCATTCTTGGTCAGGTCTTACACCCAAGTTGAAAATGGAATGAACTCAACTGAAAGATTATGCGAATTTGCTTTTGACTTGCAGCAGGAAGCACCTTACAGGATCCCTGAAAATGCACCTGCTCCTGACTGGCCTCAATTTGGCGCTATTGAATTCAAAGATACAAGTATGGCCTATAGACCTGGACTACCTTTAGTATTAAAGAGTTTGAATTTCAAAGTACAACCGAGGGAGAAAATCGGCATCTGTGGTAGAACTGGAGCTGGTAAATCTTCAATTATGACGGCTTTGTATAGACTTTCCGAATTAGATAAAGGCACAGTGGAAATTGATGGTGTAGACATTTCCAAGTTGGGTTTGAAAGATTTGAGATCGAAGCTCTCAATCATTCCTCAAGATCCTGTGTTGTTCAGAGGGTCCATCAGGAAGAACTTGGATCCATTCAATCAAAGTCCGGATGAAAAATTATGGGATGCAATGAGAAGAGCCGGTTTAATCGATAGTGATAAGTTGCCCTCAGTTAAAAATCAAAATAAAGGAGATGAAAATTTATTCAAATTCCATCTCAATCAAACAGTGGAGGATGACGGTGCAAATTTCTCCTTGGGTGAAAGGCAATTGATTGCATTAGCAAGAGCTCTCGTCAGGGATTCTAAGATATTGATTTTAGATGAAGCTACATCCTCCGTTGATTACGAAACTGACGCGAAGATTCAAGACACCATTGTCAGAGAATTCAGCTCATGTAGCATCTTGTGTATCGCTCATAGATTGAGAACAATTGTGAACTATGATAAAATCTTGGTTCTTGACAAAGGTGAAATTAAAGAGTTTGATACCCCCTGGAATTTATTCAACAAGCCAGATGGTATTTTCCAACAAATGTGTCAAAAATCGAAAATAGCAGAAGAGGACTTTTTGAGGAGATGAACTAACTATACCTCAAAATGTATACATTATGTATGGTATATACTCGGTGTAATTAATAAGCTTAATGTATAATTTATGATCAATGATCTTATTGAGTACTCATTTTTATTCATGAAGTCATTCTTTAAAGCAGAGAATTTCTTTTGGATGTCAGTGGTGCAGCTGGTTGTGAGTGTGAATTTGACAGATTTTATATTGTTTAACCAATGCTTAAGTTGAAATTGCAATTTGGGCATGACTATAAACCCAACCATAATTTTTGTTTTTTAATTGCAATTGACTCAGTAGCTTCGATTCGATCACTAGATTTGCCTAGTTGAATTTCGTAATTCCCTGCCTCCATATTCCATTTGTTGAAGTATTCATCAAAGAATGATAAAGAATCTTTAAGTGATAAATCAAACTGGGCTGTGGAGATTTCACCAGCTTTTATGAAAACTTTTTCGAATCCCTTTAGCTCCTTCACAGTTTGAATTGTTTGAGAGTCCTTGTGTGATACATATAACTGAACAACTTCGTCACCATCCATTTTTCCAGTATTTTTGATATTGACAGTTACTTTTAGTTTATTGTCTTTTTCGTCAACGGAAACTCTCAAAGAGGTATATTCAAATGAGGTGTAAGATAAGCCATGCCCAAAAGGAAAAGCTACTTGTTTTTGCATTTTCTCGTAATACCTGTAGCCCATGAAGATATCTTCACCATACAAAACCCTTCCTCTCTCAGTTTTGAAGTTAAGATAAGTTGGATTATCCATCAACTTCTGTGGAAACGACAAAGATAGTCTTCCACTAGGATTGTAGTCACCAAATAAAACATCAGCAATACCATTACCCCCTTCATTACCTCCGTACCATGCTTGAAGCAAACATTTTGATTTTTTCAACCATGGAAATTCAACAGGAGCACCAGACTGGTTTACAATAACAGTATTGGGGTTTGCGTTCAAAACAGTTTCCACCAATTGATTAGTCAATAGTGGCAATTCCATGTTTGGACGATCAGAAGCTTCAGCTTCCCACTCGAAACTCAAACCAATCGACAAAACAACCTTGTCTGCAGCTTTAGCTACCTCACCAGCATGATTAATTTCATACTGTGGATCGACTTTCTTAGTACATCCGAACGCGATACCACCGCCACCACCGAAATCAACGACAGTAGCATCTGGTGCGCTGAAGGTTGGTCTGGAACCAAATTCTACCTTGACTCTGTAGGTTTTACCCTTTTTTAATGCGATGCTATTGGTTTTCTCAGTACTACCGGAGTTGAAAAAAGAATCCCCCTTCTTCTGGTGAGTCTTGTTGTCAACCACCAACATGTCATCAACGTACAATAATGCAGTACCCAATACAGTGCAACCGAAAGTGTACTCAGTCGATTCTTCCGCTATGAAATCACCTTCGATGTCTATATAGTACAAGTCACCATCAAGATCTTTATGTGTGTAATCCTGCAAAAAGATATAGAAATCATCCAAGTTTAATTCATCAAATTGCTTTCTATAGGATTCACCAGCAGGCTCCTTGAAGAATTTCATATTATAACCAGTTTTACCGGTAATTGGGTTAGTCAACTGATTAGCTAATGATGGTAACTGTTTAAAACCGTGGCACCCCAAAGCATACTCAGGCTTATTGGGCAACTTTTTAGCAATAGAATCATAAATAGTAGAGGTATAATATGGTTTCAAGAACGCAGAACCACCGCCACTAAAAGCCGCAATTCTAGCGTTTGGGCCAATGACAGCAATTTTCTCTTCTTTCTTCAAAGGCAAGATATTGTCTTCGTTCTTCAATAAAACAATAGATTCAGCAGCAATCTTTCTTAATAATAAAGCAGTTTCTGGCGTGTTGTTGTCAGAATCTTCGGGACCATCCTCAGCGATTCCCGATGACATACTAAACTCTACCAAATTCAAAATGTTCCTTACTCTTTCGTCAAGAACCTGAATATTCATTTCTCTTGATTCAATCATATGTTTGAGTGCTTTCACGGATCTGTAATACGTCGGACCCGGCATTTCAAGATCCAAACCTCCTTCTAAAGCAGTCTTGGCTGTGTACAAACCATGCCAGTCAGACATCACTAAGCCGTTCCATCCCCATTCTTTCCGTAAAATTTCATTCAAGTACCTCTTACTCTGCGAAACTCTGTCTCCATTGACCTTAGTATAACTGGTCATGAAACAGCAAGGATGGGAATACTTTACTGCAAGTCTAAAAGGTTCCAAATAGATTTCTCTTAAGTTTCTCTCTGTCATTATAGAATCAGAGGCTTTTCTTTCATGCTCTAAATCGTTACCAAAATAATGCTTGATAGTTCCAGCGATTTGTTCATTTTGAATACCACTGATGATGGCACTGGCACACATACCAGATAAATAAGGATCTTCACTGAAACTTTCAAATCCCCTTCCACCTAACGGACCTCTTTGCATGTTACAGGTTGGACCCAAGATGATATTGACATTCTTATGCTTGGCTTCAATACCCATTAACCTGCCAGCTTCTTGTAAAAGATCTTTGTTGAAGGTAGAACCTAAAGCAGTTCCGCAAGGAAAACAAGCAGTTGGAACACCATTGAAGCCTTTGGTACCTCTAACACCGTTCGGACCATCACTGCATCTAAGCTTTGGAATTTTCAATCTTTCGACTCTATTTGTGTGCCAATTGTCCGAGCCACAGAGTAATAGAATTTTTTCTTCGGTGGTCAACTGAGAGATAAGTTCATCCACATCCATAATTCAATAAAAAAAGAGGGAATGGTTTCAAAGTTGAAAACTGGATTCGTCAATCAAATAACTGGATATAAAAAATCAATACGCGGGGCAAGTATGAGGGGGCATCATGGAAGACCTACCCAATCGGGAGGTATTTGTGGAGAGGTTACCAAACTGACATTGCACCGTAATATTTATCGTAAAGATGTACGGTATATGCACTACCAAGCTTCTTGGTTTTAGAAGGGGTGTGGCAGCTAACTCTTGCGCTTGGCAGGAATCGATTCACATTAATCTGTAACACCCACAAGAAGAAAATAACCGGCTCAACAGTTTGAAACACGTTCGATCATATTGAAAGATTTCTACAATAGTTGAATAAGGGTGTCAAATATTTCACAACATCCAGTGCACAAATGTCCTCTGGGTCTAAGTATCCTACAAAGCTCCTTTCAACCACCGTTCTATTTGATATAAGTTGTATTGGAATTCGAGACGCCCTTTGGAGACTCTTACCGATAAAGTAACTGAATAGAAAGTGAACTTTAACTATGTTCGCCTCTTTATATCTTAGAGCGCGCAAACTTTTTGTTATCAGTACAAACATCAAACCTCGATGTCGTGGCTGCAAAAAATGTCGTAGAATGAAATTGAGGGCCAAAAATCACCTTCCTTCGTATACTTCTATTACCTAATGCCTAATATCCAATACCTAATACCTACTAATTTTTGTTCACCGACTATCCTGCAACCCATCATGATTACCAACCCTGCTTCTTGCTCCATTTAAAGCGGTTAAATTTTTTGATAAGCGTGCAAAATTATTTCTCATGAACATTGTTGCCTCCCCTTACTCATTTCCCAACAATGTCGAATGAATAAAATCATATATATATAAATTCCCTCTGAACAGGATTTTTTTTCGTATTTTTACAATACCATGAATGACCCCATTCTTATAGATAATATCAAGCTGTTCCCTTGCTTCCTCAAGTGATCTGTAGGTCTCGGGGATTTGTTCTGATTCTATATACTTAGATATTATTCTTGAACCTTCAATTAATTGACGATATCCTCTCTCATACACTACTTCGATAGGGGTTCCACCCTTCTATTCCTATGAACCTTTCCACCGCGGTCCGCTTTCTAGAGTAGCAGTCTCTTACAGTCTTCCGTCGAGCAGTTCCATTATTTAGTTAAAGGGTCGGTAAGCATAGAAGGATCGTATATCTCCACTACTAATTCCATATCACCATCAATGTCATCTACTATTACAGACAGTTAAACACTTTTTATATCATCATCATTGCGCTATATGTATGTAGGTCATCCGTGTGTAAATCTGTGAGTATAGAGGTATATGTACATCACAGAATATAGATTAATCTATACTGGTTCATCTGCAGATGCTCTTATCTTATTCTTGGAAATTGAGGCTATCTATGATTTTATGCTTTGTTCGAATATTGAAAAGAAACTTGAACTATTATCGTAGCTTGGTTATTGATAAAGTTGAAAGGGTTGAGAACATCGTCCCGCGATATTTGTACAAAAAGAACAGGCTACTTGACCGTATGACAGGGCATCCATTGGTCTTTATTGTCTTGAGCATATCATTGCCTATTAAAATATATTAATATTTTTAGACTCCTATAACTCCCCACTAATCTGACTCCTATAAAATTTTGTCTATTGGGGACCAGAACTATGTCTAGTATAAATTGATTATTAAAGGTTTGTAGCTGTACTGCACATGGACAAGATTAGTTATTAATGGGTCACTAAATCAAGTTTCAGCTGCAAACTAAACCTTGCTCTACATTGGCTGTAAAAAATAAATATTATCTTAACCTAATTGTTTTATTTATCGCTAGAGCTCAAAAGGGATAAATTCTGGCTTTTCCTCCTCTCTTTGATCCCACATACTAACTAACACTACTCTCTCACCTCCACTCCATGGTTCCCTTCCGTGCGAGATCTGGTAATTATCCACCAACAAAAGATCTCCTTCTTGCCATCTGTGATTATATTCGATATCAATGGATAAGTCCACAAGCTTTTCTAACAAATCATCTGGTATATTCTCATCGTCTTCATACTTAACTGGTGGGAAGTATCCTCCATCCTTGTCGACGTATGGTGGTTCCAAAGCTCCAGCGTCTCTTCTGGTACCATGTCTTCCCACGAGACCATTGAATGCCAAAGGAACCTTCAATTCAGGGTGTACTCTGAATGCTGGTGTCGACTGGCTAACAGTTACTGAACCATCTTCATTCCAGGTAAACTCATCGGTGAGTTTTCTGATCATAATTTCAGCCTTACGTCTCTGTTCTTCCTTTGAATCGCCAGGCTCAATTAAGTGACCAAAACCATCAGCATCTTCCCAGTAGAACTCATTACCTTTGAACGTCACATCGCTACCATCTCTACTAGGGTACAATTGGATGGTTTTGACTTTGCGACGAGATAACTCCTTAGTCTCTTCTGGAAATTCTGCTGCCAATCTTTGATAAAGCTCAATGGAACTAGCAATTGGACTTCCTCCTCCTTGTGGTGCAGCTTTGTGGGAGAAAAAGTGGATATGTCTAGGAAAGTGAGTGTATCTAGCATACTCGTTATGCTGATAAAATCTTTTAGACGGTGGGCCTTCATTGGCCGTGAATACATTCTCTGCTCTGTTATTTCTCTTTCCAGCTAGGCCAATTTGCTGGAAGGGAACTAAACCTCTAACAGTCTCAATGTTTGTAACCAATTTCGAAAATCCTTCCTCAGAAGGATCTCCCAAGCCACGGATCAATAAAGCTCCATGTTTCTGTAGTAACCTAGTTATATGGCCATCTTTAGAGATATCGGTCAAGAGCTTCACGGATGTGTCAATAGGCACCTCTTTACTCTTCAAGGCCAAAGCGTATGGGAATTGGTTCCCATTAACATTTCTGGCATCTGGAAGCGGAACCGATTCAAATGTTAAATTGTGACCATCATAATTTCCAGTGAATCCAGTTGCAGTTTCTGTGTACGAGTTAGTCATAATTAAAGCCACTAGACATTTTGTCTGCTTGTACTATCATATATATACCACTGCGAAATAATTTGCAACCACACTCGCTTTGCAGCCACACTTGTTGAAAGGCTTTGTGTGTTTCGTTCAACAAGCTAGTGCTCCGACTTTTGAAGTACAAGCCCATGGGCATGGAACCTGAGTTCCTGGAGAGATATCCAGATCTATTGTTCGCAGATCATTTCGGCTTCAAATAGCGATTTACGGTGGATGCATGAGCTAATATGCCACAATATGTCACACTCTCCAAATCTCTTTGCCCAATTATGGTAATAAAATAGGTCAGAAAGCCGGCTCTTCCTATATTGGAAATAATGATCCGCTCCCTGTTAATTTATCTGTGGACATTCGCTCATAGATGGGAGGTGGTTGGAATTCAGATAAAAAATTACTCCAAGAATTCCAGCCACATTTATATACTTAATATAAAAGACGGAGGGCTACTTCTGCTTATTATAAAATATGACTCTAGAAAATACTAAAACGGCTATTCCAGGGGCCCGGAAGAACTATTCATCAACTCTCGATGCAAACAACGTTCTTGAGGATGCTTCCAAGAGCCATGGAAGCTTCGATAAAACCACTGAAAATATTGCAGTTAGCGAAATCAGCACTAGTGCTGAGATAGAGATAACAGAAAACACTGGCTGGAGACTGAAAATCTGGGATACCTGGGGACACCCAGATAAGGAGCACGTACGTATCATCAGAAAGGTTGATCTTTGTTTATTAGCATTCGCAACCATTTCTACCTTCATTAAGTATATTGATAAAACAAATTTGACTTCTGCTTATGTAAGTGGTATGCAGGAAGACTTAAACATCCACGGTGATGAATTAAATTATGCAAACACTGCTTATAATATAAGTGGTATTGTTATGGGTTATCCATTTGGGATTTTGATGGCTCGGTTCAGTACTAAATGGTTAGTTATAACTGTTGAAGTGTCATGGATCATTATTACCTTCTGTTTTTCAGCTATTAAGACTCCCCTTCAAATGATTGTTTTAAGATGCTTGTTGGGTGTCTTTGAGTGTGCTCATTACCCTGCTTTGTCTTTCATTTTGGGATCGTACTATACACCAAGAGAATTGGCTAAAAGAAATGTCCTTTTACAAAGTTCCACCGCTTTGGGGAGTATGTTTGCCAATTATATTCAAAGTGGAAGTTATACACATCTTAACGGTGTTCTTGGCAGAGCTGGATGGAGATGGACTTTCATCATCGATGGTGTTATTAGTTTGGGTGTCATATTGCCGCAGATAGTGTTCTTTCCGGATATTTTAGGAAGATTAAAACCTGATTATATATGGTCGCAGAAAGACATCGATTACTTGATTGCACGGAAGCCAGAAACTAGAACTGAAAAATACACATTTGAATGGAAAGATGTAAAAAAAGTGTTTACCACATGGGAAGTCTGGGTCTTCTGGTACTATGGTTTATCTCAGGATATTACTTCCCTCTCTATGAGTGCTTTCATATTCTGGTTGAAAGGATATAATACAATTAAACCTGGTACCTACAGCATTCCACAAATCAACAATTTCAATTCCATCCTATACGCTGTTCAATACTTGGTAGCTGTTGGAACTGGTTGGTGGTCTGATACTTTATTGAAAGGGAAGAGGTGGCCACCTATTGTTTTGGCGGGCGTGATATCATTTATCGTCTTGATTCTATTGGGAACATTACCTCTTTATCCTGATCACAAAGGTTTCCGATTTTTTCTCTACTTGAACACATGTTGGGCATTGGGGACTGCTGGTCTTTATTGGGCCCATGCCCAGGAATATTTCAAGGATGATATTAGACTTCGAGCTATAACCACTGGGGGTATAAACATTTACAGTTTTACTGCTAACTGTATTGTTAATCCTATTTGGTATAAAACCAGTGAAATGCCTAATATCAGGACGGGACATTTCCTTTCAGCCTTCTTTGGAGCTACTTATGCTATTGCGGCCTTGCTTTTGGGATACAAAGAACATATCAAGAATAGGAAGTTGAATAAAGTAGTGGGTGGATATATCAACTAGTGGCACTAATTTACTTGAGAGAAAATATTGGGAATGTCACACTCGATCTTATGGTGTACTATGTGTTTCATAGAGTTCTATTGAAAACTATAACGTCCGTATGTAGCAACTAGCTCTTAGATTGGCAGAAATATCCGGTTGACAATTAGATTTCAATTCCACGACCAACCTCCATAGAATGTAATTTTCCCAATGAGTATGAAATACCAGTATAGAACACCCTCTACTTATAAGGCAAGACCATTGATGTTCTTTGCTTATTGAGTCATTCCTTCGGTTTCCAGGATACAATTTGGAATGTAAGCACTAATATTTCTTTTGAGCTTAACCAAATTAGGAGTTCTAAGATAGACAATTAGTGACATTCTGTCATTCTTATATTTTGATACGCATCCTTTCTTTCTCATTTTTCTTTTGTGGCAAATATATAAAACCACCGAAAATGCTTGGCTTAGTCGTTGATTTCACTGCAGCGTTGATTCTATTGTAGTCTAGGTTATGTTGATGATTCCCGAAGAAAAAAAATAAAATCAAGCGAGATGTTTGATTTAGCTGGCCAAAATAATAGGAGCCATAGGCCGATCGATTTAGCAGGGCAATTGTTTACTTTATGGATTTAATCGAATAATCCAAAAGGTATCATGCTATTAAGGTCGAAGGGCACACAACTAACTAAAATTTATTATAATTTAAAGACAAAGGACACTACCACAAAATTATAGAAGAATTAACTTGACACCTCCGAAGCTCATCCAAAGGGCTATCGTTGCTTGTATTATACGAAACAATTTTACCAGCACTTGTTTTATTGGTTCTGCATTTCCTTTACCATGATTCTCTTATTTTTTTCTTTTGGCTATAGTGTTTCCCCAAGATGATGGGACAATCTTTACGTGATGCACGACTTAGCGTAATTTGAAGAAACAGGGCTCTTAGTATATCTATCTGTGATGTTCGCTTAGATACTAAATTATGTTTGCGATTATTCTTGAGATGTCAATGAGACCGACTGTTATTTATACAGTAAGTTTAAGGTTGAGCATTTAATACTAATATAATAATAATGTGAGAGATCTACAGAATTGAAAAGTACTTGGTTATCTTATCAAAGTTGAACTAATCACCAGCGTGCAAAAACACTGTATTTATAGTTCGTAGAAATGAAACTTGGAGCGATTAGTATTGGGCTATGTTATATCTGAGTAGCGACAAATGGTTGTATGTCGGGTTATTCTCGTGGTGGCCATCGTCACTATCACACAACATACTATATATCGTAATTATTTACGGATGTTCAGTGCTCAAATCAAGATGCACCACTACGATAAAAATAGACTGCTCGGCGAAAATAAGTCTGGTCGAAGATCTAAAAATAAAGTCAAATTTTTACACGTGGTTTGTTACTTAACAGATGTGTTCAAAGGCTTCTTTTCTGAAAATAGTGTCTGAGTGACTTCTATAGATGAACAACCCCGGCAAATAAGCGGTCAAACAATAATGATACGATGCCAACGTTTTCGCAGCTGTTATATGTGGTCCGTATCTCCATGTTATGAGTAAAACTTCGCCACGATAATTTCGTATAATAAAAGCGGCCATATATTCTCCACATGAGGGCATTATTCAATAGTTCCCCGTATGAATTTTTTTTCTCCTTCTTCAATGAACTGGAAAGCTTTATTCTTACGGTTAAGTCGTAAAAACATAATCTTTAGCTCGTTAATTCTTTGGTTTATAGCTATAAATTTGTGGCTATACCAACATGTTTATTCTTCGGGATTGACGCCTTCATCCTCTTTTGCTGATGAAGATTTTTGGAAGAAGCCTAACCTAGATATTAAGAGAGAAAAAGTTGACGTATTTAAAGATATAGCTATTCAATCTATTGTAAGGAAGATGGGGATTAAAGATGAACGTAAGGTCGATTCTCATAGCAGTATTTATGATGAAATGCTTTCTCGTCATGATCTTCGTGGAATTTTAAGCAATTTAGATTTCGGCCAAAGATGTGATCTTTATTTCAAGACGTTATATATTCAAGACAGTAATTGGTTTCTCAATCAAACTATTGAATTACCCATAGAGCGGAGTAATAAAATCAAATTCAAAAACTTCAAAAAAGCTGCAAGAGTAATTGCTGAAAGGAAGTACTCAAAAGTTATCAACAAAAAACAAGATGAGATTGACTATAATAATCCCAAAGTAAAAGAAGCTGTAGATAAAATCCTAGAACAAGAGTACGAATCATTTTGGGTGAAGACCAAGAGTACAGACGAGATTATGGTTGAGTATCTTTCTCATTTACGTATATTCAACAAGTGCTATGTCACCAACGATAATAAAATCCAACTCCTGGAGAATCGAAAAATGATTGGAATGCAAAGAAATCGCCTCGAGCATGGGAGTTTCAAGCCAAACCCAAATGAGGATTCGATTCAAACCTCAAGTTTTACGTCTTGTAGCCAAGTAGAATCTAGAATTTATAGCTGGATTTCTTTTGCATACCCTATCTACGAAAGGTGGACCGGTGAGGTATATGTCACACCTCCTGATATGACCAAATTTGTAAAGTATCCTGAAGTTTTCCGACCATCCAACAAAAAATTCAACCCCACTACTAAAAGCAGCATTTTCTCTGAGCTCACAGGAAATGAACCATGTTTTTTCAACAAGTTTAAAAACCACTTGAGCGGAAAAGGTATCGTTCTTTCTATTAAAGATAGTCACGTCGATGACACAGTAAGCTTGGTTCGTCTCTTAAGAGCTTTGAACAATCACTTCCCAATACAAATCGTCTATTATGATTCCCTTGGTGAGGAATCGAAGAGAAAAATCGTAGCTGCTGCTCGTAGTAAAATGATTGATTTACCAGAAAGTTTCAAGAAAGTTAATAAACATTTTCCAAAAGACTACTTCAGTCAAGATGATGGTGGCTTACCCAAGCAAGAAGTGTGGTTTGTAAATACACATAATGCCATCCATGACAAATATAAAGATAAATTCAAGAGATTTGCTAACAAGTTTTTAGCTACTTTGTTTAACTCTTTTGAAGAGTTCATGTTAGTAGATGCAGATACTGTTTTAGCCAAAAACCCTTCTCATTTCTTTGGATTAGAACTGTATCGTAAGAAAGGTGCATATTTTTTTAAAGATAGGACGGCACCGCAGTTTAGAGCTAAAAAAGATGCCGCCTTCTTTCAAAATCTAACTCCTTCTTTACTTGACAATATAATATTCAATATCCCTATAATCTCCAAACACACGTTGGATCTCGAATTCTTTCAAGGAATGTTTCACATGATGGAAAGTGGCTTGGTCTTGATAAATCATAATTTACACTTCAACTCTGTTTTAACTATGCTTCAGCTTAATTTTTTCAAACCAGTAACGGAGAAAGTACATGGAGACAAGGAAATATTCTGGTTAGCTTTTGCCGTTAATGGAGATGAAGATTATGAATTCAATTCACTATGGGCTGCATCTGTGGGAACTTTAACCCCACAGAAGGATAGATTGAACAAAGAGGGTAAACCAAAAAAATCGATGGAGATTTGCTCCGCTCACCCTGGTCATATAAGTGATGTTGACTTGAAAACCTTATTGTGGTTCAATTCAGGGTATCATTTTTGCGGTAAATTTAATAAGGTTAATTTCGATGAAGAGGTTAAAAAGCAAAATAGATTCAAGTTCTTGAAGGATGCTCAAACAATGAGAGCATATTACGAAAATCCTCTTCCCTTGAAACACGCAATAATTCCACCATTTACTCATAAACTTGAAACCTGGCGTGAAAACGACATCGACGAGCCTAAGCAAGGTTGGAATATGGATAATGAGTATTGCAATAGTTACTTATGGTGTGCTTATTCTTTTATTGGAGGCTCTAATGAAGATGGCAAGGATACTGGCCAATCAGGACAATTAATTGAATTTAGTCAAGACGCAATCGATCTTTTCGCTTATTATGGTGACATTTGGGTAGGAAACGATTGAGTGTACTTAGATTATTACTATCTTAGACAGATCTTTTACTTTCGGTAACTGCTGTGATATACTAGTTTTTTTTTTCTTGAACAATGTATTAATACTAACTAACTAACTAAATTAATATAACTAAGTATGGCTGTAAAATGGTTGCAAAAATAGATTTCATTAGGAACGAAAAAGAATCGCACTGGATAATATAAGAAGCACGAACAAATACGTCGTGGAGTGAGGTTATACTGGTTGTTTTTTTTAAACAATACGTCACGCTTTATATTAACATGAACAAAATATTTAATGACATTAGCGCTGTCAACTACATTGTGGCACAACTTCAAAGGTGTGTTAACAATGGTATGGAATTGACAGTTTTTGTTGAAAATAACAGAAATATTACTATTTATTATCATGACTTTCCCGAACTATATTTTATATCCGAACTTAACTTGTCTGTGATTGTTTACGAAGCTTTCAATACAGATTTTAACTTTCTATTTTGTACGATGAAGTATGATAAAAACAATCCAGATCATTATGAAGAAGGAGAGTGTATTGAATTTGAAAAGATTGTTGACGAAGTGCAGATCTGTAGGTCAAATTATAGTAAGAGTAAGAGGATTATATCCATTATAAGGGGATCTAGTGGCAAATATGACTGTTAATGCTAATGTAATGATAACCGTCTCATTACTAGTGTTTAAATAGTCATTTAAACAGTTTGATTATAATTAAGTTGTGTTATATCAAGATATTACTAACCATCCTAAAGATGGCACTATAATTACATAAGACACACCAATTGCTTACATCTTTCAAAGTAGGTCAGACTTTGAAAGAGTAAAAAGGTTTATTTACCGGGTGCTGTGGTCTACTGGGGCTTTTTGTCCTCTATCTATTGTTTAATTTAAGACAAAATATTTGTGAGTAGAGGCAGAGATAGCTAGATATCTTTCTAGATGCATTCAAACAACAATGAAGTTCTTGAATGATGATAATCTTGAACGTTCACGAAAAGATCACTCTAACTTCCTAGACACTTGCGATGAATTTCAGTATTTGCTTGAAATAGCCTTTTCTAGCCTAGTGATTCCTGCATGCAGGGCATTAGTAGTTAAATTTGTGAGACAGATATATCAATCGCATTGAAAAATCAATGCGTTACTACCTTTGATACTAGTTTATCTTTAAATTAAGAATTACGCACACTTGAAAGTACAAAAGTTTTGACTTTCCTCCTAACTCGATAGCTTCGGTGATACTAAAAGCGAGTAGAGTACATCAGCTACAAAACAATTGTAACCTTAACTGATCAGTGTCTTCCTGTTCTATGACTTTAAGCTTGTCGGACTCATAAAATATAGTGTAATATGTACATGTCCGGCAATTTAAACCACCTAATAGATTGCACCTTAAAGCATAATGAAGCGTTGGTCAACGCTCTTCAAGCTCGTGATACTGTCCAGATCTATTCTCAGATACAAAACGGCTGTATTTTGCAGTTGCATGAAGCAGTTTCACCTCGCTCATATTGGAGTATCTTTCTTACGAGCGTTTTCTTCTACATATTAGGAGGTGCTATTATCAAGATAGCCACAGAAGTTAATACCAATCGACAATTATATAGGGCATACGAAATGTATCTCCTTATTGGTATACTTCCAGGCAAAATTGTGGTGATCATTTTCCACTGGGCATTGCAACGCGGGGTTCAGTCATAGTAATCTATTAAGTTGAACGTATTTCAGTATGTTCTCTTCTTGGAGAAACCCACTCCCTAAAGCCTCTAGTAAAAAACTTATTATTTATTATGATGATTTTTGAAGAATTTGATGCTATGTTAGCTTATGAATCCTTCCATATGGACTCGATGTTGAGATGTTGTCTTGCTGCGTTAGCAATAAATATTCCACAAGACAGGTTCTAGTATTTCTAATGTAATATTACCTACGTAGAATATAGACTGCTCATGTTAGGTTGATTATGAGAACTGTACTTCTTAAGGCTCATTGACAGTACAATATATGATTTTCATATAGAAGCTCGCGTTTACTTTGATGTACAGCCTACTAAATTGCTAGAGAAATTTTATACTTCAGATAATTAATGCTCATATGATAGAAGACCCTGAAAACTAGGCTATAAATTTGGCTAGACAACCCAAAAGTATGGTAACTAGCAGATCCCACTTGAGAATTTAACGGAATATTTACTGATGTTGCATACTACTGGGTGCTGTGGTCTATATTGGACGGATAAGTATAGAAGGTCGTGCATGACAAAACTCGATCAAATGATTCTGAGAATGACACTCAAAATACAATTCACTAGTCCACATCCGCATGATTGATCCTTTGAATTTATCCCATCAGGGGCACACTACGGAACTTCTACCGACAGAACTTTCTTTATTTACCTTTTCCTATTGAATTTATTTTATATGGGATTAAGTTGGTACTGTATGAAGAGTAAAAATTAGTCGCAATCTGACTATACCCGATTAGGAAATGTAATAACTATATTATTTAAGAATATGTAGAGTAATCTATATATCCCTTATTTGATAAGGGTGTGTAAAATGTTTTTCTGTCGTACGGAGCCAACGGTAAACGCTTTTTCAATCTACTCGGTAAGTCAGGGTTACTGATAAAATATCTTCCATAGACAAGAGCGTCTAATGTAGGTTCAAGAATAGAATTGGTATCGTTCCATCCACCAGCTGATAAGAGTGGTGTGCCGGGTAGAACCTTCTTGAATGTGCCAACACTACTTGCAGTTCCAGAAACAGCACCCTTTGACGCATCGTTCTCTCTTCCTCCATTAGCATCGCTTCTTGCTTCTACAACGTGGACATAAGCCAAATTTCTCTTTTCCAATTCGGTGCAAAAATAGGTGAAATGAGTAACTGGGTCCGAATCGTTGGCTTCTTGAAAATTATCCCACGGGCTGATCCTGTATCCCACCTTAGAAGAGCCCACTTCAGCTACAACTGCGTCTAGGACTCTCAATGGGAAGAGAGATCTCGCCTCAATACTTCCACCATATTTATCAGTTCGGTTGTTGATATTGTCTTCAAGAAACTGGTCCAACAAGTACCCATTGGCACCATGAAGCTCAACCCCATCAAACCCACATTTAAAAATGGCTGAACGAGCAGCTTCAGCAAAATCTTCAATGGCTTTCGCCATATCTTTCTCATCCATCGGTTTGGGAACATGAAATTGGGATTCTCCTTTCTCGCCAGTGAGTCCAATTGAGGAACTAGATATCACTTTTGACGGAAATTCTGAATTTTCTGGTATGAAAGTTCTTCCAAATTGGTTCAATTGACAAAAGATGAAGCCTTCCTGTTCGTGTACAGCCACGACAACCTTTTTCCACCCACTCACAGCTTCTGGAGTATCTATCCTAGGCATGTTCTTAACAATCCCCCCGGTGGTCGAAACACATGTAGTTTCTGTTATCAAAAGCCCACCTTTCGAAGCTCTCTGCCGGTAGTATTCAACAATATTTTCACCTGGAACATTATTTTCAGCTCTGTACCGTGTAAGTGGAGCCATTACGACTCTATGGGCCAACTGAACATCACCAATCTTCAATGGTGAAAATAACAAATCCCCGGTCATCTAAACCTTTCAAGAATCACCGCATTTTTTCGTATTAAAATATTCAACTGAGTGGAATTTTTCTTATCAGTAGCGGAACGTTCCTATCGGCGAAAACGATACGCTGGTCGAGAACATTTCTGATAATGATACACGGTTCTAGTTGATACAATGGTACTTAAAGTAGGCAGGATTCTTTTGATCAGATAAACGAATGTCATTTGTTAAAAAGGTTGATAATTTTATTAAAGTGAAAGATGATACAGAACACGAACCAGGTGTTTTGAGATCAAATAGAGATTTGAAGCCTACACCCCCGGAAGATAGAACCTGGAGGCTTTATAATTATATATTGATCTGGTTCCAATCTTCTTTTAATATCAATGAATGGAATACTGGTGCCTCATTGATTAAGGCTACTGGATTACCCCATGGTCAGGTGATTGGTGCTGCCATAGTGGGTATTTTTCTCAGTTGTTTCTTTACTGTTACAAATGCTAGAATGGGTTCTTCGTATCACCTTGGTTACAATGTTCTCGCCAGAGCAACGTTCGGAGTGTACTTGGGTTACTTCTTTGTGTTTTTAAGATTTTTTGTTGCTGCAATTTGGTTTGGTGTGCAAAGTTATTATGGCTCGAAGATGTTGGACGTCGCTTTCCGGTGTCTTTTTGGGTACAAATGGCAAGAAATTCCAAATCACCTTCCCTTGAGTGCTGGTATTGATACGAGAGGAATGACTGCTTTTTTCATCTACTGGCTCATCCAGATGCCTTTAATGTGGTGTCATCCTAAACAGATTAGATGGTTCTTTACATTCAAAGCTGTTACTTTACCATTCGCTACTTTGGCCTTGTTCATTTTCTGCTGTGTCAAAGGTGATGGTCCTGGAAATTGGGATATTGGTTTCGAAACTATTCGGACCAACACTGTTGGTAACGAATGGATGAGTGTGATTAACACTGTTTTTGGAACCTTGTCTCCTATGATTATCAACCAACCAGATATTGCTCGTTATGCCAGAAGAAAACAGGATACTGTATGGCCACAGGCTGTTGGGTTCATTCCTTCGAAAATCTGTGTCTTGGTATTTGGTATGGTTTCTACTGTCTCAATAAGAAGAGCTTATGGGGACATTTACTGGAATATGTGGGACTTATTTACTGCTATTTTGGACAACGAATGGTCGGCTGGTGCAAGAGCCGGTGTGTTCTTGTTGTCTATTTTTTTCGCCCTTGGAACTGCAGGAACCAATATTTTTGCTAACTCCATTCCATTCGCTACTGATTTGACTGGATTGTTGCCCAAATACTTTACGATTATTAGAGGACAAATTCTTTGTGGTTTGCTTTGTTGGGCCATAGTTCCATGGAAGTTTTTGGCTAATGCTACTCAGTTCATTACCTTCTTGGGTTCTTACTCGATTTTTGTCGGACCATTACTTGGTTGTATTTTGAGTGATTACTTTATTCTCAAGAGAGGTAACATTCATGTTCCCTCTTTGTATTCCAAGAGTCCTAAAGGAGCCTACCATTATTACAAAGGTTTCAATCTTTGGGGATTCATGGCTTGGGCTCTTTCAGTTGTCTTGGGAATTCCTGGATTATACGCAGCTTATCATCCCGGTTCATTAGATAAAGTGGCTTCTGATATCTACCTTTGTGGTTGGTTGTACACTTTTATTAGCGGATTTGTACTTTATACTGTTTTTGGTTACATTTTCAAACCAGCAGTCTATCCTGAAGGACACAAAGAAGAGCCTAAGACATGGGAGTATATGACGGAAACTGACGGTTTTTTCGCTGAAGATGATCTGATCAACGGTGTTGGTTATCCTAGCAAGATATTCTTGGATGGTAAAGAGGAAGAGCTCTCCGAAGAAAAGCTCAAGGTTATCACTAGTATAAAGTCTAGTGGCGGTTTGTATATGTGATGTTATAGTTTTTTAATTTATTATATAATGTATTAATTGAAAGAGTTTTGATTGAAGCATGGAACACAACCTGTAGACAGATAGGATTGACTACTCTCCTTTTCGGTGTAGAATTATTCCATCTTAGTATCTATTAGTATAACTCTTTAACTTGATTACATGACTATGTAAAATTCGATTACCTATGACTCTATTCTTTATCTTGTGATGAGCTTGATTCTTTTTCGTCTGAAATCTGAGCCTCCATAGATTCATCCTTACCATCCCTCGAAAGTAAAGACAAAATGAACATGACACCAGAGAGAATAGTGCATACTATCATCAATCTCTGATAGCAGGTATTGTACGATTGCACAACATCTAATCGGGTTTCTGCACTCAAGTTTTTGACTGAAGACACATCGGCCAACAATTGCTCCATCCACTTGGGATCCAAATTCAATTTCTTAAGATCAGTTCTGAAAAGAGTATTGAAAATTAAACCACTGATGACAAGTCCAAAAGCCCCCCCAAAACTACGGAAAAAGTTTCTTAGTCCTGTAACAACGGCTCTATCTTCATGGTTAGAATGAGAGAGAAGTGCCAACAAGGTCGGTTGAAAGGTGAACCCTATTCCTAAACCCTGTAGCAAATTGGCACCCACAATAAGCCCCACAGGAGTGTCGAGATGGAAGAGAATCTTGAGGCCAGTTCCGACTGTCCATGAGGCACCCCCAAGATACAAACACATTGCATAGTGCCCAAGTTTTGAATTTATATAACCAGCAAGTATACCGAAAATACTTCCACTGAAAGTGGCTGGTAGTTGCAAAACACCACTCATAGTAGGAGACCAACCTCTTACATGCTGGAGATAAAGGGGAAGGTAATAAATATCCACAAAGTAGAGCCAACCCATAAGAAAGCACATCAAAAACAAGAACAGCCTTTGAAAATTCTTGAAGATGTACAAAGGAATCATGGGAATCTTGGCCTTGTAATTTTCAATAAGTAAAAATAAGACCAATGCAATAACACCAATTATAAATATGAAAATGAAGGCAGCACTATTCCAACCCCAAGTATCACTTCCACCAGAAATAGCAACTAGAAGAAAAATCGTTCCGATCAAACTGGTGGCAAATCCATACCAGTCTAGTTTCTGTAACTTTCCTTTGAAAGAGCCTTCGACTTTCTTCAATGGTACAAAGAATACCACCAATAAGCCACAAAGAACTCCTACAGGGCAACTCACCCAGAAGGACCATCTCCAGTCCGCTTTTTCACTCAAAACGCCTCCAATCAATGGACCAAGACCATTACCTAAACTTGTGGATAATGCAACAAATCCAAAATACTTTCCTCTTTGTCTTAAGGTCAAAAGATCGGAAAAAGTAATCATTACCAAACAGTTGATACCACCTCCACCCAAACCACTAATACCTCTGAATACAAAGAGCATTATGGGGTCCTTAGAAAAACCACTTATTAAGTTACCAAATACGAGACATCCCAAAGAGAAAAGGAAAACCTGTTTTCTTCCCAAGATATCAGATAGCCTCCCATAGACTAACTGAAAATTGGTATTTGTAATTAAATAAGATGTACCTACCCAGCTATTCACTAATGTGGCATTACCTAAAGCTTTTGCGATTGAAGGTATAGCTGTGGACACCGCAGTTTGATCGAGAAACGAAACAAATAAAGAAGCAGTTAAACACAACAAGGTTATGAATAGGGTTCGCCTGGGAAGTATTTGTGATTGATCTTGTAGTTCAGACATTGATGATCGAGAAACCTAGCATCAACGATTGGTTTTACATGAGCCTTCCTTGCGGTGATAGACCCGACCCCATGCGGGTTGCGGATAGATCCGCAAAAGGCACTTCTGCATAGAACTATTCTGTTATCTATCAAATTCGAGCATTGACGTGCATCACCCACGTTCGCAACCTATAGATAAAGAATCTTGGTAACATGTTATAAGCTCATTGTGGGACTGGTTGGTATTCCCTGAAATATGTCAATTACCTCTTTAGAAGCTGATTCGGACTGTAAGGTTACGATAGATGATCTCCACGCTCAACCAGCAAAGTTGGGCTTGAAGTTCCAACCTGAGGAAGTAGACGACTACTATAAGATTTTATGTGCTTTGGATAAATCTGCTAAGAAAGTTTTGGCTGCTGATGATTACTTTCAACCAACCAATGTAGAAAGATTTCCTCGAAAAGATATTCATAGGCCCCAGAAAGAGGATAATACTAAGGGTGCTTGGGCATACAAGGTGACAATTGAAGATACCAAACCTGTTCTCTCCAAGGAGAGAAAGTTGGCTGGAAAAACAATCTGCTTGAAAGATTGCATTGAAGTTAAAGATGTTCCCCAGATTTTTGGCACTGACGCTTTTGCTCCATGGGTGCCCGATGCTGATGCTACTGTCGTTACCAGAATATTAGAAGCTGGTGGAATCGTCAAAGGTTTGTCAACCTGTGAGAATCAAAGCTCAAGTACTTCTTCTAACACTGCATCCACCGGAAATGTTGAAAATCCGTATCATGATGGATACTCAGCTGGTGGGTCGAGTTCCGGGACTGGTTATTTAGTGGGTTCTGGTGAAATCGATTTGGGTGTTGGTGCAGATCAAGGTGGATCAATTAGAGTTCCATCTGCACATTGTGGTCTAGTTGGTTTAAAGCCCACATTTGGTCTTGTACCATACACTGGTATTGGAAGTTTGGAGACTAATATCGACCACTGTGGACCTATGACCAGAACGGTAACGGAAAATGCCTTGATGCTTGAAGTCATGGCTGGACAGGACGGTTTTGATGATCGTCAAGATGGTGCTCCTATCAGAGACGAAATCCCCAAGTACACCGAACTTCTCGCCAAGCTGAGCTTGAAGGGCCTCAAGGTTGGAATCTTGAAAGAGAGTCTTGAAATTCCAACCATGACCGAAGACATGAAAGTCAAGTTCAAGGAGGCTGCCGATACCTTCAAAGAATTGGGCGCCGAAGTGGTGGAAGTATCAATTCCTTACCATTTAGTAGCTCCAGAGATTTGGATGATTGGTCAACGTATAAGCGGAGCACTTAGAAAACTTGGTCTTCAATCTGGAAGGAGGCTTCTCAAGTCCTCGAAGTATTTCGATCACTACTTACCATTCACTCAAGACCAGTTCGACAAGACCCCAATTCCTGTCAAAAATGGACTTGTTAGTGGATTGTATCTTATAGGAAAATACCCCGGATTGTACGCCAAATCTGTCAATTTGAGCTTCAAAGCCAGAGATGAGTATAACAAGGCCCTAGAAACAGTTGATGTATTGATTACACCTACAGTTCCAGTTGTGGCACCACCTCATGGAAAAAGAGATGGAACTCCATTAGAGCTCATCAAAAATACCATCGGATTGAATGCCAACACTGGAATTTTCAACATGACAGGACACCCAGCCCTCAATTTACCAATTGGATTCCTCCCAGCCATCGACAATCCTGAAAGTAAGCTTCCAGTCGGGTTGCAAATTATCGGAAAGCATTACGATGAATCTACAATCTACAGAGCTGCTTACGGATGGGAACAAGGAGTCGATTGGAAAACTCGTTGATCTATCACTGTATAGTCTTAATAATATTTTTGAAAAAAAGCCTTAGTAAGCCCAAAGATCTTGGACTAGTTGGTTAGTTAATCTCTTCCTCTTCTTGCATCGTTCGCATGCCAACAGAACTCTACTTCTTTTATGCAGTCTTCTTATCTTGATCTCTTATCAGTCTGCGAATTTCACGGAAGAAAGCATGAACAAAAGAAGTAGAGTGCTGTTGGCATGTGAACGATGTAAGAAGAGGAAGAGAAAGTGTGATGGTAGTCAACCATGTCAAGGATGTCTTCTGACTGGTTTAGAATGTATATTTCAATCTAAAGGTCCTATTGTAACGGACCGGCTGTTGGAATTTACGGCAGAATTATCCGCTCTTAAAAGAGAGAATATGGGATTAACTAACAAGAATCACGAGCTTCAGAGGCAAATTGAAGTACTCCAATCAAAAATTGCTTTAGGTAATAACTCTTTCGAAGAGCTTTCTGAAGATAGAGTTCCTCTTTCTGCCAACATTTTCACTGATATACTAGCCAAGGTTTTGTTCAAGACGTCGGACGAGTCCGAGTACATTGGCACTTTTGCCGTGATCACTATAGTCAAAAGCATCAAAGATCTTTTAAAGGGTGGAAAAGAAAAGGAAAGCCTGCCAGTGGTAGTAGATAGTGTTATTGAAGAATACCAACCAGTATCTCCTAGAATGGAACAGGAATTCGTGTTTCGATTCTTCAGTTTGGCCCACAACCGATGCTATGTTTTGGACCATATATGGTTCCAAAGAGTTTTGCAGAAATCTCCTCAGGATAGAGGACCTTGGGAGAATTTTAGTTACAATGTAGCATTGGCTATTGGATGTAGGCTTACAGAGCTTCTGAGAGTCACCACATACCCTCAGCCAGAAGTGTACTTTCGGAAGGCTTTGAAGTATTTAACCGGGGTAGATATGAATCCTATACGACAGGTTCAAGCGTGTCTCTTGATTGCAACTTTTATAAGTCGAAGTTATCATACTTCGTTTTATATTTCTGCTTGGGAATTGACTGGATGTGCCATGAGAAAGTTACTCCAACATGGGTATCACCGGAAACAGAAGCTTACAAGGGATAATAGTTGGGATTATGAAGTTATTAAAAGAGTCTTTTGGTCAGTATACAACTATGACAAGCTTTTATCCTTATCTTTGGGACGTCCTTGTGCAAATGTCGATAACTTCATAGACATACCGTTCCCAATTAGTATTGATATTCCATTTGAACCCAGTAAAGAGGATTTCGAAAACTTTTACAATTTGCAAGTAGAACAAGAGAAGGCCGAAGAAAGACGGCAGCCTATCTCTGAATTTTCATCGTTTATTGCAACAACTAGAATAAGAATGATAGAGACAAGAATACATCTTGTTCTTTACTCAGTAAACGATAAAATGCCAGCAGCAGATTCCTTCGAGTCACTTGAAAGAGAGTTGGAGATTTGGTATTCCCATCTCCCCAACAGGCAAGAGTTTGATAAGGTAATGAATAATAGAGAGAGTTATCAGTTTTTCAATCTTTTGTACTATCGAGCTCGCTTAATTTTAGTGCTTCCTGTTATAATGCGTGGTCTCCAAAACAATGCAAGACTTCTAGACCAAGCATGCTTGGCAGCTGGGAAGATTTGTTCATGTTATAAAGATCTCCATAAAGAGAAGATATTGGAGTTTAGTATTGTCGCTTTACATACTGTATTTCTAGCAGGTGTTACGTTGGTCTACTATCTTCGAAACAACGGAGAACCTGGTTTCATAAATATCCAAAAAGATATTAGGGCTTGCTCTAGTCTATTATTTGTGTTCTCAGAGAGATGGAATGAAGCCAAAACTTACAGTGATCTCTTTGATGACATCTTAGAGAATGTAGATGGAAACAAAAACACTGGAAAGCCAAATATTGATTCTGGCTCGAATGAATTCAATATTCCCAACATAAGTGAAGACTTCTGGGGTCAAATTCTCGAAAACATCAAGAGCCAGAAGTTTTAATCTGTAATTAGGTGAAAATTTTTGCAGTAAATCATAAGCTCAGAATTTACGAGATGGATCGTGAAATTACATACTTAAATAAGTGTTCAATATCTGTATAAAAATATCTACTTCTTAGGCTTGTAAGGATGTTGTTTCCTGAAGCTGTCAGCAATATCCGATCTGGAGCAAATCCAAACGTCTTCCTTGCTGTTGACGTAATCAAGGAAGTTCTTCAAGGCAGGGAAATAGCCTGGCTTACCAACAATTCTGCAGTGCAACCCAACAGTCATCATCTTTCCACCTTCTTCGTATAAGGTGTCAAAAGCATTCTTCAAGTGGTTAAAAAAGTCTTGGGCAGATCTAAAACCATGAGTGTTCAAGATTCTGAAATCGTTACAATCATAAGAGTATGGAACAAGCAACATACCCTTTTTCTCATCATCTGGTAAGTCTTTTTCAGCAGGAACATCAATCCAATACGGCACATCGTCGCCGTAGAAGTCACTCAAGTATGGTAATACCAAACCTTTTTCACGGTAAACTTCATTAATTAAGGTCCAACTGTGAGGAGACAATCTTCCCATGTACCAACCAGGGGCTTCTTTACCAGTAGTTTCCTCAAGAACCTTCAACTGTTCCAAAATGTAAGCCTTTTCCACTTCTGGAGTAAGATCAGCATATGGAATCCATCTATAAGCGTGACTTGCAATTTCGTGCCCATCTCTTACGAAGGCTTCAGCCACTTTGGTATTACGTTGAAAGGCCTTTCCAACAGCATAAGCAGTGATTCTGTTGTTATGTTTCTTGAAAAGCTTCAAAATTCTCCAAACACCAGCTCTAGAACCGTAATCGTACTCAGTCTCGATATCATAAGTTCTGTATTCAAAAGGACCTGGCTTCATTGGAGTACTTAAAGTGAATTCGGAAGTGGAGTCACCCAACTCCAATGATCTTTCGCCACCTTCTTCATAGTTCAACACAAAGGAAACTGCAACTTTCTTTCCATTTGGCCAGTTGACTTTTAAACCTTCTTCACCATATCCGATGAGGTCTCTATCAAAAGAGTATTTAGTTCCTTGTAATTTGTCAATGTTGGCCTCGCTTGGTAATTCAGCAGCAGTTGTAGTTTCAAAAGACATATTCAATTGAGTTGGTATCAAGGCGTGATGCAAGTTCCCCTTTATAATCTTTCGTCTTATCTTCAGGCACCATTGTGCAGGAAACTGTTATCAAGCGGAAAGTGCCCGCACGATCTCCGGGGGCTTATCTTGGGCGGAACGATCCGCTACTTGAATTCTCGCACGACAGGTCGGCAATACAGTAGACTATCTCAGTCGCATGAATGAATCACCCGGCTTCACAATTAGCTCCAAAAGATTTTTTTTTAAAACAATATATTAACTATACTAACTAACTACATTAATATAACTAAGTATGGCTGCAAAATGGTTGCAAAATAGAATTCATTAAGAACGAAAAAGAATCGCACTCGAAAAAATATAAGAAAGACACCCGAGAAGTGCGAACAAATGCATTGTTAAGTGACGTCAAGCTGAGGTCAAACTGAGATCGAGCTAAAATCAAGCTGCTAAGGGTAGCCTGTCGAAAGTAAGAGGCAAGTGAACGATGAGTTAGCCATGATGGAT